>VXBU01003160.1:0-52266 GCA_013400315.1 Bombycilla garrulus | reverse complement strand
AAAAAAAAAAAAGTTTGAGGAATCTGCGTTTAATCAAAACATGCAAAACAATCTCCAGATACTGTCTGGCAACAAATTTAGGATTTGCAGAGCTGAAGTGTTCATTTGCTTGGCTATAAATATTACGTTGATGAAAGACAGTCCTAACTCTGTCTTCCACCACTTCACTTCTGATAAGGAAGTTAAGGTTTTATGTGTTTGCTTAGAAACCCATTAGATCTAACCTTTCCAGGAGAATTACAAAGGGGAATGATAAATGACCATGTATCAGTTCAGGGGAGGGAGAGGTTTCATCTGGGGTACTGCAGGGGTAAGTACTCAGTCTAGGCACATTTGATGTTATCATTCATGATGTAGCATATAAATGAAAATCAAAGATTACACTAAGGTGGGAGGAACTGCTGATGCTAGAGAGGAGAAAATATTTAATATCACATCAAGCAGTTAGGAAGAGGAGCAAGAAAATAATATCAAGAGTGGAAAAATGCAAGACATACCTGTGAGAAAATGCTCCAAAGTGAGATTTAGTGGAAAGAAAAAAAACAAAAATACAAGGGCTGAAGTTGAGCAGAATATTACACATACACTTGCAATGGAGTAAGACAACAACAACAAAAGCCAGATGAGCTGTTAGGCTTCCACAGGCCTTAGCTCACAACTGTGGAATTAGTAAACCTTTTCCATATGAACTGGCAGCAAAAAGGCATTTAGAGAAAGGAGATGATCTGTGAAGTGTGTGAGCAGAGTTTTGTACAACCTAGTCAGAGGTTGCTGACTCTTGATGACTATTAGGTTCTGCAGCATCTTGGCAGAAAGATTTTCACCTACTATGCAAGCTTTGCCTCAGATCCCTCTATGAGTAGGAATGTGAAGTCTCCAGAAGGACCAAGAATTTGAGGTTAAATGTTTGCACAATGGCCTCCCTACTTCACTGTAGAATTTAACCGTCAGTAAATATGGAAGAGAAAAATACTGAGCTGCACTCAAATAAAAACATTGCAGATACAGTCTGTTCTGTGGTCTTAGCACAGCATGGGCTGTGCTAATTACTAATTTTTATTTGAGCATCTATATTGGGCTAAAACAATATCCTTGCAGTTAAACACTATCAAACTGCAGTATTTGGTGGTGGAGTTCAAATATTATTTTGAATGAAACTTCTTGGGAAAATATGCAGCAATACAATCAAACTTTACACAGAATTTTATTATGTAAAGCACAACATCTGAAAGAAACATCACACAACAGAGAACAGTAAATAATAAAGAAGCCCAATAATCGGAGAAAAAATAGTGCAAAACCATATTTTAATTTTTGACAAAAATTGTATAAACATCACTATTGCATATATTTGCTAAAATCTGTGCATTTGTAGAGCAGAATATTTAGAATACACACAGCATTTTATCCTCCCTAGGATTAGTGTCTCCTATTAAAAAAAGTCACATGAATAATTTTTCTCTACTCAAATATAAATTTTCACACTTTCTCAAAAATTTTCCACACACAAACTCCTGGTCATGTTTTACACCATGTTACCTGTTTAATAACCGCTCACAATCAACCTGGGAGAATAACACCAATTTATCAGGAACTGGGCTCAGCTCTGAAAGATTATCAGAGAACACTATAAAAATGCTGCTGTTTGCAAGAGACCACTAGAACAGAACGTTATGCCCTGTAAAGCAGCCAAGGCATTTTTATTAAGGTCAGATGGCATTTGAAGACAGAATCATGAAGGAACATATTAAAAATGGCTTTTATAGAATGGCCTTGTTGTGAAAACACCTTAGGGACTTAAGTGCATGTATACATATATTACTTGATTTTATTTCCATGACTTCATCTACAGTCACGCAGTTTACCACTCAAAAAGTTTTCTTTCTTAACACTTCTGTACCAAGACTTTACTATACCTGGTATGGAACTCTGTGTTTCATACAGCATGAAAATAAACTAGGCTTTTGTCAATCTCACTGAATATTAAAAAAACCCAACAAAACCAGATCAAAGAACAAAGACTTAAAATACAGATTAAAAGAAAGAGATATGTACAAAATTCATTATTTTATAATTCATTTCTTTTTAGGATGTTAAGACAGGAATATATTTGAATTGGTGTCCCTTTGAAGACAGACACTGTACCCAGCTGTCCAGTGTAGTCTCCAAGGAACTAAGAGAACAAAACCAGGGAGCCAAGTCTTAATGCAGCAAGACCAGGAAGGGGGAAGAAGTGCAGAGCAGTACATCAGCACAATCCTGTTTTCAAGCTCTTTTCTCAGGGAAACAGCTATTGATTCTGCAGTCAGAGGTAGCCTTGCAAGAGGTAAACAATCCTACTGGTGAAGTTTTGAGTCAGATCTTTCCCCTTTTTTAGGTATATTGAGAAGCACAGTTTTTAAAGCTAGTTTAAAAACGTGTGTAAATGAAAATATGAAGACAAAAGCCATTCTATAATGGTTTAAGTTTTACTACTTAAAAGCTGTAGTTCCAACTTAGCTACTATCCAAAGAATTGCAATTGTTGCACCATTTTTTACCTTTATTAGGTTAAGATACCAAGTTATTCCTTAAAATTGCCTTGACTATGCTAAGGAGTTCTGGATTTTTAAGAATCAGTGCACTATAGAACTATTCCAGCTACCAGACTAATTTTGCACTGATTCTCTGCATCTTCAAGTTTCCTTTATGAAGTACAGTCAACAATACTGGCGTGACATATCCAGCATTAATCACAGTATTGTCATCAATCTAGTAGCATTGTCTCTATGCTCATATACCCCAAAGTGGCTTTACATCATGCTATTACTTCATGCAGATCTGGCTGCTTATACTAATATCCCCTCCATCTTTCCTAGTCCTAGAGGACATGTCTGCGGGAGGAAATCCTATTTTAAGATTGGTTTCTTTGTTCCTAGAAGCATGACCTGACATCCACTTGTTTTATGAGGAGCTCATTTTCCCAGCATATCTTATCAGTCCCTGTCTTTATTTTCTATTTACCTTTTATTTTTTAATTATTTGCTAATGTTACCAGACATGATTTTATCCTGTTTTTCCTACCATCACCAAGGACAGTGTATGTGGACAGAGAATAAATCCCAGAGGGACCCACTAGAAACCTCCTGATGGACAATGATTTCAGTTTACAATTGCCTTTTACATCCTCTTGGTAGCTAGGCTTAACCTGTACAATATTTGCTGTATGTATTGCATATACTGTATTATACCAACGTATTGTGGGAGACTAGATTCTTTATGGGTATTTGTTATTCTAGCACTCTTTTGATCTATTTTCTTGCAAACCTTGATAGATGTCATTAATAATTGCAAATTTTTTTTAGCTGGATTGCCTGGATCCACATTTTCCAGGTCATGTTATTTACCTTCTTGAAAGTAAATGAAAAACAAATTAAAGAAACTAAATGCACAGGCAGAGAAAGATACCAGGTAAAGATAAGGTGCATGAATTTACATTTCGAACTTTTTTGAAATTATCATTATAATGAGATGTTTAATTTGATTAACTGGCAAGACTTTATCATATGATTTTAGTACTGTAGCATTTTATGTAGAAGTAAAAATAGGATTTATATTTTCATTTAGTTTTTTTGTTGCTGCCGGGAAGAATTTACTATGTGTGTACATATATTATTTAAGTAAAGTACATATATTATTTAAGTAGAATTAGAACACAGCACACATCTAACATCCATGTTCTTTAAATATATTTATTCTATTGGAAGATAGAGACTGACAGTATTTGCCAGATGACAATCTTTACACATGATTTGTTCATGTTACTTTGGACAGGACTTAGAATTCAACCACAGTACACAAAAGAGCATTCAAAATATCTTTATTTTTTATTGAGTATTACTATTTGCCTGTGCTGGGTGCCATGAGAGAAGAAATAACTGTCAGGAGCATTTTTTTTTTTTGTTATCTTAAAATACATCTGATTTAGGAAGTGTTGTTTGTGATTAATAAGTCTACAGCATTGAGAAACTTCTTCATGCTTCATCACCTAAGCAGGACTGTCATCTTTGACTCCTTTTGCTTCTCTGCAGTCTTGAGATGGTTGTAAATCCCTCAAGAGTGTCATAACTCTGAACTGTAAGTATTTGATGATTTTGTAGGAAATGGTCACAAGTACAGAGTGATTTATAGCAGCACTGTTGTAAGAATACAGCTGATTGAAAAACAGTAGATATATCCTGTCAATGAATATTAGAAGGAAAAAATTATCCATAATGAACAGAACATATGAATAGGACAACTTTTAAACAGTACTATTGAAAACGAAAAAAGGAAATACTTGTAAATATTTGTAAAATGGGAATAATGGAAATTAGAATTTTTTAATTTTCTCTCAAAAAATTCTAAAACCAAACTTTGTACAAATATGAAGTTGGTTTTCAGTATTGGCATTATGCTACACACTGTTATGCAAGAAAATCTATTATCACTTCTTTAGGTTAGTCACTGGGTTTCTTTCTGTTTTAAAACACAATCAAGAGAAAAAATCCTGCAAACCTTGGAGAAAAAAAGCAGTCTGAAGCAAACAGGAGCTTTTTCTATTGTTTTCAATATACTTCAGAAGCAAACTTGGTTGGTCTTCATATTAGGACTTAATTTCTTTTCACTCCATTCTTTTCAGACACATTTCAGATCTGCACAGATTCAGTTGCAGGGTCCCAGGTACGAGTGTCTCACTGAAGTCACAAGTCACAAATTTCATTTGGTACAGGACAGAAGGGAGGTCTCCTTGGTGTAGGAAACTCACCCATGCCTCTTTTTGCACTGCAACAGATTCAGAAACTAAAGTTTCAGATAAACTTTACATCAAAATCCACAGACAGCAGAAATACATTTATGATATTTTGGGCTAAACCAAGTGGTTCCACTGCTGTTTTATAGCATCATATAAGATATTGTTGAAAGTTAAACATGAGTATTAAACATGCTCGCAGTTCCAAGAATACTTACAAGATAGCTTCAGAAATTTGCATTTTTTGAATTCAGTCTATCACAATTCTGTCACAAGCCACAGGCTGGGACAGAATGACAGAAAAGTTTTAAGGTGAACTACTTTTAATGGATTTTGGGTGCCCAAGATGTTTGGAAATCTTAGTCAGTATTCTTTGCATTAGGAGCAAATGGTCTTAGTATTTTGGAAAAAAAGTGGCACTCACTCAAATGTCTGTTTCCAGTGAGCGTTTAGACAGCACACTAGAGTTTGCAATGTCATACACAATTGAAAAAAAGACCAATCAATCCATAAAACCTTATGTCTTAGTGCCTTCTAAAAGGCTTTATAGTATGGTGTAGATTCAAATATAGAATGCAAAGATGTTATATCCTAGAAAGTTTATTCCCAAGTCAGAAGTCAAAATATGTTTATAGTGCCAGTGGGCATTGAAAAAATATGAATACAATCAAAAGCTTCAGAGGCTTTTCCCTGTTATTTTTTATTATTAATACTGTATCTAAAGCAAAGACTATAGAGAAGTGTGAGGGGAAGAAAATACTTAGCAGCTGCCAGATCATTTTGGAAGCTGATCAGACATTTCCAGTTTTGCTGTGCCTTTTTTCCCCCTTTCCTTTCAACATAAAACATTGCAAGACATTGCAATTGTAAAGAACAAAGTGAAGGGAAGATAATCCCAGCCACCCAGAAACATGCTCTAGATCACATAGGAAAATCATGGAAGGAGGGAGGGAGAAGTATACTTCTGAGATATAGAGCTTGTGTTTTTGAAAGCAACACTAAAAAGCAAGGGACCAGAGAGTCATGAACAACGAAATTATGAAAAAATATTAAAGTCTATCTTGGGCTTTCTCTACATATTCAGATACTTCTTAGAGGCACACCAGTATCTACTTCATCTGCCAGATGAAGTGTATCATGTAACATAGCAGCTACAGCTCAAAATATAAATTAATTTCAAGGTCTCATGATCTGGACAATTTGCAAAGAGATATACACCAACAGCTGAGTTACATGGGGATGTCAAGGTTTCACATCATAATTATTACACTTGCAGTGTCCAAACAAGCCAGGTGCCCCTTCAGAAGAAAGAAGCATAAAACCTAGGCCAGACTGACATGGAAGATTTGGGAAACAGAGCAAACATATTGGCATTTTGTCTTGGTTTTTGATGACTTTATCACCAATAATGTCTCTTTGTTTCACAGGGACCTTTATCAGTGTTAGACAGTCATAACCAGCTCTGGTGTGGCCTCTCAGGGTGATGATTCAAGGCAGCAATGGAGCTCTCAGGTTCCTCTGTGCTTTCTGGGGCTGGAGGCCTGCCACCCATTCCAGGAGAAGGCAATCTACCTTGGACTGCAGCCATCCAAAGGCAAAATGCTTCACTCCCCGCTGGGGACACAGTTTCATTTCATGTTCCACTCTTTCAGTGGGAAATAAAGATAGTTGCTATGGCAAGTGCCTGTTTCTGAGTGCAGCTGTCTCACAGGGTTCTTGTCTCTCTCTGACCACACTGTTGTTTGAAACTGTCTTTAAATAGGGGGACACACGGATGTGAGAAACCACTGCCACATACAGAAATAGTTAACTAAGTCACAAGCTAATTTTTCTACAAGGCTTTGCTGGAAAAGGGCTGCATGGATTAGTCCTTCAGCAAACCCAGGAAGACTTCTGAAGGAAAAATGCCTAATTCAAAACCTTGTGGCAGGAATTAACCCATCAGCTTCTCAACCATCTCTAAGTAGGTGCCAAAGGAGCTGTAAAGACAAAAATTCCAGTTGTGCTAAAGTGCAGAGGACAGACCAGCTTTTGCATTTTTACTCAGCTTGTGCCTTCATAGCTGTGAGCAAATCTTTCTATCTCTGTGCTTTTTTTCCTATCTCTAGAAATTTTCTGGTGAGACTGGTTTTCAGGGAGAGAGCGTCTCTCAGCAAGTACAGCATTGTAACTGATTACAATGTTACCAGAAATTTGTGTTGGCTAGAATTTCACCCCAAGATTTATATAGTTCTTTGGCAATAGACTTGTTAGAAATATATATTATGATAATAAATACCAAAATATGTGGAAATCTAAAAACCAGATTGGATAAAACAGGAAGGAATAACCTATACATGCTAAAATATACATAATCTTTCTAAATTCTTATTTACTTTGTTTAGCACTTTGTGATGAAATGTATTGTAAACAGATAAACATTATTATTCCATTCACATTTTCAAGTGTTAATAAACTTTTTTTTCATTTTGCAAATCAACAAAATAAAACTGACTTATAAAATCTTTCAGATTAAAAGATGAAGATGCTCAGTCTCACAAAAACATTTGGTCGGTTGATCTAGCATTAACAATTATGTTTAAGAAACAATTTAACAGCTACAAAACACAACCTTGTAAGCATTAGGCATAAGTGTTACATATTTATATTCTAATTAATTTCCAAATAAAATATTTCATTTTTCGTACATAATAAAAACAAATAATAAATTGTATTCTTTAGCAAAACAAGGTATCATAAATACTAGGGGAAGAAGCAGTGCTCAGGGTTTATCCACAAAATTAGGGCTGAAAACTTTCTGACAGTATAATCAGTTGCAGATTTACTTAATTGGAACAGTAGTTTGAAGAGATTGCTTGTATTAATAATTTTGTATTATAAAATGCAAATATTACAGCACAACAGCAAATTTAAACAATTGTGTCTGAGTTGGGGCCAAGGGCTCCAAAAATCTACTTCAGGAAGAAAGACAAGTTAGCTATTCTCCTCAGTGTTCCTTCCTTCCCCCAGAGAAAAGCCTGAAATAAAACACCACACATACATAAAAACAAATCTAAAAAAATTAATTAAAATCTAATATACTTCAAGAGAATTGATTCAAATAAAATGACTGCAGTCTTTAAAAATGAAAAATGTAGCAAATCAACCCTTGCATTTTCTTTTATGCAGTCTTGAGTGCTTTTCCTAGGACATGAACTTATGCTGATGGGTCTAATTTCCCAGGGTAAGCCCTGGCCCTATTCCATCCCCTGGAAGACATTAATCCTCCACAAATTCACAGCCATCCTCTCCAATGGCTCAGCCATTGCCTTGGACAATGGTCTAAGCACTGCAGACTGGATTCCATCTAGCACAAAAGAGTACAGAAAATAGAGCTGTGACTATGCAGTTTTTCTACCAAAGTGATAAAAGGTAAAAAAAAGAGTTGGACAAAATGTTTTATGGGGTAGATATTCTAAGGCATAATAGAGTCCAGCTAAAACAAAAGCTGTGTCCCAAAATGTACAAAAATATAGCAATAAAGAAGGACTTCTCAAAAATATGTTTCAACTCCTAAAATGCATATGATAATTAATTTTTCATTTTAGCAAGGAATAGAAAAAGAAAATAAGGAAAGTAGGTTACATCAAACTACAAAGGCAAATTGTTAAGCATAGAAGGTTTTCCATGATTTATCTTACAAGACTTTCAAATTGCTGTGTGTTTTCTGATCTTGTCTGTGAAAATTTTCATAGTTGGCAATTCTACATTGAGAATTAATTTCATCCATACAGACAATATTTATTTTAAGTCAAGGAAATGTTGCTTTGGTTTCTTTAATTAACCAGAAATCCCTAACACCAAATTTAGAATGTTCAGTTTCATAGAATACCACATGGAGCCCAATCCAATCAAGCCTTGCCTTACACAATAAAAAAGTAGGAGCTCCATGCCTTGCGTTGTATCTTTGCATAGTAAGAGTTTAATAACTTTATGGAATCCCATCTCACCTACTGCGTGGGGCAGAACCCCACCTTTAGGCTGGGTTCAAATCCTCCCTTTCATGCATTTCTACGTGAACTATGTTTTATATTAAGAAAATGTTTGTGGAAAGCAAACAAGAAGTGCTGTGAATCCTCCTGCTGTGTGAGAAAGCTGCCTCCAGTGTTCATGCAGCATACTGAAACAGCTGTCATGGATGCTTTGTAAAAAAACCCAACCAGAACCCCTTGAATTGGCTAGCCTGTGAAGTGGCAATTCCATGCCAGCTGTGCGTTGACTAAGACATGTATTTCTGACCACTGGAAAGGTTCCTTGTGTGTGAGATGCTTTCTACAGCTCTCGGAGCATATAATCCATGTTGAACCTTAGCACAGCTATAGGGGATATCTCCATATATCTGCCTCATTCACAAAGCAGTTTCAAACACAGTGGCCCATTTATACCTCCCTCAATTAAATGATCTTTGCTAAGTATTTACAAAATGTGTAAATTCAGAGGGAGTCCAATGAAAAAAACCAAGCCCTGTAGGCAATTCCCCAACTTTCCACTGGTTCATAAATAAGTTTACAACAGCAGTTCCCAAACTGTAGTCCACATCCAGTCAGTGATCTGATGATCTGGTTCACAGAGGGATGCCAATTTTGTCCTGTTTTTAAGTTAGTAAGGGTGCAGGACAATTTGTGGAAAAGATGTAGTCTTGGCATGGGTCTGGGAGCCCTCCACTCCTGCTATCCCACAAGAACAGTCCCCTTGTCTATGCTGATGAATGAAGGGACTCACACCAGAACACAAAGCTGATTTTCATCTCAGGAAGATGTTTTCCAGAGACCTGAGGGATGTGCCTCCTCCAAATTTGGCTGGTATTTGCATGCCTCTACACCCTGGCTGAACTGAAAATGGAAACGTCTTGATGGAACAAGCTGACAGGGAAAGCCAGCAGCAGTGGTTTGACCTGGCTCACTCAGAACATAAAAATTCATAATCCCAGAGCATGTGGAATCCAACAAATCATCTCCAGAGTTAAAATGTCTAAGAAGGCATTATGGATGTTACAAACAAATTACCAGACATAATCAGCCAGATCATCAGCTGGTAGAGGTTGGCAGAAATCCACTGTAGCAACATAAGTTTTGTAAAACTAACCTGAATTACGCCAGCTGAAAGACTTAGTTTATTTTTCTGCCATTGTGCACATGGAATAACCTGGGTAATTAAGCCTTTCTTGTTTTGGATTTTGTAGTTTTTTTGATTTTTGTATGAATCTTGTCTTTATATACACATGCATGTGAATAAATTAAAGGGTCAACTCTCTATTCCATCTGCTCTGCAGCAAACCATTTGTTGCTCTTTAAATGACAGCTGCTTGGCCCAGGAACAAACTTGGCTGCCACTGTACAACACCCATGTGTGCTGCTGGCACAGCAGCTCGATCCCCCAGCTCACCCCACCCACTCCTGGCCAGCCTGTGCCCTGCCCCAGCGCCTCACCTGCCATGCTCAGGAGGCAACGCTCAGATGTCACAGCAGAGCCCCCTGGAACAGGAAACATTTCCCCCTCTTGTTCATGTTTTCCATGTTATTATGGCAAGGGCAGGAGGTCCTGATCTACCACCATGTTTATGTTCCAAAATAAGAATAGCATAAGGATTGTCTTAACATGTCAAGGACTAGTTCATAATTTCAGATTTAGGAAACTCTAAAAGCTCTACAGAACTGTAGCAATGGTGCCCACAATAGGGGGCTTATCAAGTTTCTGCATTAGGAGCTTGCCATTAAGTTTTATTAATTAAAATTATCTGCTCTCACCCTCTTGAATTAATAAAATGCGGCTGGCATTCACTGCAATATTACAGGCCATGGCTGTTCTGAAAACACAGTTGCTAGGATACCTTCATAATTTCATCCTCACGTTATACTGGTCTTTCAATTAATGAAGAAACATTCAACTTACTTCTCAGCACTTCTATGCACGTGTTTGACCTGTGCCTTCACCCTTCTCATGTGACACTCCTCCATGTGTTTGTCTTCTAAGCCCAGTGTGGGAAAGAACTGAGTGACCACAGCCATTAGCAAACTGCAGTAATGGTGCAACTCTTCTACCTGGCCTTTTCATGTCTTTGTTAATATGAGGACAGAAAACCAGATGTTTTTACATCCAATATTTCTTCCCTGAATGATCCTGAGAAAACAATGCTTTTTCAGGGGCTATTTTGCAAACCTATGCTATCCATTATCCATTTAAAACTTTTTATAGCATAACCTCAGCGCTATAATGCCTATTAAAGAATGAGATCCTGCAAAATTATATATTTCTCAAGGCAGTTATCTAATAAAACACATGAGGTATTCTCATTAGATAGGAGGAGGCAGCCAAGGCTCTGGAAATACTCAGTCCCAGGACTGAATTTGTTTAAAGGTCTGATGCAATCTGATAGACTACAATGGAAACTCACCTTGGATACACATGCTAAGCATTATCCTCTGCAGGAACACAGCCCCTGCACAACACAAAAAGCCTGACACAGTCTAAATGGAAATAAAGTAGGAAACAGGCATTATACAGACCTTCTGTTTACTGAATTTCACAAGCAAAGCAGAGTGTGCACTCCTTCGTGTTGTTCCCAGAGTAGGACTGGATATTCAGAGAATACTCTGGGTGAATATTTAATGAACAGAGAGAGACAAAGAATAAACAAAAGCCATATCTGCATTACAGACTCTTTTTAACAACCAGACCAAATATGATGTGAAGATCAAGTGAACAAACAGAGCAGCTACTGACACTTTCAGACAGATCACCACATCTAAACAGCTGATCTATAAATAGTCTGCTCACAGTATTGCAGCACATGCTGACCACACAGATGTGATCCTGCAAAGCAAGTACCAGAGATTGTACACAGCTGTTTTCACTTGGTTAAAGCCTGTGTGGTCTTTTCTTCAGTACAAAGAAATACTCTCAATTTTTTGAAAAAAATTACAACTTCTACTGCATGGACTAATAGATTTTTTAATGTTAAATGGGCTCATTTTGTCCTGGAAATTATCAGTGGCTCAATAAGCAAATAAAGGCTCTGAAAGAAACAAGCAAAGTAGTTTGCATAAAACATTAGGAAAATATTCCCAAAGCACTCCAGAAATTTCACAAGTTATTAATAATTTGACATTATTATGTATGATTTGTTGAACACACAAGCACGCTTGAGCAGACAGAAGGAACACCTACAACTGCCCAAGAGGCACACACTTCATCCAGGAGCCTGGCTTTCCAGGGTGCTTTGTGTAAAGAGGTACTGAGTATTCTTGGCTCTCACTGAAACCCTGGGAAGTTGAGGAAGCTCAGAGCTTGCAGAAGATGTGCAGAGCATTGCAGAAGATGTTTAGCATGTAAGACCTCTGGGAACTGTGGACCAAACTTCGGGTGATGCCATTCTCTCTCTGGGAACCTCAAGAAAAATGGTTCCCCTTTTCCCATGCTGTCTGGGAGCATCCTTAACATTCTTCTGTGGCCATGCTGCAGCTTAGCTGTTTGCTGTGGATGAAAACCAGAATCTGTCAGGCAAGAACCATCCCATGAGCCCCTCTGTGCTCAGGGCTCCCCCAGCAGTGTCTCAGCTGGTGCTGTGCAGTGATGTGCTCCTTTCTGCCAGTGAGCCCCAGCCCATCAGCTTCCTCTCTTGTGGGCTGCTTCTGAGGGGCCCCACAGCCTCTGTCGGTGTCCTGTGCATGAACATGCTGTGGACCAGGCAGGTGGACTGGAGATGGAGCATCCTAATGTTGGTGGCTTCCCTCCTGAGGCACGGCAGAGGAAAGCTGCTGCCTTCATGAGGTGTCCCAGCCTAAAGCTCTGCTCCTCTGTACAGAGGAGCGACTTGCTCAGGCCAAGCCTTCACTGCATGTAATGCCACCTCATAGACTCACTTTACAGGAACACCCAACAGTACTGGGGAGGACAGTATAGTGCTTGGATCTGCATGATAAAAACTCTATTTGCTAGCAATTGGCACATTCGTTTATCTCCTAGATGACAAAACCTTCATCATCAAGGAAAAAATATATATATGTGATTTCTGATTTCAGTTCCTGCAATGTAAATGAGTTGCACACATATTTGGCTTTCTTTACAGAATTCCACTTCTTGTTCTATTTGTTGTCTTTATTCTATTTGTATTAGAACATTGCCTTTCATTGTTATGTTCCCCACCCTCCTCTTATAATCAAGTCTTCTGCCCTTTGTTTATGTCATGCCTATTTTTCTTTCATTAGACCTTAATTATAGCCTGTGACTATAACTTTCTGCCTTTGGCTGTTTACAAAATTGGTTTTCTGCCTCTCTCTCATACACACACTTCACTCCCATTCTCCTTCAGATCTCAACTCCTATATACAGTCATCACCTTTTGAAAGTGCAAAGCAGGACAATTAGTCATTGTAACAAGTTTTCCAAGGCTGGAAGGTCACATTACAACTCTTAAACTTCAGTGGTTTAGATGTTTGGAGATGCAATGTGAAAAATGTCTTTGATCTTTTTATTGCCTTGGTAAACTTTTTATGGGGCAATCCATTTACCTAGTCCATTAGAGAGCTCAATAAAATATTCTGTGTACAAAAATACTGCACTTCTCCAATTATACACACACACACACACACACACACACACACACATATATATATATATATATCTTTGCTCTGTAAAATTTATACTTCTGTGCAAAAGTCTAAAATACTTTATGAATAGGAATTGTTTTACCCTCAAAGGTCACCATTGCATAAAACTAGTTGCTACCTTATTTTCTCATTACTTTTAATCCACAGTATTAAACATCCTCTTTTGAAAGTCATGTCTCCCACTTACAGAAAATGGAGCCTTAACCCTGACAAGTGTGCAGCTGATGGAATTGTCAGTATAAGTTAGCTGCTTGTTCATGAAGCCAACCAGATCCATATATTTCTGGTCAGCTGTTACCCTATTTTTATGCCAAATGTACTCCACAAAGGTGCTTCAGTTTGCACACACTCCATTCTAAAAGACCAGACTTTTAGACCAGATGAATGCAAACTCACAACACAAACCAAGGTTATTGCTGGAGTCACCAGTTTGGACTCCTCATTGCCAGACCCAACATATACATTAAAAGTATAAATATATACATGATACTGGCAGTGTCATCTTCTCTCACATCCAAAATGATCTGCTTCTGACTTCTAGACAGCAAAAAAGAAATTGCTGACAATTACAAAGCCATGGACCCTGTTGATGATAGCCCCTTTGAACTAGCTCAGCTCCTTCTGTCTGTGCCACTTCAGCGACATGAAATAATCACAAAGGCAGCTTCTCTGCTCAAAGAATGTTCCTCTCCCAGACTGAGTAGCACTTTCCCACAGACATTTGTAAGAAGCATGGAAGAGGGGCAGAAACTAGATTACATCTTCTCAGAATGCATGAAAATTTGGTTTTGCTCCTCAGGACTTTTCAAGGATCTGCACTAATCAAGGATCCTAGGACTGGAAGCAGCAGAGTGAGGCCAATACAGAAGAAAAGTTGCCATTCCTGCCACTAGTATGAACAAGGGAAATGTTGGGCTATGGACTGATACTAGCAAGAGAATGCCCTTGCCTTCAGTAGTCATCATGGCCCCACACATTCAGGCCCTTCCCTGGTGGCAGCACCCATGGCAGGGCTACAAGTGAAGTCAGGAAGGTCATGGCTATTTTACTACTTCAGCAATCATTTACTGTAGGCAGTTACGTACTGTGTTTCTTTGGCAAGTTTGAAGTGAACAGCAGGTGGATACAGCCTCAGTCAAACATCTGCTGACATCTTTGGAAGCCAGTTCACATTTGAGTAACACTGTGCTTTAAAAAATTGTTGAGGTGGCAGAAAGCTATCGCTGTCCTTGCTGTGTACCAAGGTTCATTTGTTCCAGCCTAACAATACAGACTTAGTTTCCTTTCTCTTTCTCAGCCACTGAATTGACTGAATACTTTTCTCCCTCTCCTCCTTGTGTCTCATTTTTTTGCCTTTGCTTTACCATAGTGCCACCACTCCATCACACATCTATTTTCCTCTTTTCTCCACCTTGACGTATTTGCTCTGCAGATGGACCTACATTGAGCTCCCTACCTCTGCTCACTGTCCCCCCACTTCCCTGTGAGCTCACTCATCCACTCTCAATCTGCTTCACGGGCTTTCAGTTCTCCCAGGTTAGAGTCCTGGGCTTCCCAGCCCTCCATGCTAGAGGTAATTGTATGCATTAGCATTCACTTAGCTAATGGGATACATCCTCTTTCTTCCTCCTTCCCCTGCTATTTCAGCAACGGAGCTGCATTATAGAGGCATGTTGGTTGCAAGAGGAAACACAGTCACACCAGCAATCATTAAATTGGTTGGGTGAGAGGATAAACTGCAATTACCTCATATGCTCAACAGATTTTAGGAAGCAGAGATCCTATGGAAAGCATATCTCAGAGGGTCACAGCAATTCACAGTGTTAGCGACTTAGAGACTTGTGAGACTCTTATACCCAATGCTGCCAGCATCATAAACCTTTACAAACACAAATTTACTAGGCAAACAAAAGGAAATAACAGAAGCCTAAAACAAAAAAATATGTCTATTAAGCAATGTAACCTTACAGGTATACCAGCATCAGTGACCTAACTGCAATTTAAATCATGAAGATTGTGTGGTCCGGGGGAAACTAAACAATTCCCCAGTAAGAACAAGCAGCAGCATGAGGCCACTAATTGAAAGCCTAGCTATGGTTCTGCAGTACGCATTGTAATCCCACTAGGCATCATGTAAAATTATTTTTATAAATTCAGAAAAGGATTTGAAAAGCTCAGCACCACAGGATATAAATATAAAATTATAGGATAAAATTTTGCAATACTTCAGATACTATATAAATACAGTTTAAAGACCTTTAAACCTATTCTCTGCATTGCACTATCAACAGATGAACTAATTGATTTCAGTGCTTAAATTCCTGTCCTCTCAAAACAGAAAACAGATCTCAGATTTAATCCAAGGATATCATTCTGTGTAGCTGTATGTACCACAACTGAGAGCATGTGTAACAGATTTATCTCCAGACCCTTTCAGAGGAAATATCCCTATGAAGGAATTACTTACACTCAGCAGTAATGTCAATGTTTTAATTAATATAGAATGAATCTGATCTATGTCAATCCCTGATAGGATCTAGTCAAGTGAAAGATCTGGAGAAATCTAGTAGTATATATCAAATCAGTAAACCGATTTTTGGCTGCAATTTCTCCTCCAGCTCTGCCCATTAGCACTAAAATATTCTTTGTTAGATCTTTGGAGAAAATTTCAAGTACTGCAAGTGGCATTACTAACATCTTAAAACAATGAAACAAGTCAACAAACCTAAATCTATGTCTGTATCTGATAGAGCAAGAGAAGTAGAGGGGTGTGTCTTGATTTCTTTTCCCTTAAAGCAAAAGCTAGACAGGTGAGAGTGGAAAAACCTTTTGTGCAGAGTATATGCAATACCATGGCATGAGGCAAGTTATAAGCACAGTTCTCAGGCACGACACTGCAAGAGTAATAGAGGGAAATCCATGATTTTATGCATGATGTGTTCTAAACAAACATTTTTTTCCAAAATTATTTAATGTCAGTGCAAGCTTTATTCATTCTGGAAGTGTGTTTAGCTTTGCAGAAGTCATACTTGACTCTGAATTCCGTAGATTAAAATTGGTTTTCTTTTTGTGCCTTGATATATAATTGTAGACTCACTAGGACTAGAAAAGACCTCTAAGATCATCAAGTCCAGTTGTTAACCTTACACCTCTGCATTCACCACAAGAGCATGTCAAGTGCCAAATCCACGTGCCTTTTGAACACTTCCAGGGATGGTAAATCCACTACTGCCCTGGGCAGCCTGTTTCAATATCCAACCACCCTTTCAATGAAGAATTTTTTCCTAATCTAAACATCCCCTGGTGCAACTTGTGATCATTTGACCTTATCCTATAGTTTTTTACCTGGGAGAAAAGGCTGGCCCAATCCTGGCTACAACCTCCTTTCAGGTAATTGAAGAGGGTGATAAGGTCATCCTGATCCTCCTCTTCTCCAGGCTAAACACCCCCAGCTCCCTCAGCCGCTCCTCACAGGACTTGTGCTCCAGACCCTTCCCCGGCTCTTGTTGCCCTTCTCTGGACACTCCAGCCCATCAATGTCCTTGTTTTGGTAAGGGGCCCAGAACTGGACACAGCACTCGAGGTGTGGCCTCACCAGTGCCAAGTCCAGGGGGACAATCCCTGCTCTGGTCCTGCTGGACACTATTGCTGATACAGGCCGGGATGCCATTGGCCTTCTGGGCCACCTGGGCACATGCTGACTTAGGTTCAGCTGGCTGTCGACCAGCACCCCCAAGGCCTCTTCTGCCAGGCAGCTCTTGGTCCTCTCATTCCCCAACCTGTAGCACTGTAAGAGGTTGTTGTGACCCAAGTGCAGGACTGAGGGCTTCGCCTTGTTGAACCTCACACCATTTGCCTCAGCCCATTGATCCACCCTGTCCAGATCCCTCCACCCTGCAGAGCCTTCCTACCCTGCAGCAGATCAACAGTCCTGTCCACCTGCCTGTTGTCTGTGAACTTACTGGAGGTAAAGTACATTCTTTCAGTTTCATTTTGTCTGCACAGATCATTGGAAAGATGCATAATATCCACCTCTTACAATCAGGATTTAGGACGTGAAATGCTTCCTCAGTACGATGTTCCATGTCATTCAGTTATGAGATCTGACCGTGAGTTAACTCCGAAGTGCAGACATATGTCAGTGATGGCATGAGTACAAATGAGTGAGGCATGAACTAGCCCATTTCCTAGCCGTGATCTAATTCTCCACCACAGCCTTGAACACAGCCTGTCCCCATCACTACTCTTTACCCCAGAAGTGAGTTTTAGCCTTGGTCTTAGATTTTTTTCTCCTGGACAAAGTGCAGAGATGATGACTACCATGTTAGCATCTTGCTAGAGACAAACAAGTCCTTTAACTCCTCCATAACTTGGAGATTACTGTTTTGTTGTAAGGATTTAGGAATCTTACCCCAGTATTATTGTAACAATTTGAGGAAATCTGCTTTCTAAAACCAAACCAGACCCTCTATTCAGCTCCACTCTCACTGAGTTTCTCCCTGCTAGGTCCCCCACATCAAGCCTCTTTGCAGTTCTTGAGACGCAGACCTAATCCTGATGAAGGTTTCTTTCTCCACATAATTTTTCTAGTGAAGACTCCATATACATAGCATATTGAGACACTGAGATATAAAAATGAGAATATCTGTACAGGCTTATGCCACCCTTTCCCCATTCATACTGAGCCTCTTGCTGAACTAAAAGGTACCCTTTATATCACCCAGCAGACATGCCACTGAGTCATCTATCCCACTATATGACCCCCCTGGCACTCATTCACTTCATCTCAAGAGGAACTCTGTGCAGGGCAAAATGAATCTTAGTCCCACCCTCATAAAGATCCAGCACATACTGGGACGTGGTGTGCATGAATTTATTGATACAGCAATCACAGCCAGTCATATTCTCTTTCTGTGTATTTAATGGAGACATTATTATTCTGCCCCTTTGCCTCATTATAATAAAATCTTACCTTGGATTTAATAACTAAAATAAATCTGCTTGAGTCAGGCCAAGAGCTAAGCTAGTATTCTTCCTAAGGACCATCTTAGCAATGCAATGGAGAGATGACACTCTACATCAGCCAGCATATGATAACCTATCTTTAATTTCTCTCTGCTCTGGTGCTATTATCTCTCCTCTGCCACAGCTGCATGCTGCTATTGTCAGTGGTAAAGACAAGACATCTCTAATTAGAGGGCAGGATAAATTGCTTTTATCTACTTTTAACATGCTTTTACATGGCACCTGGTACACAAGTCTTAGCTAGGCAATGATAATTTGAAAAGCAAATCACTGCTTGGAGAAATATGATACATTTTAAAAAGAAAATTAAATGTATAGAATAGCAGAATCAACATATTGGAGATTGCTGAGCTTTAAAGCTGTCAGAAGTCTTGTATTCTTATGTTTTATATTGAGTTAAAATAAGCAATCACAGTCTATATACCCAGCAGTTTCTCTCCCTCTGTCTTTCTGGATGATCCAAAGAGCAAGCTGTGATTTTGGAACTGTACATGCAACACAGCAAAGGCACCCTTGCCATACAGCAACTGTGTCTTCTCTGATGGTAAGTCCAACTGAGCAGTTTTAAAACATGCTCTACAGGATCAGCATTGACTCATGCATAATCATCCCTGGAATAAACCCATCCTGTACAGTATAAGTCCACAATTACTGTTTTATATCGTGCTTAACAAAAATGAAATGTAAAAATAGAAATATGCAGTGTCAAATGTTTATCTCCGGAGAGCACAACTTATTAGCAAATGATTCACCTATTCTAATGAGTGTCCTGTTGCAGAAAAAAAAACCCAAAAAACAACAACAAAAAATTAGCTACAAAGTTCCAAATGTACTATCTTTGGTAGCAGCAGCTATCAAAATTTTCATCTGTCTGCTACATCTGAGTTCAGTTCACATAGCTGGGAGTGCATGACTGCTGTACTAAAACTGCACTGTTCAATCCCTTTGCTCATCATCAGAAAGTATCAAGTGCTCTTCCATGAAAGGCATTGCTACAGAGACATATATTCTTTATAATGCACT
The DNA here is from genome assembly GCA_013400315.1 of Bombycilla garrulus. Lineage (NCBI taxonomy): Eukaryota > Metazoa > Chordata > Aves > Passeriformes > Bombycillidae > Bombycilla > Bombycilla garrulus. Next base: position 32,800 of record VXBU01003160.1, on the reverse strand, counting down.
GTCAGTTGGCTTCATCTGCACTAGCAGAGTCAGGCAGAGCTCATACTTCTAACACATCATCCAGGCTTTTGATTACACTTCCTTAAAAATCTGTTGAGCTTGTCTGATTGTTAGGAGCTTTCTGAGATGTAAAAACTTCATAGATCCAAATGATGACTGGGCCAAATTATTTTATTTGCTATTTACTGCAACTTAGCAGTTTGGGAAGTCTATAGAAACATCCAAGAGTGACAGCTTGCAGGGAAAAGCTCAGTAGAGCTTCTGCTGTTAGTTTAATGAAAGGCAAATCTTTTTGCCTCCAGACTGTGATTTCTGGAGGCCCAATTTTCTCCTGTGGTGGTGTGCTCATTACTAAACATGCTCACAGAACTATAGTCTGCAGCATGTACCAGTTGCTGTTCGTCAGAATTTCAAGTGCAGAGCTGATAAAACACAGTCAGAGAAAACATCTCGGGCTGGAATAGGGCTGTAGTCACATTGCATGAGTTTCCGTCTAATGATAAAATTGTAAAGGTCTTGTTTTCCCTAGCTCATTTGCATGAAATACTCTGCCAAGAGAAACCACTTGCTCTCTGTGTGCTTTAATGTACAATGTATAAGCTAGGTGGCCTTTCATTTGAGCCCAGATTGGGTCAGAAAGAAAGAAGGCAAACAAGTTTCACCAGGCCATACTGTTAATTTCTCAAAGCCTCCATAAACTAGAAAAGAGATGGAGTGCATGTGGAGCCACTCACCAGAGTAGCTGGGGTGCTGCAGGCGCATCAAGAAAGGTGATGGGAGAGGAGAGGCTGTGTCATGGTGGTGATGGCCTAGGGGAGTAAAGCAAGCTTTGCAGAGAGACTGAGGTCCTATGAATAACCTTGCTGCTGCTTGGGGAAGAAACACAAACTTTGGGAAACCAACTTTTCTTTCATCTTCAAAAGGGAGATTTCAAGAACAGATTGAGAAAAATTGCCTCAGTGATAACCTGTGCTAATACATGGGGCAAGAAATGCTTGACTGGGATATCTTAGTAGACACTGAGCAAAACTATTGAGGTATAGGGGGAAAGATTCTTATAGCAATGTTTGATGCCTTATACAAATCACAAATTTGAAAATGTGAAAATGCAATTTGTCTGTTCCTAATACGAGCAAAATATTTTAAAAACAAGTCAAATATCACAATATTGCTTGGAAAGTCAGGCACTTAAAAGTTAGCAAATGCATTTTCTGTAAGTTTGGTAATACAGTCTCTGATAACCTCATAAAAAACCATTCTTGCATGGCATTGTGATTTCGCTTAGGGCACGAAGTAGATCATGCTTCCTCAGTTAATGAACAACTAGCCATTCTTCTTCCTCCTGTCCCATTTTCAGCCTCCTGACGCATACTATTCAAACAACCTTTGAAAATCAGCATGATTAATGTTTCTCCAGTGCTCATCACAATGTTATCCAAATCTTGTTTAATCACACTTATCTTCATAACAGCCTTGTGAAGTGATGGAGCAGCTACTCTTTATGTTTCAGCAGGGGACATGAGGCACAGATAGTAATCCTGAAGAGTCTACTGATGCAGGGTACCCAACCTAAGACCTGTGAGACCGCTTTTTCAATTAGTTGACATTATCATGCTCTTTGTACATTCAAAACAAAACTATTGTTGATGTCAGTTGGAGTGATGAGTTTTGAGCATGCATGAAAAATCTGTCTCAGACAAAACCCCTTAAAAGACAAATTAGTGCAGAAGCTCTGCTTTGTTTATCATCTTCAGAATCACTTGGATACATGTAGTAGAGATGAGAACAGAATCTGCTTCTTTCCATAGGTATGTAGATATTAGTGCATTCATATATACACACATATACACAAAAATGTGCATATACATTCATTTTATTTATTCATTTTTTTCCCAAGGAAGGAGGTAAATTACACTATTACAGATAATAAGTTCCAAACAACAGAAAACAAGGATGGCAAGGATTTACCACCTAAACACTGCATAATATTTGGCGTTAACACTGTTGCTTTGGGCTAATTTTAAATTATAAAGCTTTTCTCTGATTCTCAGTTTGCTTCTTTTAACATACTGGTATCGCTTTCTTGGAACATATCCCTTACATTTTTTTCAGCTGATTTTGGTCTCCTTGAGGCATTTTTACCCTATCAATGCCTAAGTGAACAAAAGGATCAGATTAGATGGAAGAAGAAGCAAATTCAGGAATAGACATCAACAAGCACTTTGCAGTACTTATCATCAGTGAAGAAGGTCTACATCTTCCCAAGAAAAATAAGCAAAGAGAAAACCAATGTAAATATAGGGATAACCTTGATGAATTCAGTGCTACAGACAGAAAATGTACTTTTTCGGGGAGCAACACTGACAGAATCTTCTTCAATGGGAGAACAACATTGTTCTAAATAAAGAATTCTAAGTGTATCCTCCTCATTTTACTCAAAATACATAAAATTGGCCAAGCCTTATAAGCCTTATTTGAGCATGGAAGCTGATATTTATGCTAATAAAATATAATTTATAAATATGAAAAAGAGGTTAGTTTTTCCTTCACATTTATAATGTTTAGGGACCTTGTTTTCCTACATGGCTAGCAGATGCACAGTAAAGACATTTATATTTGCTCTGCTTCAAGATACCTAATATATGACACAGTAATGTATACGTGTAACTTGCTGGTACCGCAATGCCAACCTAAAAAGACTCGTCGTCCTTATTAGATTTAATTAGATCCAGCCACAACCACCAATTAAGCTGTCACTTTAATATAGAACCAACCCTGTGGATCAGATACACAATTTTAATTGAAATTAGTCAGTCCTAGTTGCACGTTTTTCCGAAAAATTGTCTTCCTCACTAAAGGATGTATTTATTTTAGCTTTAATTTTTGCCAATTCACTATGAATGCTAAAAATAAAAATGGATAAATTTAAAAAGGAGATATTTTTGGGAAAATTGGAATGTACTATGGTTCTGTATTGTTTATGGGTGACTAAGGAGTCCAGGCAGAAGGGAAAGTTTGCACTTACAAAGCAAATGACATACCTTAGAAATATCTTGAGCTTTGAGATAGAGAGAGAATGTTTGTTCAGTTTAAACATACAAATAAAAGCACACAAAATTATGTTTCTAGTGAGTTCGACATATAAAAATTTGTGTAAAATCCTGCAATAGACAAAACATGATCCAACAAATGAACCTTTTAATGTCAGAGTGATTCTCAAAGTCTACTCTTGGTGACTTTCTGGCATGGCAACACAGAGTAAGAAAAAGATCAGTTTTGAAAAATCAGAATTGCATCAATCTAAGCACAGTTCAAATAGGTCTGTTGACTTTCAACACCAGTGTCTAAACTGAATTTGAGTTTTTCAATGGAAGTTAACATGCATGGCTGGCAACCCGCCCCCAACATTAGAATGTTAGAATATTAGACAATGTTAGACATGTTGGAATCTCTAACACATTAAAATACCCATCCTCCTATCTACTACACATTTTAGAAGGCACATATCCACATTGGCTATGCTCATGCTGAAATGATTTGCAAACAAAAACTGAAAAAAAGTCCAGCTGTTTGTAAGAAGGCTCACAATATTTTCTTTCTGAGTAGAATCATACCTTTGGTTATAACATGCCTCCTGATTTAAAATGTACATCAAGCTGATGATTCACATTCTTGAAGAGTGTTTTCATGACAAGGCAAAGGCACAAGTATTAAAGCGTCTAGTGCTACTTGCAAATGTGGTGATGGTGGACTTTTGATACTACAGTTCATACTGATTCAGCTGCTGTGTTACTGGCACTACAAGCACTGTTTTCAGCTCAGGTAGAACCATTATTCCAGATACAGCAGCTTTGGAACTGATCCAGGTGCAGAAAATTTTATAAAAATTCCCTCATGATAGACAATGCTATGTCTATCCACCTTCAACTTTTTATCAAACAATAAAAATTCAGATCCCTCTCGTTGCAGCAGAGCAGGAGAAGAGGGCTTTTCTAAGAGGAAAGTCTACAGGTTAAGAAAGTATTTTTTTTTTGTTCCCTCCTCCCCAAACAGCTTCCTAAAGTGGAGACACGGGGAAAAGATGACAAGCAGGCATAGAAAAGATTTATTTCTGTTCAAGATTCCAAGCCATCCATCAATTGCTCACATGTAGCCTAATTTAGGCACTTAAGCTAGTGAGGGAGGAAAGTGGATGAGAAAAGGAAATGGTTTGCTGCATTCAATATGCAGCCAAAAGGCTACTCATATGATGGAAAATAATCTCTCTGATAATCTTTTTCTCACATAGTTTGGTATGTAAAATGACCATAATTTGTATGATAGAAGGTGACTTTTAGGTGTAGTAAATTTTCCAGCCTGAAATCTCCAGGTTTAGTCTAAAGTTTTACCTTTTCGTATTTTACACACAACACCTCCCCTCTCTCTGACAAGTTTTCTGGATTTTGGGACTGTGAATCTAATCTGGATTGGGTTGCTTGGGGTCCTCCCTGTGTGTAAGCTGGAGCCATCAAGAACTTTTTATGGACCTCTGAACTGTCTTTTCCACTGTGAAATGCATTTGTGGTTTTCACCTTGTCAAGCTGTGTCACAGTGGGTATCAACCACAGTTAATGCTGGGCAGATTTGCAGGAGAACGGACTCATGATGTTCCCTCTCTACAGCAGGACACACCACCACTGTCCTGGCTGCAATGTGAAAGCTGGTTCATGCTCCTAGACAAGGGAATCTAATCCTTTAATAACTTTCCCAGGGCTAGACAGCAGTGTCAGCTTTTCTCCGTTAGCTTTCCTTGAGAATAGCAGAAACAGACAAAATTTCCTGTAAAAACATATGTACATAGTAAAAATTATGACCAAAAAATGTCTTTCCAAGACAAACAACCCACAGCACCATTACCTTTGAGATTTCAGGTATGTATTCTCATATATAGGTAAATCTGGTTTGCAACTCTGAATGACTCACAAATTAATGACTTTAACCGTTTTAACAAACTTGCAAACTTCCATGAAAAGAATGACACAAATTTCTTTCCTTATCATGTTTTTCCAAATCACAGAAATCAAAAACTCTGACATTGCTTCATCTGAGAATGTTTTCTTTCCTGAAATTCATATTTAGACAACATATATTTTTTTAAAAAACAGGCTTGCTTTTTTGAGATTGAACTCATTCTCTACTTACTGGTAAGTCTGCATTTACAAGACTGGCAGCTAAAAATAACACATGAAGAAAGAAGTCGAGTGGAACAAGTCAGGGCACGACACAAACATTAAGAAATAAAATTCCTTGAAATATTCTGCACTCAAATAGAAGAAGGTAAAGTTCATGGTCGCAGAAGGAAAAGCCTGCTTGCATCCCGATATGGTAGACTAACTCTTACTATAAAATGAAATGTAGCTTACTGCAAAATATTCTTTTCATAGTAGTATGCAAGTATGGCAATATAAGTAAAGATGAACCGCTGATCAGGTCACCACTTTTTTACATACCCTGATTGTTGTAAGGTGTCTCCTGGATTTATGCAGGACTGATGGCAGAATTTAAAGATGATACTGGTAAAACTGTAGAAAACCATTACCATGAATAAAACCACCCAAATGCACTTCAATTTGAGAAGCAGTTTAGAAATCAGTTGATTTCAGAGTCAAAACTCTTCATAAAATTGGTAAGATAATAAGTTCCACTGGACTGTAGCATTATCTATTGTTTGTAAAATGCTATGAAGTTTTTAGATAAAGCTTGATCTCTATGATATTAAAACATAAATAAGCCACAACATGAAGTTTGCATATGAGAGCATTTCAAGTTAGATATGGGTAAAACAATTTTTTACTGAACTTTTAATGGTGAGAAACAAAGGTCCACAAGAGTCAGTTCTGTGGAATTTTTAACTAAGTATATCTTCCCTAACAGTAATAAGTCATCATTTTTAAAATATTAATAGAATATTTCCAGTATTAGACATAATTATGACATAACTACCACAGCCCCTTGTAATAAATTTTAGGAAAATGATCCAATTTATGGTAGTTTTCTAATAATTTAGATTTCAAAATAGAACACTGGTTTTTGAATCTTCTTTGCCATGTGGTTAAAAATTCTGCTTTTTACCCAGCTCTGTTTCAAAATAGGAAGGCTAAGACTTTCAGACTGCCTGCTCAGAAAGAGCCATGTGCTGCATTGTGTAGCTGACTGGTGTATACATAAATAACAGGGCCGGATAAAGTGGATTTGTGAATGGACCTAATCGTGTGCACATGCAAACGAAGAGCAGTGGCCTTTCATACTGCTGTTTGTGCAACACAAGTCACGGATATGCAAAGCACAAATGTGCTTCTGCCTTTGGGCTACTGAGTAGCTGCGGCACAGCAATTCGTCTCAAATTAAATGGCTTCAAAGACGCGAAATAAGCATGTCATTCACCTGCCATCTCTTCCTTTATTATGCCTGATGCTATCGTGCTGTATTCTTCCTCTGTGTGTGGGGTGGACTGTTTGCACCACTGCTGGTTTATCCCTGGCTGCAGCAATAACACTCTTGAGTTTTCTTTCAGCAAAACTGCTTTTGTTTGGCAGCATCATGACATCTTATCACAAGAGTCAAGAGCAAGTCCTTTTTGCTGCTTTGCCAAGATCTTGAAACTCACCTCCTTGTACAGTAAGCAATTTTGCCCTGAGCTAATGCGATTCTTGACCTGTCTAAGAATACTGAGAATCAAGCCACTGTCTCTTGGAAAAGGCAGATTTAGCAAGATAGTCTCAAACTTGTTGAACCACCATGGCAGCAGAAAGAGACAAGAGTTCTACTGAGTGAAAGGATCACAAACTGGAGGCAAGGACACAGGGAAAAATACCCTCTTCCCTCCCTTCTCCATCAATACTTCAGAAAGAAGTTCTAGAAAATAACGTGGGGATGGAAAGCTTTATCATTGGGGTTGGGGTGAGTGAGAGCCATCGAACAAAAGGCATGAGGCCTGGAGGGAGCCCAGGGGAGGTTAATCAGTGCATCTGTGCACACATGCAGGATGTGGCTGGAGATTATTCATGTAGCAACTTAGTGCCTGTGATCCCTATCTCTGATGTTAGCTCAGGTATGCTGGAGAGCATCTAAAACATCTCAACTGGTTTGGCACACTAATCATTCAGAGCAAGGTTGTGGCACCCTCATTAACACATTTAAATCAAGCTGGCTACTGAGAAAATAAGCTGCACAGCAAAGTCAACAGTGAAAGAATTTGGGCTGTTATCAGCTCTCCTCATACGCAATGAAGTATTAATTGATGGAAAAACTACACCGGTAAAGTTTAAAAACAGACTTGCTGTTCCCTTCAGAAACAATTAAAAAGAAAAAAATAATTACCCAGAAGTAATGCAGGAAAGAATAGTAAGGAATAGATGTGGTCCTTTCCTTAGGTGTCTGCTACTCACCTGTGAGATCTGGGATGAAGGACTGATGTCCAAGGGCCTGACCCTATGTATCAGGTCTGCACAGGACCCACTACACAACCTAAATCTCATCCATCCAGCTGCAAACCTGCTTCTTGCTCTGCACCCAGAATCAGTATTAATGTACTTCTTCAAAATCCACAGGGAATAAGATAATAACCTAAATACAGGACTGGCAGTTATGATGCTTGAACTGATGCACAGGAAGGACAGAAATCTTGCAGGGAGTGCCACTTACCTCCTAATGTGCAATGAGATGTCAGTGAGGCTTGCAGTCCCCCAAATTCCCTGGAACACCAGAGAGTTTCGGCTCACTGCTGTGGCTGGTTGTGTCAGGGAGCAGAAGGAGGGCAGAAGGAGGGCACAACTCACAGAGGAAGGAACACATTGCAGTTTTGTGTGGCGAGCATGTTCATTTTAATTGCTGAGGAACAATGCTACTCCACACCACCCACGACTTGGGCCTGTGGCTTAGTGGCACAGTCTGTCCCTACACATGCAATATGGCTTGCTTGTTTTTTATTATTTTTTAACATTGACTTTACAATGAGTAGTTTAACAGTTTCCTTGCCTGTTTTGAAGTGACACTGGCCCGTTGCTTTCATTGTAGCTTTTTGTAATTTGAAGACCGTACTTCTCTCACCCGTGACTCTTGCCAGTTTGGGAAGGAAATGCAGGGGAGTTTTTGATGCCCTGAACTACTACCTCAGGCATGCAGCTGCCTACTTTGCCTCTTCAGACAGTTCAACACTAATGTAGGGTTAAAAAGCGCTCTTTATGCATTGGGAACACATTTATAGTAAGTCTGGGCTATTTTTAAATAATCACAATGAAATGTCAAATTTTCCCTGGTGCTGTCATATAACTGAACCTTACATAGGGTTCCCCTTCTTGGAACAATTTTTTACTAATCTTGATTTGTTTAAACTGCTTTGGTTCATGATTTGATGGAATGTGTGGAGCAGAAGGAAACTTTGGATTGAATGCCAGATGCCTGCTTCATTCCTCTAACCTACAGTGTTATTAAAATATTACCAACTGGTTCTCAAGGTCTATCAGCTGCAACAACTTAAAAATAATTTGGATATCAGTTTTTTTGCTTACTGTTGTGTTGTGATTGTTGTCTCTTTTGTCACAAGTATGAATATCAGGTAATGGGTACCATTCATTTTTGTAGTTAGTAGTTTTCCTGGGGTGCTAGTGACAGGAGAAATGTATGCATTAAAACAAGCGTGATGGAAAGCAGCTCTCTTTATAATTTCAGCCCAGCTGCTGTATTGATGGATACAATCTTTACCACATGCTCCAGGTGGCTTCTAATGCCTGACTCCCTGCAGAAACCTCTATTTACACATCTTAAACCACTTATTGGATTTGAACAGGATTTTTCAGCCTGAGTGCAGTAACAGTGTTCACTTATGTAATATTTGTAAATCCTGGCTTTACATTTCACTCACCAGACTATCTTCAGAGTATTCAACAGGGCCTTTATGTGGTCTGATTCTTGCTTTTTAGTGAGATCCCGTCAACATGTATGGCTACAAAGCGCATTGCTAAATTTATTTTCCATCATTGTCAGGGGTTTACAATGAAGTGTAACTCAATTAATCAGCCCTTGCTGAATAGTGCTTTTCTTTGTCACCCGATTTCATATAAAATTCATCTGAAAGCTTTGTATTCAAAGTTCACAAAGGTTAACCTTTATTCAGGGCATGCATCTCCAAAGGCTCTAATCAACTTGTCTACTGTTGTTTAAAACTTCACTTACTACTGTACCAGTTGCTTTGAATTATTGTGTTTGAGACCTTTATTTGGTGCCTGAGTGACTGAACAGACACACTGAAGGCTAAAAAAAAAAGAGCTTTTATAATTATGGATGGGTAGAGCACTTACTAAAGGGTATATATTCCATCTTGTCTCATGCCTTACAACTGTCCACCACCCAGATATTTACTGTATGCTTTGTAGCTGTGCAATAAAACTTCAAGTGTTCTCATTCCCCCCAGTAATTCTGTGCACAACCCAGATCTTGTATAATGTTTAAGGGACTTAATAATAAGTTAGTGTACTAATTAGTGGAGACAACAGCAGACACCCATGATTTATAGCAAATGCCCAACAGATGATTACACTGCTGAACCGCAAGTAAATCTTTTTAGCAGTGAGCCTTTACAATTAATTGCACATCAGTATACATATTTTGCTCCTTTATATTAAAGAAAAAGGGAAAAGATGAAAATGTTCCCTTTGAAAGGTGGACCTTACGGTGGCTGCAGGTGTTTCTGCTGATAGAAGGCATTGGTATGCAGAAACAGAACCATTTTCAGATAGGATAAACTTCTATTCCTGTCCTCCTTTGTTTAGTATGAAATATTATTCTCCACTTGACTGATGTTTGCATTCCTTTCCAACACAGTTGGTTTGATTTGTGACCTGAATACAATGACATACATACCAATGATCCATTACATGAACTAACATATTTGGGATTCTTGAAGGTGGGAATGCAAGGGGACAGCAATCTGACTACATTATTTTTTTGAATTTCAGTGTAAATTGCACATCAGCACTCTTAACCTTTCTTCTGGTGTTTTTTGGTTTTTTTTGTTTTTTTTTTTTCTCATTCTAGGTGTAGTATTCCAAATCATATTTAAGACAAACTGAAAGATAAGGAAATCTGAGGGAGGGATGGAGACAAAGAATTTCAAAAGATTAAAATAATGGAAAGTTTCTAATAGCTTACTTTTTGGAAAAAAATGTATTTCCTCTTTAGAGAAATAGATTTCTCCATTGATATAATAGAAAATTGAAGACTGTCCACAGAAATCATTTTTCAAGCAACACTACTTTATTCACAAGGCTGCTAATGACATGCTGCATGGCTTCAGGGCAAATCAATTAATCTGAACATCAATATCTCCATCTGTGAAATGAATATAGTAATTCTTCCCTTTTTCTTGATTAATTTGCCATATTTTCTCTCCTTGCTTGCCAAGTGCCCATTGTGGAGGTCTAGTTCTGGGGAGCCAGAGGAGCTGACCAGCAGAGAGGTCAAGAACTCAAGGTCCGGTCCAAAGCACTCCCAGGTGGCGGGGACCTCCCCAAGAGGGAGATCTCTGTGCTGCTTGCTATAGGGTAACACTGTTCGGTGGAGCCCACGGATAAGACTTCTTGCCACGCCATCCAGGGAGCCCACTCTGACCCTGTGTTTTGATCACTGGCCAGCATTGCCCATCTTTGGCTTAGGGGCATTTGCACATGAGGTTACACCTAGAGTCAGCTCCCTTGGCACACTGCAGCTCTGAACAGATATCAAAATATTTTATTCAGAATAACTCTAAGACTGCCAGAAGCACAGCAATAAACTGCCTTGGTCTCTTACAAGGTACTGACTAAAAGCTCGCCGAAGTTGATGGGCAGTGCTGTCATTACAAATGGGGTCCACAGCACTTCAAAGCGATTAGAGCCAATTTTACTTGGGAACCATCTCTTCCAAGAGTTACCTATCAGTCACTCTGCTGGCACGTTACAGTCACACTGCTATTACAGCCTAGTCACAGCCCCATTACATGACAGTTGCTTTAGAGCACAGAGCAATCCCATTGCACTTACTTTATATTGACAGTTGTACGATGCCACTGTCATATCACAGATATTTCCTTGTCATAACTTAGCAACATTGTAGTCACATGGCAGATACTTCTTAAGAGCCTGCTGAATCTTTTGCATGGAAAACTCTGATAATGGCAGTCACTGCTTAGTTATCTCTTACCTGTAGTTATGTCAAGAGCATTTTGTGATGGTCATTTCTACTTGGTGCTTTAACTGTCACATAAAGAACCATGGAAAAGTTGCAATTACTGACCACAAACCAAGTCCTGGATCCATAGAACCATTTCAATTTCAAGTTATATTTGAGCAAATTATCTTTACAGCCAGTTTTATATTTGATAGATGCTGCTTAATCTTGCTGTTGAAACACTGTAGGCATTTCCTCTGAATTTTGAATTGCTGCCCTTACTAAAACTATATGAATAATTAATCATATCATTCTGTTTGCATGTTTTCACCAAAAAAAGGAACCATCTTTTTTCCGAAACATTCGTCATATAATTTCTCTTTTCAACTTTGTCACCATTGTGTTGCATGTATTTAATAAGCAGCATGTGAGTTGAGTGTCAATACTATTCAAATACTGGCATAACCCTGCTCACTCATTGACTGAATATTCCCAGGGAAAACCATCACTGCTGCTAATGTTCCTTCAGTTTTTTGTACAAAATATTACACTGGAAACTGAAACACATTTTAAGAGACATTCCTCCATGTGTCTTTGAAAAGTAATCTTTTCCAGCTATTATATCACAGGAATATTTAGAGAGGTAAAGAAGCAATATATGGTCTAGGCGAGAGAATTTAAAACCTCCATTTCAGTTAATGGAGATTTTGCAGTATTGCCATTCCTATACACTTATCTGAATATTACAGAATCTTCTTTTCCCTAAATCTCCGTCACAATATACACCAGGAAATGGTGCCCTAATTCATCACCAAAACTCATCAGCTTTAAGTTATTTCACCCCAGCACAGAAGAAATAATAATTTAAAAAATACCCTCCTCCAAATTATCATCTTTGATACTGTAATGAACTATTGATTCCATGGATAAGTGTCCAAATAATCTTGGGACTCATTATTTGAAGAGTGGCCTTTGTCCCATGTTCCCAGCCCTATGGCTGGACTTCATTACTGGTACTACACATCACAGGAGTTGCTGCTTCCCCTTCAAGCACTGAGCTGGATACAGCAGAATAATTTTTTCTTAGCTGTAGGCAATATCTGCTGAAGACAATATTATGTTTAATTTTTAATTGTAAGATGTGAGGAAAAAAATTTAGCTCTTTCTTTGAATTATTTTCTTATAAATCATAGCTTCCATTTTATTTATTTTTTGTTAATTTAAAGCAAACAAATAGCTTTTTGGAAAATCAAGGGGGGAAAAATAGCAAAAAATTATCTCAAAGAGATGTACTGGTCTTCCTCAGGGGTTGTTTCTATATACTCAAAGAGGAAGCTCACTATGATGGATGTCATACCACAGTATGACCATTCTGGAAGAGAGACTGATTTTCAGTACAGATTGATACATTGATTTGCTTTTCCTGTATGTTGCATTGTGGCATTATCTTCTAATTCTTCAGCTGATGTACTTGAGATGTGCCTAAGTTTTCTCTATATGTCTTGTTTTCAAATGTTCTCGTTCACAAAATGAAAAGCATGCTACAATTTTCATCAAAGCTTTATAAAATTCAAAGACAAAGGCTGCCCGTGGAGACTCTATTACTGATACCAGTGGTGGCAATATGGATCTTGAAGCCCAAATTTTAAAATTACAATCCCTTTGTATGAAAACCAGGACATTTATACAAGAAAATCCAGTAGAAATCATGCAGGTTTTGTATCTGGGTACTTTATAGACTGTCTACTTGTGCCAGTGCTTAAAAATTACATAGGTACATGGTGTGCCAATGCAAAACCACATTAAACAAGAAGTGTGATGTTCTGATGATGACCTAACATTTACTCTAGTTGATACCGTTAACACTTATACTCATTTTTAGCACTGCATTACTAAGTCTCTTGAAATAAAATTGAAAATTAAATAATCTGAGTGCAAAGTCAAATTAGAAAAGAATAAATAGGAATTAACATTTTAAGAAATAGCCAGGGGAAAATGAGCAAATTATCCCCCCAAAAAAGAGATGTTATTAATACAAATGAAAAAGAAGCTAATCAAGAAGAGGAACTTGAACCCCCACAAAGGAGTTTGCAAGCTGTCCTACATTTATTTTATTCTTATGAATATAGGGATAATATCTGATGACAAATGAACACAAAAACTAAACCCTACATTAATAAAATCATAAGCAGCCATATTATGCAGACCTACCAAGTGAAGGCTTCTAGTAATTTCCCTCTTCACAGCACACTGCATGGAGCAGATCTGCAGCCATTCAGTGGCCTCCAGCCTCAAGTTTTCTCCCAGAGAGCAACCTGCAGCAAATGTACTTGCAGTCTTGTTTTGAGGCTTTACATGGTGGGGCAGATTTTGCACTAAAAAACCCTATATTTTTCAGGCATCAAGAATTCACCTCCAAAATTCAGACCTGATCCCGTGAACTGCAACGTGATCTATGCCAGTTTCAAAGAAATTGCACAGGAAGTAGACAATCTTTTCAGAATACTCCATCCCTAGATACAATTTTCCTAGCACCTCAAAACAAACATATATTTTTTCTCACTTCAGAGGAAAATTGGTTGAAAGCATCTGTTTTTCATGCCTCCACACTTTTTTAATTTAAAGAGCAAACCCAGAAATATATAGCGGAACTAATATGGGCTACAGTCTTTTTACACTCATATGTACTATCTGTAACAGAAGCAATAAAACAAACCACCTTTTTTATGTCTGCTTTTATTTGTCTACCATTCAAATAATAAAGAAAGTCTATAAAATAGTTCTACTCTGTAACTTGTGAAGTTAAATACAACTCACCAAAATAATGAAGGAACAACGTTCTTTTAAATATAGATCCGGCTGTAGCTTAATTAAAGAAGTTAAATACATTCCATTGCTATGAGGCACTTCTCAGCAATACACAATTCATTATCCAGAATTAGTCACCGGGTAAAAAAAAAAAGTTCAATGCTTGCTGTTTTGGATTAAGGTAGTAGAAATGTAGGATGCTACCAATTTATTACATTGTTATTTTTAAACTACGCTAGCAATTTGTTTCAAGAAATTATAAGCAAAGACAAGGAGTTGACTCTTGGATTCTTTTTGTTCATGCAGATAATTTAATTGTACTTCTACATATTTCAAAATATAAAAATGTGGTTAAAAGTTTCAAGTAATTATGTTTGAATTTTTAAAATGTTTATGAATAGGTTCATTTATGCATTGAAAATACCTTGTATTTTGGGTTGTTATGAGCAGTATTATGCTTGTCACTTGACATTACACGACCCGTGTGTGTAGTGTTTATTGTATATTACTCAGGTTAAAAGTCTATGTACAGGGCCTGTATAAATGCCATATAATCTACAGCAAGGGAATCCTGGGCTAGAGAGCTGGTCTGTCTCTCTGTTGCACAAGCACTTACTGAATGACTGGCCAACTCACCACAGAAATGTCTGGACCCATGGGGCCTTGGGCCTGCCCATGGCTGAGGGTCATAGCTCAGCCAAGCTCTGCCCATGCCAGAGCACGTATGCTGCAGGACTAGCTGGCCAAAAAAGATTATTTCACAGGTCATGTGCAATGCAGACCTCATTTAACTCATTTAATAAAAAAATTAGCTGTTCTGGAGTGGATATACAGACTGTGTTGATGGTTTCCTGAGTTAAAAAAAAACAGTTCTGACTAAATTTGACCACAATTCCAGAAAAAAAAAAATGCAGTATTTGTTTTACACAGAAGTAGGATTAGAAGGTTTTGTCCAGAAAGCAACTTAAAAATTGGAGATTGTCTTCCCTTTGTATTATAATGATACCATGATTTGTATTATACAGATACCATTGCAGAAGATTTCCTTAGTTATGTCAACAAACTTGTCCAAGGAAGCCCAAAGTTTGAACAAGACAATACAATTATTTACTATTTGATTTTTCAGTGACTAGGGAATAGATATGGGTGGATCAGAAAATTCCATTGTGACTTTTGAAAATAGTTTTAGGTATATTGGGAAACAGCAAAACGTCCAGTGGTCAGAGGGACAAGTACAAGAGGGAGCATACCAAAAAGCAAGTAGGAGTTACAATGCAGATTTAAAAATCATGGTGGAACTCTGCATACTAACTAACAATTTTGAGCCAAGAGGAAATATAATGTTACTCTGGTACATGTGACGAGACAGAAATAATGAGAACAGAAACTGTTATGCAATAACTCAATGCAGAAATGATCCAGTGCCTGAAAAAGGAACTTCCATGAACTATCACAGAATGCCAGAAACACAGAAGGGTTGAGGTTGGAAGGCACCTCTGGAGGTCATCTAATCCATCCTGCCTGTTCAAATAGAAAGATAAATTGCAGAGCATGTGCACCTAAAACATGAAAAAGGAAAAAAGATAGAATGCTTGTTGCACAGGAAATCATTACATGAAGATCTCACAAAATAGCACAAGCATGACAAATTACATGGCAAAAGTTCAAAATCAGTAATAACTGGTGCATAAAGATGATGTGTCATAATGGTTTTTTGCCTAAAGAGAAGGACTGCATTTTGCCAACATGTACCTTCCAACTTCAGCAAAAGAGTCATTGCATTCCAGCAGTACGTGATTGGATTGCATAAAGGTCACGATTACCTGCTGAGCCAAATGGGAAATGCAGATGAGACACCAGTTTCCTTTGATGAGCCATCCAATAACGTCATTGAAGAAATAGGCACAAAATCCGTCATCATCAAAACTTTGGGGAATGAAAAAATGTGCATTACAGTAATGCTGGCAGTGTTAGCAGATGGTATAAAATTGCCACCGTATGTGATCTTGAAGCGGAAAACAATGCTGAAGGACCAGCTGCCTACTGGAATAATTGTTAGGTGTCAAAACCAAGGATGGATGCCTACAGACTTAATGAAGGATTGGCTGAACATCGTTTGGATCAGGCAACCAGGTGTGCTGGTACAGAAAAGGAGAATGCTTGTCCCAGGTACATTCAAAGGGTATCTCACACCAGCAATGAAGAATATCATTGGAGCAAAGAATGCAGCCCTTGCAGTTGTACCAGTAGGAATGTCACAGCTGTGGGTGCCTGATGCAGCAGAGAGCAAGCCCTTTGAAGAACCCTTGTAGCCTTAATGGTTCTTGGCACGGGATCCTGCTGTAACTCCTGCAGGGAAGATGAAGTCCTAGTGCAGCACAGCTTTGTCATTGGATCAAGACAACATGAGATCAGATACATCCAGATGTTGTCACTGAATGGTTTAGGCAAGACTGGATTTCAAATTCCATGAGAGGAGCCAGTGATCATTTGAGTTCAAAGATGAAGACAAGGGTGATGAAGACACTAAATATGGGAAAGAATTTGAAGATGGTGAAGAGAGGTGACAGTGATGGAAATGATTGTTCTAGATAGAAAATTTAAACTGCAATAATAAACCATTAAAGATGAAAATAGACTAAATTCAGGCAAATAATTAATGAAATTTCTATCCTTGTATGTTGATTACAGAAATGTTATAAACTTCTTTGTTTATAACCTTTTTATTTAGGCATGTTATTTTTAATTCAACATCATTGTCCCTGGGTAATATGAGATATTGCCTATAACTTAGAAATGCTAGGGAAAGCTTTTAATAGATAAAATTCTGAGAAAGAAATATTAGATTAAAAAATCTGAGGACCTAGCAAAAGTCATTTGTTTCCAAACCATTTACTGATCTGTTATGTAAATAGAACATTTGTCAAACTATTTTAAAAAAATGAAAAAGCTAACAACAAACAAACCACTTTTCAACTAGTACTGCTACTGGACTGAATGATAAATTCCCCAAGTTTAGGGAAGACAAGGGGAAGGACTCAAGTAATAAGGGTACAAAGCCTTGTCCATTGTTTTTATTTTCCTTGGGTTTTGATGAGTGTAGACACTCATCAAAACACAAGGAAATAACGCAAGTATTGCTTTGTCAGCCTGTAAAATATGACACAAAAAGGCCAGCCTGGTTCTCCTCATTCAAACCAAAACCATTGGAACTGCCATTGCATACCTTAATCTCTGAAAATCTGAAGATCTGGAGAGTTCACAGATCAAGCTGCTTCAGAGACAACTGAAGAAGGAAGACTTTGATCCTTATTGAAACCTTGCCAGAAGAGATCCAGCTCTTGTGTTTTCATTTTGTTCAATGAGGCTGTTGTCTACAAGCAGCAAATCTAGAAAGTCAGAACTGAAAGCCATGAAATTCTGACCCTGGAAATCAATAGCGCAGCAGATGCCAAAGCTGTGCTGTAGAACAGCTTAAAAAGTCACTGTCCGACTTGGAACTCAACACGTGTCTGTGCTGGGAATGGCCTTGTGAGGCAGCCTCCTGAAATGAAGGACACCACACAGTTGCCTGTGCTGGAGAAAGTGAGAGGCAGAGACACCAGCAACAAGGTCAAGAAAAGACAGATGTGAGCCAGCAAAGTCTTTCCACTGACTTCAGTGGGGTTTGGATCAGGTCCTTTGCAAATACTTTCTAACTCAAAGGTCAGCAGTGAAAAATTTGGATGTTTGATATTAGTCTCTTTATTACAACAAAATACTCTCAGCCTAAAATTTTCCAGGTGTACAGCATTTTTCATGTTGTTGTGTGGAGGAGATCAATGGTCTTTAGCTGTGAAATACACTTGCATTCTAACTGGTTCCCCAGTACATTTATTTCTTCAGATAATATTGCCTTATTTATCCATTCCTATGAGCTTTTTTTTTTTCCCTAAACATGGGTACTGGAGATAGAGAAGTCAGGAAAATTCAAGGCAAGGTCCTCCAAAGCTGACCATTTTTTCGTTCTTTTTTTAATGAAGACTGCAAACCAGCACAGATGATTTCAAAATGTATGTCTACAGTTTATAAGCACATCGACCTCCCTGCCATTCTGTGATGGAGCCTTAGAAATCACACAATGCCTGTCACTATTTTTCAGATATTTAATAAATCTGGCTCAATGATTTTCTGACAATTCTCTCCAAAAATGATTCAGGCCATCTGAGACCCTCTTAAAAAAGAAAAAAGAGAAAAAAAAAGGAAAGGAAAAAGAAGTCAAAACCACTGCTGTATGGATTGAATTTTGAGTAAATAAATTGTTGATTAATCTGGCTCATGGTGTGTATAAACTCAGGTTTAGCTGTATTGGTAATCATCTCCAGAGTGCCATACAGCTGCATGCTTTCATTTCACACCAAGGGAGCAAGGATTAAATCCCTAATGGAGAAGACATATAAACAGGTTTAGTCTCTGCAACAAGCACAGTCCCCATGGCAGCATATTTTTGTATACAGAATGTGAACGTGTGAAGAGGAAAGAGAGACTGGTTAAAAAAAAAGAAAAAAAAAGAAGGTGAACAGTGACAACAGAAAGGAGAGGCAGAAATCCAAGTAGAGCAGGCAGTAAGTTTAGCAGGGTACATTGCTGTTTGTTAGGCACCTCTACCAGCCACACTCAGGTGGCACAGCATAAAATATCTCTCCTGCTCTGAGTGACAACATATGTAGGGTGACAGTCTGAGACACTGAGCTGTTGTGTGCAGGCTGCTGATAGCCCTAAACTCCTAACAGCTCTATGAGCTCATTAGTATGCCACCCTGACCATTAGGTCTTCTGTAAAACGTGGTTTTACCCAGATCCGTATTTTTTGTCATATAATCTTCACAAAGCTGTCCCAAGATCTCTAATATAGCAGTGTTAAACAGAATGTGTTTGGAAGGCTTACTTTTTTCTCAGAGAATTTGAATCCCATTTATTGGTAACTAGCTTTTAAAATGACATTTTTCCTTGCTGCATTTAACTTAGTCCAAGGGGAAAAAAAAAAAAAAAAGAAAAGATGCCAGATGTCACGGGGCCAATAAGCAGGTGGGCCGAAGCTTCTGTACCAATTCAAACTGGCACTGCATCAAACCTGGTGGGTATAACCTTTAATTCAGTGCTTCCCTGGCACCAGATCTAGCGCCATCTGCTTAGCTTTGCTAAGCTGTGCTTGTTTCTGTGCAGGGATGATGCCAACAATGCAAACTGTCTCCTACATGTGCAGGGAATCATCGGTGCAACTAGTTTTTCAAGACCCATATGGTGGCATCTGCAAATGTACACTGTCAGCATTGCTACTTGTACCACCCTTCGTGTTTAAGAATGGAAGGAGAGAGCCCTGCTTTGCAATTCACATCAAACTGAAAGGATATTCTCTCCCTCTGCAGTTCTGCTTTTAAGGGCAACCCTGCGACAAAGAGAACATGTGCCTTTAAAAGAGGAAGCAGTATAGCAATCAGGTTTGGGAACTGGGGAAAATAAAGAAACATTTGGCAAAAAAAGAAGATGATTTTATAGAAATCCTCTTAAATCATTGCCTGAAAGCTTCCCTAGTGTAGTTAAAGGCAAAAAATCTCTATATCATGACTCTTGGGGCTGTTAAATAGGTTCAGTTCCAAGTCACCCCAAGATATGAACACTTCCACTAGTCAGGAATGGATGTCATCCTATCACCTCTTCTCCATGAGGTGCTACCATCACAGGGAAAGAGTAGGTAGAGGCTGGCTCCAGCAGAGCTACTTTGGTGCTTATTCCAGGCATTAAAAAGAATTGCTACTCACACAGAGTAGGGAATGAAATTATAAGCCTGTGCACAAAGATGAGCAAACCAGAGCAATTAAAACTCATTTCAAACTCTTCAATTAAAGTTTCTCCTTGTTAAGAGAGCAGCAATGCCTCCTTCCAACTGTAAGGATGGTGGGGTGGTATGTGCCCATGACCAGCTGGTGCATCCTCCTGTCCTCTCCTGTCCTGTCCTGTTCTCTCCTCTTCTGCTGCCACACACTATCCTTGAGAGCACAGGCTTTGCCAGCACTTTGCAGAGACAACAGGTGTGTGTGTGGTTGGAGGGGAAGGGCAGAGAGGCACCATCCTTGCTCACACCTCTGAGCACCGGCTTGGCATTTTCCACTCCATGATTTGGCCCCTCAGACATTGCCACTGGCTCTGATATGTTCCCACCTCTCACTTCTGTCAGTAAGCAAGTTCCTGACACACTGCTCTGCCAGCCATCATCAAAACACCTCTGTGTGGTCAGGAAAAGTATGTGTTGACCACAAAGAGCAGCTCTCCTTACTGCAAAATGATTAATTGCTCTCATAGAAGGCCAGAAAAACTGGCACTGAGGGGTTTAAACAAAGACCCTTCCTTCGGATTGCAGACCTTGTGCTGGAATGGTTAAATACAAATAGAAGACTTTTTCAGTGGAATAATTTTCCACGTTTGATTTCATGGAAATTTTCTATCGATCTAGCAGTCTTCAAAAAAATCACATTTATATAGAGCATGATTTTACCTGACAGTGTGGCTTTAAAGCAAATCCTTCTTCCCTTGCTCCATGTTCCTTTGATTCCCAAACAGTTCTCTAACATTTTTGAATAAGGAAAAGGTTAACCCAGCAGTTGGGGAATTATGAAGCCTGCTACCATTTTCCTTTGAAACCTCAAGCAAGTCTCTCTTCCTACAACAATATGGGCTCCCCCCTCCTTCCCCCTCAGTGTCATTGCACTCCCATGGCATCAGCAATATTTCCCTCTCTGGGTCAAATTCTGCTTATAGGTCAAAGAGGAGGCAAAAATTATTCTTAATTTGCCTGAAAGTTATGAACCTTCACTAATTCATAGCTTGGTTTCAAGATGTTTGGATTGAACATGTAACAAACTGTGCCGGTATTACTCTTCCTTTATTTTTTAATTCCATCAGCCTGGTTGTCTTCCCTTTATTTAGTGCAAGATAAGTGATCAGCACCAAACACAGCTGCAAGCCATGTCTTTGGTAATGAATGAGGACTTTTTTGTTGCTGTTATGAACTTGCAGATAGTTTTAAACCGTGACCTTTAAATTACACTAGTCCAAAACTGCCATTTTTTAATTTTTACACTCCATATGTTCCTTTCCTTGACATTCTATCTCCTGAAAAAATTATAATTAAAGATTATAACTAATATAAATGAAAACTTCCTTTATGGAAGGACCAGTCTGGCTTAGGGAGAAAGATAGAAGTAGAAGATTCATTTATTACTTTAATACATTGACAGAGTTTATGCCACAGTAATCTGGCTCTGAGTGTAAGACTATAATTTCTTCCTCTAAAAATGTTCACTATGATTAGTATACAACCTGTATGAAGTTTCTGAAGGTCTAATCATGCATATTTCTACAAACAGACAAGAAAAAATTGCACTTGTTGCAAGTTTGATTCTGATATTGCTAGAGCATTGCAGAAAACAGTTAATGGCCCAAACCCACTGCTTACACTGTTAAGCAGCATTTTTGTTTTTACAAGAAAAGATTACTTGCAAATACTCCCTCTTGTGATCAAAGCTAGAAAACCAATGGAGTAATTTCCCAGTGGTTCAAATCTTCCTGACTGACATTGTTCAGGTGTTACAAATACCCTGCATGCCGGATTTTTAAGCCCTTCCATTATATGATCTTGTAAAAGTGATGGTTGCCTATCAGAGACATTAAAAAAAGGCTCATTCATATCCTGATGAGGCATTGCATACAGTGAGCTTCTTATTTCATTTCATTACTCCATGTGAAGAGGCCATATTTGAAAGGACACATTTGTTTCTCCTTTCCCAGTTGATAAGACAATATTTTAAAATTTTATTGGTTGGTGAGTATTCAAGAAAATAAAGGAGTGTTTAAAATAAAACATCACAGATCATTTTTTCATCTTATTGTCTTCAATAAGTTAGAAAAATATACTTTATTCTGACATAAATACCTTCACCCTTGAACTTCATCCTTTGGCCCAGAGCAGCCACTGGGCATTATGAGGTTCAAGACACCTGCCTTAGATTTTCCAGAAGAGTGATTAAAATACATACAAAGATCTGAAAACCAAAACTGTAACACATAACCCATGTTTTAAAGAGTTCTTAAGCTGCCTTTTCCTGCTTAGTCTGAAAGAAATACTGGTCTTAAAAAATTCATTTTAATCCCATGGAATGACATCTGAGTTCTCACTCAGAAAGTTCAAATTTGCAAAAATCCAATTGTATCTCTTAACTAAATATTATTTTTCACAAAAATATTAATTAGGCCCCTAATTGTGCCTTGTGCAAATTTAAGTCTTAGTTTTAGTGTCCTGACATCTCACGGAGAGTTTGCCATTAGTGCATGATCTTTGTTTACCCCATGGCTCACTAGAGGAGCCCCATCATTGGTTTTGTTCTATCATTCACCATGGAAGAGGAACGATGCTTCACAAATGAAGTCTTAGGAATGGTTTGATGAAGAGAATTTTGTCTTGTTTTGATGATGAGGAAATGTCAGTTAACAACAAAAGTTTGCTAGAGAAATTAGAAATTAAATACCCAGACTCTGATCCATTTATACAATTTCGCCAAGCTTTAGCTGTCCTTTCCAGATACCCAAAGTAAATTAAAAGGAACCATGATCACTCACGCTTTTCTGTGTGGAAACCAAAACTCTGAATGCATCTGGATTTGCTTGTCTTTCTAAAAATTACTACATGAAATGTACACGCACTATTGCACAGTCAGTGGAGAACCTCTACCCTGAGCCACAGCTGACCATGTCTCTGGAGGATCCCAGCTCCATGTCACTCTCCTTTCCTTGCATTCCAGTGCAGAGGTTTACCTGTTTTTGTTCCGCTGGGTTTACTCCTGAATGTTTGTTTGGATGATCTTACAAATACCCCTGAAGTGCCCAAATCAATAAAAAGCTTTTGCACACTATTTTACTGCTGCATATTCTAAGCCATCTACATTCTATATCTAAACCTATAAAATAACACTCACGCCTTGACCGGTTTTCTTCCAGGGTCCTCAAGGCTCAGCAGTAGTGCTCCAGAGTAAGAAATGATCAATTGAATGTGCCCCTAGTATTTTTGTTCATCTCACTTGTTTATGTCAAAACATTCATATCAAAGTATTTATTTCCTTTCTGCAAGCAACAGCTAAACCTTGGTTTGTCGTAGCTTCTAAATGAAAAATCCACAAATAAACCAAGTAGAATAGAGCAGAAAAGGCACAGCCCCTCAGCCTGCTAGAGCACCAGACTTGCATTTCACAGGAAACAATGGTCAGGGTAAAACCCTTCAGTGCTTTTCACACTCCACTGATTCCTGTTCTAGTACATTTTCTTCAGGAGCATTAAGAAGCACATGCAAGAAGCAGTCTCTGGGTTTTGGAAGTTTGGAGGACAGCAAGGCTGCCTCCCTGCAAGCAGGGCTGACCTTTTTAAAGCATTTATTCTGGCATTCCAGGGGTTGAATAATCTGAGAGACAGACATAGAGCACATGTAAATAAATGAATCACATAGAGGAATATGAAAATTCCCATGCAGGCTATGCCTTTTGCAACATGTTAACCCTTTCTGCAGAGAATTTATGGACAAAGATGTTGTGTTGATAGCTCCAGTCGTCTGTGCTAGCTCTGCCATAACTTCATCCCTGTGGAGTGAACTATGTCTTCAGCAATGTCTGGAATGTTCCCACATCTGCTTAATTTGTTTCAGAAATGCCAGCAGTGTCACAAAAATGTTCATCTACATAGGCTTATATGAGGTCTCAAGCTCTAATAAATACTACTACTTATTAATCAGTGACATTATTTTTGTATGTTTAAACTGATTAAACACAATCAATAACAACAAAGACAAGAAAAGTATAATCCCCACTGCCATTACATTCTCATTTAAACAGATGTTTCCTTTCCTTGTTTTATAGACTGGAAGAAGTAAATTAGTTGCAGAGTTTGACAACACATTTTGCGCAGCAGTTTACAAACTATTTAAAATCACTAAGCAGGAGTATTAGCATTGCATTTGCTCCAAGGCTGCTATGGTGGTGAAATAGGTTTAAAGGCACTTCCTAAACCTATGAATGATTCAAACCCACTTAATATGTAAAATCATATATACATGCTCTCTCTCAGATAATACACACTATGCCTATCTACAAAGGAATACCCACTGGCATCTAAAGTATAGTCTTTATTTCTATTGAGGAGAATTCCAGCTCTGAATGGGATCACTTGCCAGCCACTGTAGAAACATATAATCTCTGTTCACAAAGAATTTATACTAGGATTGTTAATCAAAAGGCAAAAAGGATGATCAAGTCAATGAACAAGAATGTGAGAAAACCAGGAGAGCCTGTAGCATCCTAGAACACTGAAATTCTTAACCACTCTCAAGATTCAGACAGCCAAGTATATATTGATCTTGTCAGAGCATGTGATTATCCTGTTATGTCATTCCTGGTTGGTAAAACCAGTCCCTGCTTGTTCAGTTGATAATTATGCTCCATCCTGACATGCTTTCTGTCCCCCCCTCAAAAAGAATAATGATTACCAAACGACCCTGGGAACAAAATATTAGTATTTATTTGCTGTAAGGAATGCCTGTCACAAAAAAAAAAAAAAAAAAAAAAATTTTGAGGTGGAGTTGCACTACCAAACTGTTATAGACAAATGTTGAAAAGCATAGGCTGGGCTGAACATATTTTTATAGAAGGTTGGAAAGTTGTCCTGGTTCTCTCCAGGACAGGGTTAATTTTTGCAGAGGGATATGGCTAGGACCTGGAGGTTATTCTATACCACCTAAATTTCTGGAGATGGGGAAGGGCTCCCTTCTGTGTAGGGGAAGGGTGGTGATGCCTCCCTGGGGGATGATGGTGAGCATTTGCATGTGAATTCCTCACATCTCTTAAACATGTTTGTTATTAAATATTGCTGCCACTGTTAGTTTTCTTATCTAATTGCTGGGTCCAGCAAATAGTTCTTATATCAACCTGTGACTTTTACCTTTTGTGCCTCCAGTTTTCCTCTCCAGCCTGATGCAGGGGAGGGGGAGGAGTGAGGAAGGAGGGAGTGAAAAACTGGCAAGTGGTTTAGAGTGGTTTCAGTGGGAACACTAAATTGGAGAAAACCATTCCTAAAGCACAACAAAGGTAGATTCCCATACTGTCAAATACTCATGTCTCAAAGAAGAATGCAAAAATCCTTGCATTTAATTCTTGGCCTCACATGCAGCACATGTTGGGTTAGGTCATGCAGGAAACTTTAAAGGTGGAGGCATATGAGTAAATATCCAAAGGTCAGGTCAATCAGCAGAAGGAGTTTGCACAGAGGCAAGCTATTAGTTTCAGGTATGCATGAACAGGGAAAGATTTGGGCTTGGAAAACACTGAAATACAGTTCTTTTGGAGATGGCTGAAGTATTGTTAACAAATTAACACTGTCTTTTCCTGAAAGCTGTCTCATGACCTTTGGTGAAGAATCTGAAAGGAAACTCTATCCTGCTACAACTTCAAACCTCTGCTGCGTGGCAGTAACACTTGCATGGTGTCAAGGACTACCTGGTCTAACAGCCTGCACACCCCTAAGATGCCAATATGCTCTTAGTTCCAAAGATGGAATCAAAGATTAATAACATCAGAGTTAATAACGTCCACCCGTCCAGGAGCATGGTGGTGAGATAACCCGTGGAGGTGGAGCAGAGCAGAGAGCTCCACATCATGGAAGTGGAATCAATAATTCTTTGTTCTCCTAAATCAGAAGCTTGCTACAATGAACAAGCAATGATTCTCTTAGTGACATCTGTCTTTCCCAACTTTGCAACTTCAGCATAGTCGCAAAGAAAACACAGACAAGAAAAAAATCTTTGTAGCGCATGTAACAGCTGGTTCAGCTCAAGGGGGAGAGACACTGTGGAATCGAAGGAGGACAATAATGTCTCACAGAAGTCTCCAGATGATGAGAAAACTCAAGTAGATTGAACCTGTTGATAAACACACTCTCTTTTGTCCACTTCTGCAACTGAACTGTTTGACCCATTAGAGGAATGACATTAAAATGCAGCCTTCTGGCCTAGCTACCTACATGGAGGTTGGCATTAACCTTCCGACCATATGGTTATGAGAAAGATGCAGGAGACAAAATATCTGTTCTTCACAGCAGAAGATTCATATCAGAGACGGTACAACCATATGACTGAGCAGACGGAAAGTTTGGGACACAAGATACATGAGCAAAACTTCAAAACCATTTAAGACAGTCAGAAGTCTGTGGAGTAGAAATTCAGGAGAGACATGCAGGAGAAGAAAACTGTCTTAAGGAGAATTGAAGAAAAGCATGTTGGAATCTACAGCAAGAATACAAGGACTGGAAAGTACTGGGACAGCTAATGCAAACTGTCACATTGATAAATATGTATTGATCTATAATAACTCTGGATTTGAACTTTTTATACATTTAAAAGAAAGGCAAAGAATAAATAGCATTTAATTGGTTTAAATGAAAATATAATACTGAGGAAATGAGAATTGAAATCTGACTAAGAAAACCAATGGTCCCACAGAAGAATAAATGTAGATCACATACCTGCAATTTAAATTGCAATGTCCAAAGTGACTCTAGCAGTGCTTTCATGAGGTCTAAGAAACATACAATGCAGCTAGGTGCTCTGTGCATACCTCTCCCACAGCTCTGCAGATTTCTATGCTAAGAGAGGCAGCAGTGAGAGTAAGAGAAAGTTGAAGTACACTGTAGGTTTAGTTCCAAGAAAGAACTAAACAATCACCTGTAAATGATTTGGAAAACAAACAAACAAACAAAAACAAAAATTGAGAAAAAAGAAAACCAAAACCAAATCCCCACAACAATGATAATGACAAAACAGGAAAAGAAATTGAAAAGCAGTTAAGTGGTGCACTCTGAAATGTCTCCGCTGAATTATGATAAGTATGTATTAGCTGCAGTATGTTTATCTATGTCCACAAGAGAGGATTAGCTGCAAACATTCTTCTGAGATAAACCAGAACTATTTGGTGCTGGCACTGTTAAATTTTTGTGATATGCAGGTGTTTGAAGTATGTGTGCAGCTTCCTCATTGGTTTTGATCCAGGTATTTCCACTGAGAGCATTTTTACACACTAGATGTGACGAGGTACATAGAGCATTGGCAAACACTCTAGCATCTAGCAAAAATAGCTTTATTCACATTGATGCTTAAAATAGTTTTGTGTGTTAAAGGCAATGAATGTAAATACCCCTTTTTTCAGAAAAACTTGGGGTCAGTGAATTTCACCCACTGCCACTTGGCAGGCATCCCCACAGGCTGCGCACTGCAGAGCTCCTTACAAATGGACGACAGGACAGCTGCCCCATTTCTGATAGGAGAGAGGGCATGGTGAGAGCAGGGATTCAGGGGCCTTGGGAGATGAAGTCTTGGGTAGAAGAGTGAGTGAAAACAGCCCTCCACAGTGCCTGGTATCTTTGCAATGCACCTGTGCTGCAATGCACCAGAGCTCTTCACCCAGCCCACAGCCATTTCTGTCCTGCTCTAAATGGCTTCACACGAAGTCAAGATCTGCAGTTTGTCACCTCCCACCTATTCCTGCTCCCAAGGCCCTTCAGCACAGCCATGCTCCAAGGGTCCAATTTTCCTAACCCTCTTGAAATGACAGGCCTGGAAGATTTCTCCAGTGACTTTGAATGTCACCTGCCTTCTCTCTGCTTGGTGTCTTTTCCGATGTCCTCTGCATTCTCATTGCCCTAAATGTAGTTGCTGTCATTTAGCAGTAATTTAGGTATTTTTTTCAGAAGTGGTGCTCTATGTGACATACAAAATCTAGGTACAATTTTGATGACTCACACAAATAGTTTTGTTGCCAATGTAGACACCTGAAGAGGAGGTCAGTTAGACCAACCCCCTGAAATTTTACAACGGCGCATTTTTAACTTCTCCAGTTTTCACTGAAAAGCGATTTGTTCCAGTTAGAGGATTTTACCAACTAAATAATTTCCCACATCAGCAAACCTAATCCCTACTATGACTTACAAATATTTCATTCTGCCAAAGGACTTCTTGTAAATTGTTCTTCTCCAGCTTTTCCTGCTGTTCCACAACCTACACTACACATACCTTAGATGTCAAGGCAGCTCTCCACCATCAGACTGATTCATGCGTAAGCCACTACAGACTCCTTCACTGCATGTTTTAATCTTTTTTCTTCCACCTGCTGAAAGTCACATTCTCAACCCCCATGCCAAGTGACCTTTTGTTTACTTGTAGTTTCCAGTGTGTCAGATGGTTTCTTTTTTGAAAATCTTCATTTGTCACTGTTCCGGTTTCTGAAACATATTATTTTGTTCTATGGTGCAATGAGATCTTGAAGTCTCCAACTATTTATCTACATGCAGCCTTCTCCACTGCACCTATTTTTCATCACAGGTGATTCTCACTGAAATTCTGAATTATCCGTGAGATCACATTGGTAATTCATGACTAGTAACCATAAAACATGTTTCATTCTTGTTTTCTTAAAATCTCCCATTTAACTTCTCATTGAGTCATGCAACTTTCAGATGAAGCCATCAAGGATCTTTTGGCACTAACCTTGAGATGAAAGAAGAGTATTTCCAAACATTAAAGATTACAAGTTATTGATAGGTTACAATGGATTGTGGATCTAGTCCTGTGTTTCTTGAATTAATGAGATTTTTACTTCTGGTCATGGCTGGGACTCCATCTGGCTTTCATTAACTGCAATGCTAGAAGCATTAAAAATTCAGAACAATAATTTCCATTAAGTAATACACCTAAAGTGGACAAAGGTTTGCCTACACTAATTACAGGGCAAGAATATATATATTTATATATATATAAATATATATATATTTATGTATATAATGACTTGAAGATAAAGTTTTGACACACATAATCTGCTCATAATTAAAGGAACAGATTTATTAGTGATGCTAGAAGTTGAAAATAGCTATGTTCTAATTCAACTTTTGGACTTATATCTTCCTAACTTTTATTCGGAGTTCTGTAAACAGCAATAAAAAATAATTTCAAATGCCTCACATAACAATACAGCATTAAAATATTCTGCTATGCATCTTAAAATGACAGAACAGAACAAACCACAAAAATTAGTTAAACAAAACTAAAATATCAGCCCAGACATCTCTGTGGTCTTAATTCTTAAAACTATTTCAGCATGTCCTTTCACCCCTCCACACTAAGCACAGCACTGTAGCACTCAAGTAACTATTGCCAAGAGTAGAACAGAACTGGATATCAGGCTTGAGATCCAACATACCAGAACATCAAAAGAAAGATCAGTGGATATGCACTCTGCTCAAGACTTTGTAACTACCAACCTGAACCATTCTCTCATCTTCTTTTCCTCTCTAAGTCTGTTGAGCATCTTGCCCATTTGTCAGTCTTACCAGTGGCTGAGACTGAGAGCCACATTGTATAAAGTGTTTTTTAGATCTCTAAAGAATTAAAAAGCCTAGAACTTCTAAAAATAAATTTTTACATTTTTTTTCTTTCCTATATTTTTTCCATGCGGATTCAGGTTCCATGAAATTTTAAGACTTTTTTTCTGAAATAATATGACAACTTTTTATTCCCAGTTCTACCTTCATGTATGGTCTGGCCTACTTATAACTATTGTGTTTAATCAGTTCTGTCATATTTTCAAATATACCTTCCACTTTCTGTTTTTTTATTCCTCTGCTGGACAATAACATTTTCCTTCTCTATTCTTTTTCCTATGAGACAAACACACCAAGATCTTCTAATCTCTTCTCATAAAAGCAACACATCTTTCCTCCCAACAACCATTACTCCAGTTTGAATTTAGCTGTCTAAATATGGGTGCCCAGAAACTGCAAAAACTTCTCTGTAGGCTCATAGTAAGTTTTTAGGGTGAGACATGAGGCTCAGCTGATTTATCTAAGGCAGAGCATGGAAGCATATTTGGAAGCATCTCTTGGATTTCTCAGACATATCCTGAAACCAATGAGGGTGTCTTGCTCCCTCTCCTCCGCCATTTCCTGCCATCGAGCTTATCAGAGAATTCCTCCTAGCTGTCCCTCTAAGTGACTGCCCCTGCACATTTTGCTATTGAATTACAGCTCTTTTCTGCTACTCCAGTCCTCTTGGTAACACAGATCTTCCTGCATTATGCTTCGATCTTCTCCATATTGACAAAACCTCCAATTTTGTCTCATTACCACACTGCCACTTTTTATGCCTTTGTCATTACTAAAGCTATTAAGGAAAGGTATGAGGAGAGGAAATAGTTACCAGAGGAAAAACCTGAACACATAATTTACTGTGCAGCGACTGCCCACATATATCCAACTACCTGTACTGAAACAGAACTGTCTCCTATTTATCACAGCATACTGAGGGACAAGTGTCTTGAGAGAAATAGGCACTGTGCTCAAGCTGCAAACTCACACTTTTGCCCATGATGGTCATGACAATTGATTAGCTATCCTTAATCAGACTCTAATGATTCCTCAAGAATCCACAGTACCTCCTTCCAGCACGATGATCCCCTTCAAGCAAGAGCTGTTGCATAATTATGTTGCCCTCATTTAGCTCTTTAACTTTTTTTCCAAATTCCCTGCTCTAATCCCCATTCTCCCTATTGCAATTAGTAAATTCCAGTGGAGCACTATGTGAGATGCCCTACTGAAGTCCAAGCAGATTTGACCTGCCCTACTCCCTAGATAAGTCAGTCAAGGGAAACTGATGAACCTGTAATTGCCCAGATCACATTTTTTCCTTTCTTAATATGGGTTTATACTTCCTACACTCCATTTATGTTCTCCACCTTTTAATTTATAAAAATAACAGCTATCAAACTCTTATTGTTTCATGTGTCATTGAAAATTAGGTTCATGTTTACTACTAATGCATCATGAAACTAAACTTTCCAGATTCTGATTTTATCTCAACTGAGAGATTTCAGATTCTTTTTCCCTTGGGTACCATGATTATTTTTGAATCCTGAATCTTGAAATATTTGTTATTACTGAACAATGATCCAATAATTAGCTATTATTGAATAATTATTCATCTTTGTCCTTGGCAAAAACTAGGAAAAACTCAAATATTTTTGAGTTTGATCCATAGCTAAATCTTAACCTCACCCCCTGAAAAGAAGGACGCCTTTCTTTTTTGTCCTTTTGTTAACTTTACTACCAATAGCTTTCTGCTGTTTCATAAAATCACAGAATATTATCATCTGGTCTAAAATCACAGTATAGACAACATGGCCCATTATCCTGTCCAGCTGAATATCAAAATTGCCCAATGTTGGGGAACCCATAATTTCCTTTGGGAGATTATTCCAATGGCTGATTGTTCTCATTGTGAAATATTTTCCCTTTTGTGTCCATCTAGAATCTCTGCACAATTGGAATCACAACTAGAATGGTTTGGGTTGGAAGGGACCTGAAAGATCATCTCATTCCAACCCCCCCATGGGAAGGGACACCTTCCACTAGACCAGGTTGTTCAGAATCCCATCCAGCCTGGTCTTGAACACCTCCAGAGATGGGGAATCCACAGCTTCCCTGAGCAATCTGTTCCAGTGTCTCACCACACTCACAGTAAATAATTTCTTCCTAATATCTAAGTTAAACTTACTCTCTTTCATTCCCCCTTGTCCTCCCACAATGTGACCTTGAAAAAAGTCCTTTTACAGGTTTCTTATAGACCCCTTCAGATACTGGAAGGCTGCAATAAGGTCTCCCCAAAGCCTTCTCTTTTCCTGGCTGAACAGACCCAGCTCTCTCACCCAATCTTGTTTTAAGCCTTTTTTGCTGTAAATGTATTTGTACCTGATGTATTTTCTACATTTTCTCCTTCAAAATTTTAGAGAGGTCTTGCAGTTTTGACTTTAACACTTCCCAGGGCTCATCCATATTCAAAACATTGAATTTTTAAATCCATCACACTCTGCTAATTGGGTTCTTGATGTCTTAAACAGTAAATAAACCTTACTTAAGCACCTATTTTTATTTAGATTTCATTCATTGACAAAGAAATCACTGCTGATCAGAATAGAATATTATTGTCTGAGACCACAATTTTTGTAACACTCTCACTACTCCCACCAATACATATGTATTTGTTGGTTCAGTGATTTTGTGGCAATAGGACAGCCACCACATCCAGAAAGAACTGCACCAGGCAAAGCTCTCATGTTAGGCTGGCTCCTTCAGCTGTGGCTGAGGGCTCCTTTAAGGGCACAGCCCTACGGTTCCTGGCAACACTCCCTCTATTCAAGAAGCTCTTTGTCCATTCTGGATCTAAGTGTGATGATTACCACTATTACTGCCATATGGAAAATAAGGTGTTTATTAGCCTTCTCAAAAACAAATTTATTCCAAATGTGTTACTTTGTGTGCTGTATTCTTTTTGAAGATTCTTCTATTTTGAAGTTTATTACATTGTTAACATTTAAAGTCTTGCACTTTATTTTTTTGTTTTCAATTTTCTTCGAGCAATTTTCCATCCACTCATATGGATTGCCACATTCCAAGCTTAGGTTCTCTTTTAACAGGGTTCACATAAAAGTTTCGGGTTTGGGTTTTCAGTGTGCCCTGACAGCCAGGAGGGCCAACCTGACATGTATCAGGCACAGTATCACCAGCCAGGCAAGAAGGGAATTGTCCTGCTCTGCTCTGGGCTGGGGCAGCTTCACCTCGAGTGCTGGGGGCAGTTGTGGTGAACTCAACATAAAAAAGACATTAAACAATTAGAGTGTGTCCAAAGGAAGGCA
>VXBU01003156.1:0-55529 GCA_013400315.1 Bombycilla garrulus | reverse complement strand
TTTTTTTCCCATGCTTGAGGCGATTATAAATACCAGTTCTGGTTTGGGTTTGTTCTTTCCAGCTCACTGAAGTCACTGAAAACCTGACTCGTGTCTCAGCTGAGTATGGCAACCTCCTGGCAGAGAAGGAACAAACTGAAAGGGCAGTGAATGAGCAAGTGTGTCAGCAGCTTGAGAGAATCACTTTACTTAACAAGGAGAAAGATGAGCTGCAGCAAAAGCTAGAGACCTGTAAAGAAAGGGAAGAACATTTCTTAAAGGTTCAGCGGCAGTCAGAGATTTTGGAGGACAGCTTAACAAGCAAGGTGAGAAGTTTTATTGTTTATTTGCTCTTTTGTGTTCTGATGTTCTGTTACTGATGTGCCAGACTCTTGCTGACCATAAATCCTGTTTAATTTTTAATTCTGAATGCATTATTTTTATGGTTGACACACAGATATGACCATGGGTAAAATAATTTGTCTGAGCTTCTTTATGATGTTTAGTAATAACCTCCCTGACTTGTCTTAGCTTGTAACCCATGGGATTGGTCCAGCTTTGGAACAAATGTGAATTTATATGATGAGCATATTTAATATAATAATCAGTACTTGAACACATATTCCAGCTTTTTAAAAGGCACTGTGTGGACAGCATGAACTTAATTGGGTTTTGAATCCTTGGTGCTTTGCACTCTTTCTGAATACCAGACAATTTTTGAATATCTTTCACTTCTTGGCAACTCATTCTTTTCCTATTATTTGCTTTTGAGCTTTTCACCTGTCAAATTTTTCCTTTGTAGATCAGAGAGTATAATGGAGGATTGCTTCAGTTTAGCAACTATTACTCTTCAGGAGAGGAAATATAAAGATATTGTCCTTTTTTTTATGCTCATCTTGTATTTATTTTAAGTTTTCTGTGGTATAAACATAGGTTGATTGCCTTTTCCTTTGATTTGTCTTGCTTTACAGCAGACCAGAATTGACTGTTGTAGACTTTTTTGGGGTGTCATGCTATTCCTCTTCCTTTTTATTTTTTTTTTGCTATGTTATTAGAACACCAAAATTATTTTTAGTCTTTTCTTTCTGCTAGTGTGAATTTTAGTAATTAAAGATTGTGATTTTTGTATTTGACACACCTGATTTGACTACTTCATGGAATGTATAAAGACCATGACCCCCAAATTGTGATTTGTGTTTTTTTCCACTGTTCATTGTAGATTCAACATTTAACTGCAACACTAAATAGTGTATCATGTGAGAAGGACCAGTTATTAGCTGAGAGAACTAGTCACTCTTTGCAACTTAAAGAACAAATCTCATCAGTTAATCGAGAAAAAGATGAGCTACAGAAACTGCTTTGGGATGTCAGGTCTGAGCGGGACCAGCTCAAGACAGAATTGCAAAGAAATTCTGAAATGGTGAGTGTTGCAATTTGCTTACTTGAGTCACTCATAACTTCTCCTCTTGAATGGTACCTAAATGTGTGTGCTTTTATTTTAGTGTGTTGAAACCAAGGCAAAACTGGAAGATGCTTTAGAACAACTGAAGCAGAGAAACCTGAGTAATATGTCCATTCAGGTAAACCCAATGGATATTGCAGAGCAGGTGGCTGATGACAGCTTGAAAGAAAAAACTTTGAAAATTAAGGTAAGTTTATTTTTCTGCTTGTTTTAAGGATGCACATAGGAACTTAATGACACTTGTCGTGAAGCACAAGCTTTTTGTGCGTTATGTGTAAAATGGTTTGCCTATCTTGCTAAGATGCTGCATAGCATAGGATCAGTTGATTTGCTGTTGTTGTTCAGTGATTGAGCAGCTCATGTCAACTGAGAAGTCCAATTTAATGTTTACAGAACAGCTCGCTTGCTTTCATTGCTGTCCAACCACCCCAATGAAAATAACTAGTCATGTAGGATCATTGAGTCATTTAGGTTGGAAAAGACCAACCTTAAACCAGACCGATCTTCAACCCTTAAACCAGCACCACCATGATCAGCTTGTGAGCAGGCAATTTTTTTCATGCTTGATTTACAAGTCTCGATGTGGCCAGGCAATCTAAACCACAAAGACAAATTGAGCTTGTGAGATTAATTGCTGGAAAACTAAGAAATTATCTGGGTTTGTGCCTGGATTAGTATTTTGCGTATCCCTGTGGCAAGTCAAAACTGAAGTCTTAATCATAGTAACTTTTCCTGTTGTAAAACCAGTATATACTTTAGGGTTTAGTCCTGGAGTCAGGTAATTTATTTTATGTTTCTGTTTATAGCTAATCACACTATTTCTTATTGTGAACAAATTAATTTGTTTTACTTGCATTTAGGAGCTTCTGGAGAAATTCTCAAATATGGGGAAGAGATATGAATGTCTCTCTGAAGTGTCTCTTAAGCTAAGGAGTGAACTGAATAGTCAGAAAGCACTGATAGCTGTAATACTGCCTCAGCTTACACTGGAGCAGAGTAAACAAGTCAAAACGCTTCAAACTAAACATGAGGAAATGAACACTCGTCTCCAGAAGTTACTGACCAAATTGAAGGTACCACCTTAAAATGCTGAATATGTGGATGTTTCATGTCACTTGGATTTGGGTTTTGGGTTTTTTTTAATAAGCTCTCAATGGTAAGAGCTAGGATTTTATAAACTCTAGCTTTGGGTTTTGAGAATCCATACATTGGAGAAAATAAGTTGATAGAAATTACAGTCATAGAAAACAGGAACTACATAGCTATGTAAATCAGACTTAGTTTTTAACTGTAGTTCAGCTTCTTTGCACAGAATTATTATGTATTATTCCATTTTAATTGGAAAATGAAGTTTTCTTTCTGTACTCTAACTCAAATAATAGATGACTAAGTATGTATTTCTCAGCTGGGGGAAGAGAGATGCAAGATAGCTTGGAGATAGATGCATGCTTACTCTGCAAAACTACCCAAATAGTGTGATGATTTTACAGCCTTGCAGATCTTCTCCAGTTGGGAAAGAATTCCAGAATGTACTATACTGCAAAAATACAGTAAATGATAAAGTTTTTTCTTTATTTACCATGAGATATTAGGGTTTTTTTGGGGTTTTTTTGGCTGGAGCATGGAAACATGCACAGGCCTGGAGAGAGGGCGTCAGGTTCCTGGGAATCAGTCATGTCTATAAATATCACATACTGGAAAAGTGCTGTCTCAGCTAAAAGTTTTACATGCCATTACTATACTGCACTTGCGAACCTGATTTTTTTAGTCATGTGTTAGTTATCCTGGACATTTGGAAGCTCAGAGAATAAAGAGATTGAATTGTAAAATACTGTATTTTAGCTGGATGCAGGGTACGACTTTAAAACAGGGACACTGATACATCCTGTGCTTCTGCAACAGCTTCTATTCAGTTCTGTTTGCACAAAGAAAAGAGAATATCACACTATGGTTCACAAGTATGAAATG
This sequence comes from Bombycilla garrulus, assembly GCA_013400315.1. Lineage (NCBI taxonomy): Eukaryota > Metazoa > Chordata > Aves > Passeriformes > Bombycillidae > Bombycilla > Bombycilla garrulus. The sequence continues at coordinate 52,120 of VXBU01003156.1, read as the reverse complement.
GAATTGCTTGAGGAAAAGAAAAAACAAGATCACCTACAATCCCAGATTCAGTGTTTCAGGAAGATTCATTTGAAGCAGAATGAAGTATCATCTCAAGAGTTAAACAGCAGTGGAGGGCTGCAGAGTTTCCACTTGGATGCAGAGGTAATATTTGGGAAAAAAAATAGACATAAACACCTATTCCAAGGTGTTTATGTGGTGGTGGGAATTTAATGGCTTTGGGTTTATCTGCTAAAACTTCACTTAAGGGGGCAAAGGAATAGAGTTGTTTTTTTATGCTACTAGTTCTATAATAAGAGGATTTTGCTTTGTAAAGCAGCTGAAAATAAAATTAATAGGTTAGAAAATAGTGGAAATGTTATCTACTTATTTGCCCTCTACAATACATACTATCCAATACCAAGATGACTTGTTCTAAAACATTAGAATCAACTTTTGCTAATAAGCACCTTTTTTTTCACCTTTCTACCTGCCCCAGGAATGCAGATTGTCTTCTTGCTTTCCCAATAGGGTGTAATTTTAAGTCTTGCAAAACTCCTTTAAATATGATAATTAGAAACAGACTTCCTGCTATACTGATAGCTGAGAGGACAGAAGGTATATTTGGACATGTGATAATCAAACCAGTATTTAAATTTTAATTCCTTTTTTTTTAAGAGCATTCACAAAGATGTATCAGAAATGGAACATGAACTTCTCTGCATAGAAGCAGAGTTACAGCAGGAAGAAGATGCTAGAAAAGAGACAATACAGTTCTGGGAAGCTTGTTCAGGAACTCACTGGGATGCAGAGGAACTGAAAGAAGAACTAAAGAAAGATAATGAAAGACTCTTGCAAGTCTTTAAATTCTGGACTCCTAAAGTAAAGGTAAAATTAAATGTTATACAATCAGAAATGTATTTTGTGTAAGCACTCTGCAAATGCCTATGATTGAAAGCAAAACACACACAAGGCTCTTAAATTACTATTTATTTATTATCAGCACTTACTGTAAGATATAGGACTACTTAAAAGATTTTTAAAGATTCCTTAGGCAGCCAAACTTGGAAACTTGCTTTACAAAAGACTTTCTGGGTAATATATGTGAGGGGGTGTGGGGTTGTTTATTTGGGGCTTTATTAGTCTGAATTCTGGAAAATGCTGCTTTTCTTGCCAAACTTTATCAAAATTACTGTAGCTGTTTTTAAAATTCAGTTAAATTTATATTTACACTCCTTCCTTTCTTATGCTCACCTCTTGCCTCTTTTGGAAACCTGGACAGCATTTTTCAGGGTTTAGTGCATCATGAACAGGATTTCATGAGATTTCATCTTTCTGATTACATTTTAAGTTTAGCCTATTTTAAAAAGTTTCTTTTGTAGAGTCAATAGTCAGTCTTGGCCTCTCTGGGATTTTGCAGTGTTGGCAAGGTTTCTGGAAGAATTCCCTGACCCTAATATGTGGATCAAAGCTTTTTAACCAAGAAACAAAAACCTAGACAACACAGTAATTTCCTGACAATTGTGAAGTTTTTATTTATCTGACATGTTAAACATGTGGGTTTCTAGAATAGTCCAATGTTTCATTTCCTTTAGTCAGTGAATACATTCTAGTAAAAAAATCTGTGACTAATTCTGGTTTTCTGTGGCTGACATTCAAGCCCAATGTTGTTCCTTTGTTTCTTTAATAAAGTTAGAGTTAATTGAGTTAATGAGAAACACTGGTAAACCTGCAATACACTATCACCTTCTCTTGTGCCTTCCTGCCTCCCTCTCTTCTGGAAATGAAACTGTTCTTTTAAATGATAATGACACCATTTCTGACAGCAAACATTTTCAAATGGGGCACTGAAACAAGAATGTGAAAATAATATAGGCTAAGGTACTTCCTGTTTCTTCACTTGCCATATTTCTAGCAGATTAAAAAGTTATTTAAAATTTTTCTGTATGATGCTACTGATTTTCAGATACTCCTTGAACTTTCTTCAGAGCTGGATGCCAGAACTGCTAATTATAGTAAAAATGCTGATGTTGAATTAAAACAGAGAAAAGAGAAAAGTGAAGAGTTGCTTCAGGATCTAAACACTCTAAAAGAAAAACTGGCCCCTGGTGGCTCTGTCAGTCTGGCATTAGAAGAAGAAAATTATAGACTTCACAATAAATTAAAGGCTGCAGAACAAGATAAGAAGGTACCAACACTTGTTTCTAAGGGAAACTTCTTTGATGCTTGGTTTCTAAGGGAGAGTACTCCAAACTGAAAAATAAGGCTTGTTGGCAACTGTAAATCTATGCCACCACAATACAAATAGAATACACTTTCTTTTAGTAGCTCTTTTTTGAGCTCTTGCCTGTAACATGATTTATTTTAATTGCCTAATTTATGTACACAACTAGATGTTCAGTTTAGAAATTAATTTGAAATGTTTTCATTTGCTTTTGAAATATTGACTTTAATACTCTTGATGGTTTCTGTAAGTATATGGTGTTCACTGTGTCAGACATCAAGCTGGAGAAGAATTCTCTATTTAATCACAGGAATTGAGAACTCATTTTCTCTCTCCTGTTTATGTCAATTACCCTTCTCCTAAGCAGTTTTTCTTTTCTTAGACTTGAGTGTTCTAGACTGTTAAAAGGTGACACAAAACAGTGACCTGGACATGAAGAGTTGCTATAGAGCCTGTAGTGTTGGATTTTTTTGTTGGTTTGGGTTTTTGCTAGTTCTTGCTAAGAATATGATCACGTGCTGTTACTGTTATCATCTTTTGATATAACTGCTTGCAGCTGATTAATTGATGTATCTCAATAGGCTATGGAAGTAAAAATTCAGAAGTTAGAAAATGTAATAAATGAAGTAGGAGAAAGTGTCAAAGAGAAAAACGACAGGATAAGCAAGTTACAAGCACAGATAAGAATAAGAACGGAGACAAGTGAGCTCACCCAACTGCAAGCCAAGCTGAATGAGATGGAAAACTGCCTCAGGACTGCCTTAACAGAGAAGCAGAGTCTTCAGGTATGAGCAAAATACTTCATTCTTTGTCCTCTGATGAAACACATGAAGCATGCTTGACAACAGTTGTAGGTGAACCTTAGCTCTCCATGGTCAATGTCTTTGTTCTGTGTGGCATTCCTAGAGTGAAACACTCCACTTGCCTGTTTAACAGGCAGTTTCACATTCCACCAGTGCACCCTTTAGAGGCAACATTTAGAACCCATATTATGATACTAGAAACTAAGTGTGTCACTTGCATGTGATGCTTTTCTGATACATGTTAAGACCTTTAAACTGAAGCATGAACTATTTACTCAATGTGATATTTGCATGCTACTTTAAAATCCCCAGATGTATATCTGCACAGAAGTCAGCAAAACTTTGCCAAAATATGGTTGCATGTAAAATACCAGAGTAGGATACCAACTGCTGCTATGGTGCTAGTTGGTAATGTCAGCCACCTTAGTGAAAAATAACTTCCTGCTCCTGGTCTTGTCCTGCAAAATCTAGCAGATCATAGTAAAGATACAAGGTAAACAAACCTTAATTTCATTGCTAAGTAAAAAGCCCTTATTTGTACTAAATATTTGATTTTCAGGCAAAATTAGATCAAGGTGCTGAGCTGTACAAAGAAGAAATTGACCATCTCAAAACACAATTGGTAAAATGTGATCTGGAAAGAATGAAACAATCCAACTCCTTTGAAGTGAAGTAAGTTCAAGTTTTATCTATTTACATTTCTCAACTACTTCATTCTTAGCTTTGACTTCCCTCTTTATTTTTCCCAGATAATAAGTAAGTAAGCATTCAGCTTAAGGTGTTGTAAGGTTTTATGGTGGTTAGAGAAAGTAAAATCTATATGCACCTTGGGTTGCTTACAAAACTTCTTCCCTATACACCCACAAAAATGTCATAACCATATTCAGCCATAAATGAAATAACTGTTCAAGCGAAAGATGGCAAGGGAAAAGCAATAACTGAAAGCACTCTCTACTTCACTAGAGAGAAGGGATACACCAAAATTAATTAGCCCAACTTTTGGGTGCACTTTACCTAAAATCTAACTGACAGCCAGGTTTATGTAGTTTTTCTTGTAAAACATGGGTGTGTCTTGTAGATGACAGTTCATTGGAATTCAACTGAGGCTGTAATAACTACTAAACTGAGGTTTTCTGATTTTTTTTTCCACTCCCTTCCTGCCTCATATAGACTTGCTAATTATAAAGCCCTTGCAGAACACAGAGAACAACAGTTAACAAAACTAAAAGAAGAACTGAGAAGAGCACACCAAGAACAAGATGTTACTGGTAAATTCAAGATAAATAGAAGGGACTCTTTCACGTTAAACATTGAGTTTTGAGGTTATATGTTTGAAGACCAGATTGAGATGCAGGCCTTATACTTAAAGGGCATAAGGAAAATTGGGTGGGTGTAATAGAAGAGGAGATGGAAAAGTAGATTACATTAGCTGCATATAAACTGTGTTAGAATCATAGCAGTTGTAGTGTTTTTCCCCAGCCCTTGTGAAGGGATAAGCTGCAGTGTTGGTGTGTTGCCACTTTTTCCTTAACTTAAATACCTAGTTCTAATCAAAGCTATGACATACATGGACCAATAACTATTTTACCTCTAAATGGCTCAGTGGAGAATCTGTCAAGTTTCTTAATATCTCCCTGGCAGTGTGGATACTGAGAGGTGTTTTGTGTAGAAGGAGTAACTGTTGTAATGCCACTTTTAACCCAGTTAGGTTTCACAAATAAGAACACCAGAAAGAATTGGCTAGAAAATGTATTGGCTTGGTTTAAAGCACTCTCCAAATAATGCACACACATTATGTATAAATCTGTTTTCTAGTGCTGAAAGAAGCAGAACCTCAGCAACCCCAAACACCCCTTACTTGTGGTGGTGGCAGTGGTATTGTGCAGAGCACACAAATACTTGTTCTAAAATCTGAACAAGCTAAGCTCCAGAAAGAGAACTTGCAGCTGAAGAAACAAAATGATCTCCTACTGAGGTAAGCTTACCTCAACATGTAACATATCAAATAATTTGTTGTATTTATGTACATCATTAGTGTTTCTTTCTGGGAGACCTATGGAAGTGAGTAACCATTAATTTTAGATTTCACATCATAGACTTTTATTTAAAGCTAGTTTTATGGCTTTTAAGTTCATGAAAGCCTTTTGAACTTTAAATTGCTCGCTTTCTTAAGAATCTTTAAAATGTTGGAAGATACACAGCTGCTACTGTATTGCCACCTCATCTGAAAATGCAAGTACTGTCTGTTCTTCAGGAATTTTTCCTTAGAGAAACTGCTTTAAACTTATCTTAATTGAATGTTGGGGTTCTATTCTTTGCAGTGATGAACTTCAACTCAAAGAGGAACTCAGGAAATGGAAAGAAAGAGCATTAAAATGGAGAGAACGATCTTTAAGAGAAACTACTCGAGAGACAATAGCAAAGTCTCCTAAGAAGACAGTGTCATATTTCTTTAAAGAGCAAATGCCTTCACCTTCCAAGGAAACACTTTCTCAGGAAACAGTGACTCAGGACCTACCAAAGCCTCTGCCTCTGACTTGTCCAACAAATTTCTTTGATAATTCCAACTTGGGTGTGCTAACAGGTATGTAGTGCAGTGGTAGTGTCCTATAAGATTTGAAGATGCAAAATATAAGGGATTGCCTAAGATCTGAAACTTGCATGATAGCAGTTTTCCTGAATCTTTCATAATCTGATTGTTGAAAAGCTGAGCTGTGAAACTGCTGAGCTGTGAAGCTTCTGTATCCTCTACAGAATCGAAATACCAAAAGTAATCCTTCACCTGCTGAAGAATACACAAACTTTTTTTTTCCTTTTCTGCAGTGAAAGTGTTGATGATGGACTTTTAAAAGTGAATAAGCAAAATACTGTTATTAGATAGCTGGTACTCTAAAATGTTTTGCTTTTTAATTTTACATTGTTAAGCACGGATTTCTGGTAAAACTATATAAAGTTAATTGCTGGTTAACTTTTTTCTGAAATTTTTCAGGATGGTGTACTTTAGTCTTTGATGTTGCATCTGCTACTCTGCCTGGCTCTAGATGCAATAATAGCTGTTATGATGATAACTTCTGTTCCTCAGCCCCACTTCACATTTCCTATATCTGGCCTGCTGACTCTTAGTGATCTTTTGCCCTCATGCTTCCCAAAGCTTTCTGAAGGCCCCAGCAGCCATGTTGAAGAAGAGTAGCCAGTTTTTGAGGTGTTAGTAGCAGTCTCCCAGTAAGAACATGATTCATTGCTGGCTTTGTGATGGCCAACTTGTGATAGCACAGCTTTCCTCAACAACACAAAGCTCCTCAGAGGGAAGCTTTCCTAGCTAACATACAAAACAGTAATCAAGATTAAATCACTGTATTCCTGCTGCTTTCTGACTGAGAAAGGCTTTAATGTTCTTGTCTTCTGTACAGATACACGACCTGCAGGCACGGAGTCCTCAGAAGAACATCTAAAGCACTTGTTTGGGACTTCAGACAAAGATAAAGCCCCTGATTGTAGCACTCAGTGAAGATACAGTTGTGAGCTGCCTTTACAGTGGTTACAGCCAGGATCTGCATATATGAAAGAAAATTGCTTCAGGTTAAAAGCAATCAGCCTCTTCCATCTTTGCTGTCTTGGAGTTTCTACTTTCCACAACTGGGAAAGCTGGAATATGAGAGCAAAAATGGAAAACCAGATGTGGCCCCACAACCTGCTAATCTGCTGATGTTCTACTTTGGTGTTTTGATGTGGTTTTTTTTGATGGCAAAGAGAAGCTATTGTATTGAAGAAAAAGGAATGCATCACAAACTAATCTACTGTGGAACTTCTCAGTCTCAAACTTATCATTCTGTCATTCCTAAAACAGCCCTTTACTGGAGTACTGATATTTTTATCTTCAGACTGCTTGACTTGGCAAGAAATATTCTTTTGGCTTCTTAGCATGTGGTTTTTATACTTTTATGCTTTCCTTAAGCCAACAGAAACTGCATTTTCACCACAATCTTGACCTCTTTGGACACTGCAACTGAAGTTACTGATCTTCTGTTTGCACAACGCACAGTCAAGGGTTCCTCTTAAAGTTTCTGCAGTTCAGCCCAATTATGGTACTGTGAGTAACTGAATTTTGCATCATTTTTCAATATAGCTGTCTGAAGTGGTTTTTTAGTAGTAAGCAATGGACCTAACACTCTTCTGCTTCTCTATTGAAGGGAAAATAAACCAGATCATTGGAGCAAAATGGACTCTTTTATTAACCTATTATCTGTATTGTGAGACCTACATTTTGTATGTTTGTATCAAAAATTCTAACTTGGCAATAAAGTTTAATGTGTTAAATTTATAAAAATGGTTTTGCTGTTCACTTTTGCATGATCCAAGGATGCTAATTACAATGTTCAGTGTTAGCAAATTACTATCTTTTATACTGATTTCATCACTTTCATCATTATCATCCTTCTTGTCTCTGTCCTCTATAACCTTCTGCAGCAATTACTTGTGCAGAAGCTTACTGTTGTCAATGTTTTATTTAATTCTTTGAGTCTGTCAGAAAATGGTTGAAGTCTAAAACATGGATCCTCCTTCCTTTCTTCCCCTCCATGCCCTCCATTGCCAACTAAACAGGAATTGGGTACTCAGAACCTGAGATCAGCTCCATTAAGGATGAAATCATCATCATCAAGAGATGAGAAAGTCATGCCTAAGAAAGATAACTGCATCAAAAGTATCATCCTTATTTTATAGGAATAAATCTCTCCATGATGCTAGCTAGGTGCTGTTTGGGTCACCCAAACTGACAAGCAAATGGCTACAGTGACACCTTCCTGAGCATTCAGCAGATACAGGAACGGGGGGTGTCACACAAGGATTATTTACTGGCTGGAGGTACTTCTTTAATAAAGAACCAACCTTCTGTTTCCTTTAAATGGCTGGAAACTGCCAACCACTGTACCTACTAGGAACTTGCAGGGATTTATCTCAGTCTCTGGCCTGTAATGTGTTTTGGGAAGCTTTTAAAGGCATGATGAGCCAAAAATATACAGGTTCTAAATACCAGTACAGAGTTGGGCACGGCAATGTCTTCTTTCTGCCCACAGCCACAGGTACTTTTTTTCTGACAGGGATAAATGCAAAGTGCTGCTGTGTTTGTTTTTGGGTTTTTTTGCTTGCTTGTTTGGTTTTTGTTTTGTTTTGGGGTTTTTTTGAGGTTGGTTGGAAGTTTTCTGAGTTTGTTTTGGGGTTGGTTTTTTGGTTTGGTTTTTTTTTGTTTGTTTGTTTTTTGTCTGGTTTGTTTTGTTATTTTATTTCCTGCTATGATGAGAGAGATTTCCTTTGGCTACCAGCATTTTGGTGTTCTAATAAATGAATTAGACGGACTTGTTTTCTTCCAGAAACAGGAAAGCAGGTATATATATAGATCTACATCTTCCATATCCAATTTCCAGTGCTTTTTGGGGTTTTTTGTTAATTATTACTTTCTTTGAACAACTAGATTTTGTGATTCTTCTGGTGATTGGTGATTGAACTAAAAAAAGCAGAAACTTATTGCAACAGGTCTGTGGCTGAATTCAGGTGGCAAAAGCTTAAGGGCATAAGGATAAATGTTTTTAGCAAATTAAGTTATTCAAGATTTTGTTTACTGGGGAGCTGATTCAGAAAGCCTTAAAAGCTATCACAGTTTAGCAGAAAGACAGGATAAACTTAACTTGTGTGTATGTTTGTCCCAGTTACAGAAGTGGCTTTTCTGAGAACAAACTAACTGAAGTTTTGGCAGGACACTGAATTCCTTAATAATACTATCAGGTAGCTTTAAGTCTGGTGAGAGCTTATAGCTAAATTAGTTTGTCCTAGAATTTTTCAGTCTAATGATATTAATTCTGCTTTAACATATGCAAGTTAAACCACTAGAAATAAAGGATACATTGGTAAACCACTAGTTTAACAATAACAAAAAAATAGTCACGTAAGTTTTGTCCTGGTTTGGAATTTGATGGTTTATATTGCAAAAAGACGTTGCTTGGAAAAATCCTCTTTGTGGCCATTTGGTGGGAATTCTACTGATCTCTTGAATTCCCATTGTAACAAAGTCAACTAATGCTGGTGATACTTTTGTGCCCTTTCCTGTGGAGGAGAAAAATCACACTTTTTAAAAATCCTGAGTTTCACTAGATGGCAGCATCTCAGTGTTGCAACAGGAAATTACGTTCATACGGAGAAACTCAGCGGCTGGACTACAAATCCCAACAAGCACAGTTAAAAAAAACAAACTGTAGAACTTCCTTTTGTACAAGGGTCAGTAAATATAACAAAGCTGTTTGAGATCTCTTGGTGAGTGACTATATTAATATTTTTTGTAAATGCTTCATGGAATCAGTATGGCAAATGTTCATAAAACCTGATTGTTAGATTGGAAAATGTATTTATAATGCACTTTGTTTCCCACGTGTTAAGGTGATTTGGGGAAGTACTTGAACTGATCCAGGTAGCTTTTGGAAAGAAAAGAGTTTTTCCATTATGTTGCTTCAAAAGTCTTAATTTGTTGAATCTATAACCTTCAGGAAAACAGTTTTGCTGCAACTTTTCTGAGGAAAAAAATCTATCAAAACAGGATTTCTGATCCAAGTAAGATTTAAATGAATAATTTATTTAAAAAGTAGGACACTAAATTTGACTTGGTAATCTGAGTCACAGCATGGATTTGAGCATCTCTAGAGGACAGCATTGGCTGGTAACATAGGGAAAATTATGGCACCTTTGTTTTCATTTCTCAGTGAAGTACTTGGTGTGCTGGATTTATGTGTATATTTAAAGACTTCGTTCTTATGACACCTTTCTGCACTCAGACCAAGTTGCTGGGAGGATTATGAAAATGCAGGAGCTGTACTTACAGAGAACTCTGTTAACAAACTCCAGATAGTACAGTGTGACTGAAACACAATGACCTCACTTTCTAGGAAGCTCTTTGAGACTTGGCATTTGCTTTTACTTATTTGTCTGCATTTTTGCATGCTGTATTTTGTTAAGCCTTACACAGCACTTGAACAGGGCTGTGTTTTGCTTTCTGAGAATTCCATGGAGAGTGGAAACACTAGATTACAAATTATTGTACCGCTGTTTCATCCTGGCACTTTTTTTTTTGCCTGTTTAAGAAAAAAAAAGCAGTTTCTGTTATAATGAAGCTTAACTAGTTAGCTCAAATGTCTTTTGACTTCTTGAGGTCCTTTATGTATGACTAAAAAAAAAAAAATAAAGTGGGGCAGCCCTGCCTCTCAGAACCCTGGATAAGTGAGAGTCACAGGGTAGCCACACGGGACAGTTGTGATGGCAGAGGTACACCCTGGGTCATGCCCAGTGTTGGGAATATATTTGCATCTGATTCCAGGGGTGGTGTGGGCTTATCTTTGTTGAATCTCTGTGCCATCCCGTGTCTGCACAGGTCAGCACCATGGGGAGGCTGCAGGGGAAGATCATCCTGTTGTCTGCGGCAGCGCAGGGCATTGGCCGAGCAGCTGCTATTGTAAGTTGGAAAATGTTTGTTCTGCTCTGCCTGTGCAAGGTCTCTCATTCTAGCTTGTCCAGTAACGCCTGCACCCAACCAGCCAGAAAGATGCAGTGAAGAAATCAGGGAATAATGTAGCCACTGTGCTGTATCATGCAGGCTTTGTGCTGTTTCAATTTATGAAAATCTTCAGCTCTGAGTGGAGATGTTAGATAAGAACAAGATTTGATGACAGCTGCATCTGCTTTTCTAACAATATGTGGTTGGTACTGTCTGCACCTTTTATCCATTATCTCTGTTGCTTTGTTCTGGGAGAAAATGGAGATGATAGAGGGAATATTTCCTGGCCTAAGGCTGGATACTGTGAGAATCCCCTACAGTAAAGCCAAGATATTTTACCTACATTCATGATTGACATAACCAAGTTCACATGATACTAACACATTGTTCACAACAAGCAGTTGTAAGAAACCCTTCACAAATTTTGTTTGATTACTGTTAAACAGAACTCAAGGTATGTATTAACTTTCCAGTTAGCTTGCAGCTCCTTTTGACCAGTTCTTCTGCTCCTTCCCTTTTCTCCATGGCAAATAAAAAACCCAGTAGAGTAATCTCATTATCTCTGTAAAGTAATCAACAACTCAGGAAAAGCTCCGGTAGCATTTTTGCCAGACTGGTTAATTTATCATGTATGTGGTTGAGAACACAGGACACTGCTGATCTTGCTACTACGTAAATCACTCAGTCCAAGGAGCAGGTAAACTTCCTGATGGCTTCACTTTGTAAATACCCAATAAGCCATGGAAGGCTGGTATGTTAAATGTCACTAGCCTCTTAAGCTGCACTTGGGACACCTATTTTGAAGATTAGGGGCTGCAGTCCAGGATGTCAGAGTACTTTTGACAGACTTGACTTCGTTACCTGTTGATTTATCAGTAATCACAATAAAAAGAAAGAAGCTTTTGAGGAGACCATCAAGAATGAAGCAATGCCTCTGGTTAAATATCAAAAGTCATGCTGTTTTTAATATTGTTCTATTCTAATTATTTGAATACAAAGGATTTTGTTAAAAATAAAAAAAATTCTGGTTTATGACTTCTGTCATAAATTTACTTGTCAAATTTCATAACTTTATTTAAATCCAACAATACAGACAATTCTAGCCCTATTGCTTACTAGTGCAGCTAATAAGGGCAATAATAATATACACTATTTTAGTCTAGTTACTGTTCTAATACTTTATTTATAGATTGCTTCTTTTAGGGAAAACACCTTAAATCTGTCTTAACAGACAAAGTTGCATAGTTGTGTGCAACTCCCTGATATGCCCAGAATGAAAACTGAAAGGTCAGCTGCCTTCAGCTTGGCTTGGCTTGCCTTCTATTTCAAGCCAAAAAGCATCTGAAAAGAAAACAGACTTTATTTCTGGTATGATCTGGAATATCTAAATATAGACTGCTTCTCTTGTATTCTCCAGGCTTTTGCTAAGGAAGGGGCCAAAGTCATTGCTACAGACGTCAATGGATCTAAACTGCAAGAACTCAGGGAATATCCAGGTAAATGGCCCTACAGCAGGCATTAGTTCAGCTCTTACAAGTTTTATTTAGGCTGTCTGAGATACATTTTGAGGATAGGAAAGCTTGAAAAAGACAGAAAAAAGGAACATATCCAAACTAATTCTTTTGATGTTTGCGTTGCTTTATTCTGTGGTGTGAAATACCAGAGACCTAGCATGTAAAATATTGCAACATCAGTGTATCAGAGTATTATTCCAGATGTGGAATAACTGATTTTCTTGTGTCATAGAAGAAGCTGATATTTGTTTGCTAGAGTAGCACCCATTTCAGTTATCTTTTGGCATCACTAGGCTAATTATCAAGTGCATCACTCTGGAAGGCATGGAATGCTTTTCTCTGGTTGAGAGAACATCCCACTGTACAAAAAGGTAGACCGAGTGTCCTGCTTCTCTGTGGTCCATACCTGGCTTTTCCTTTTAAAGCGTTCCTTACTGTCTTGTAGAATCCGTATATCTTAAAAAATTTAATTCTAGCAACACTAGATATACCTATTCCATTTGTACAAATGTTCAGGCCTGAAGGTTGTTTTTCTACTGACATCACAGGAACATGCTTCTAGGAGCAGGTTTTGCACAGATGTGTTTCTAATCACAAGTGGGACACATTGTTAAAAAGTATTTTTTCAATATTGAAATAAAAATAAGACTTGGATATAGTTTACAGCTGAAAATGCTTCTAACTTGATTTGAGAGAATAAAGTGGATTTAGTGAATTCCTACTAAAGGCTGACAGTAAAATACACAAAACCACAGCTGGCACAGCTTTTAGCATGAATATCAGTCTCTGCCAACTGGAGTTCACCACAAGCAATCCCTTTGTAATTGTTTGGGAACTTGAGTGCTTTTCAGGTTCCTTCTGAGGCTGTTTTGGAAAGCGTGACATTTTTACCCTCTGCTAGTATGCTCACAAGGAAAAGAAATAATTTTCCGTATATGCAGAACCATTTCCATCATTTAGAGACATATGATTAGTCAACCTAAAATTAATCAAGACTTGGCACATTGAGGTCATTGAGTTTTGTCCAGGAGAAGTAATTCCAGTGTGATGTTCACCACCAGCCTGTAGCCTGACTGAATACATAAATCTCTTCGAAAGTGTCTCTATCTTTTAACTAAGGCACAGAAAGCCTATTCAGGGGCTTGTTGCTGTGGTTTCAAAAAAAACCCAGGTTTTTATCCATTTCAAATCAAAGTCTCCTTTAAGTTAGGCAACACTCAGATGCTTTGCAGAGAGCTTTACAGTATTTCACAGAATCATATCTGCTGGCTGAGTGGCATGTAATGGCACTGTAAGACACATGTAAATAGTTCCAAGTGTTATTCTATGATAATGAGCATGAAATTTCATTATGATTATATAGGTTCTTTAATTCTTCTCAAAGAATATAGTGGAATTCAAATTCATTTGGAATGTTTTTATGGTAAATTAAGCTAGCTCATCTGCTTGTGTCATGCTGTCTAACAATTAAAACAGTTGACCATTTTCATTCTCCTGAAATTTTAAACAGCGTGATATACTGTCCCAGATTAACCACTGCACTAACTTTATCATTGAGTGAATTGACACATCAGAAAAATAATCAGCTAATCCTTAGTCAAATACATTGAAAGAAATGCCATGTTTTTTCTAGGCATTCAAATACGGGTTCTGGATGTCACCAAAAAGGAGCAGATAGAAAATCTGGCCAAGGAGATTGAAAAGATTGATGTCCTCTGTAACATTGCAGGGTAACTGGATTCTCTTTGCTACTACTGTTTTTCCAGTTGTCCCTGTCCTCCAGAACTACTTTCTATCACTTCAATGCTTTCTATTTGTTATTTTTAATGAATTTTATACTCTTAATACAAACTTTTGTGAGTTTTCATCTAAACTGACCTTTTTTTGCACAGCCACAGGCTAAGATAGAACAGCTCTGGAACATACAGATTCCTCACTCTATGGATACCCTGTACTGATGGATTTCGCCCTTCTAGCACAACAGTGAACAAAGCTGACACTCTGCCAGTGCTCTTTTTTTTTCTTTTCGCTTTTTTTTCTTTTTTTTTTTTGATTCTTCTACTGCCAATCATTTTATTGCACATATTGAGTCTGCTTTGTGTCCTTACTTATCAGAAGAAATACACTGCTGCTTGCATTCTTCACATGAGCTCTTAGCCCCTTCTTTTCAAGGTTGGAAGAGTTAACTACTACAAAACAGTTGGTGGAAAAAGGGCCATGGAAATGTAAACCACAGACAGTAATCCACTTGATGTACTCATTCTAGGTTTGTTCATCATGGAACCATTCTGGAGTGTGAGGAGCAAGACTGGGACTTCACAATGAACCTCAACGTTCGCAGCATGTATCTAATGATCAAGACATTCCTTCCAAAGGCAAGGCTTGGCTGCCTATGACTTTTAGTCTCTGCTGCATTGTTTAAAGTGTGAGAGATCAGATTTGTTGCCACTGTGACAATATACAAAATCCAAATGTGCCAGTTGGGAGAGGGGAGCCCTTGGATTACAGTGATCCTACTGTAAAACATTCTGTGCATTTCATAGTATTTCAAGTAGACAATTTATCTAAAGGATATGGTAGAGAAGATTTATTTGGGGAGTTGGCCTATGTAAACTAGCTAAAATACTTCAGACTTTATGCAGAGCAGTGAGGGAGGCATTCCAATACAGTGCTAACTTAAAATACTACAGCACACAGCTACACAATACCACTGCTACAAAATATTTATAAATAATGTATATTAACATGAATTTTATACAGCTCTGGAGATATTCAGGGATGCTGATGCTAACATGCTGATTAGAGCACAACAACTGAAAAAATGTAGTGGCTTGCAGATGCTTCTTGGTTTTACATAATCACTAGGTTTGGGTCCACAAAAACTTGCTGGACTAAATTAGGTGTTTGCATTTGAAAGCTGTGACTGGATGACAACTACTCTTTTCAGTGTTGTTCCAGTTATTTTTGCTTGGTTGGTTTGGTTTTTAGTTTGTTTGTGGGTGGGTGTTTTCTTAGCTGAACTTAATTTTAAAGTTTAGGCTTTTTTAACAACTTCAGGCATATGAGGTTTTAGGATGCCTAAAAAGGTCATAACCAAAAGAAAATCAGATATCATTTATAGATGCTAGAGTGTTGTGCTTTAGTGTTGTCCAAAATGAGAAGAGTTTGAGTGGGATCAATGAGTTGGTGCATTGGTAGATGGTATGAGCAGATAGGTCTGTGTGGTATAACTTACGGTCCTGACAAGAAGGGCAATGACTGAGGGGTGGCAACCTAGGGAAAAAAATCCTTTCCTGGCAGGGTTTTCAATCCTGACATGGCTCAGGGGAACTGAGTGAGAATTTCAGACTCTGTGTAATGGCTTCAGTCAATGGTACCTACTCATGCCAATTAAGCTTTGTTGCCCTCTGTATCAAGTGTTCTGTGAGTTGGTGTGGGCTATTTCACTGAACCTGCAGATGACACAACAGTTTGCATTTGAGTGACATAAGTACTCTTTTGCAGATGCTTAAACAGAAATCTGGAAATATTATAAATATGTCTTCTGTGGCATCCAGCATTAAAGGTCAGTAGCTTGCTAGAGTTCCTTATGTAAGTCTTAAAGATGATGGATATGCAATATAAATATTGTGCAACTTTGAACTTAGCTTTGAATTTAGAATATCCTCTATTTCCCTGTGGAGGGATCAGTTAGGAAAAGAAAAGTGAACACATTCAACTGAAACATAAATGCCAAGGGCATTGATGGAAAATTGCACAAACTCCAAGATCCTTACCTCCAAGCTTTTTCCATGTTTTGTAGCATCCTTTCTACCAGTATTTATTAACTAAAATGGAATTACTTCCAGCGATACCTTGGTACATATATCCTGCAGAGATATAAAGAAGAAATGACAATTATGTAAGTGCTGTAACAATGCTTTCAAAAGAAGCCTGATCATGACTAACAGATGTATTTCTGCTGTTCCTAAATCTTTGCTGCTTGTTACATTTTCTAGACTAGTTCCAAGACTTACACTGTTGAAAGACTGTGTGCTAGTATTCTACCTGAGTGGAATTCTGGCAGTTGGCATTCTAGCTAGCCTGCCCTTATGGAGAGGCTACAGCTGCTACAGGAAATGCTGGAGTCCAGAAGCATGTGCATATTGAACAGTCTTGGCTTTCGTTTTTTTCTTTTTAACCATGCTTGTGTGCTGCCTTAACCTGGACCTTCTGTCAGGAGTTGTGAACAGGTGTGTCTACAGCACTTCAAAGGCAGCAGTTATCGGGCTAACAAAGGCTGTGGCTGCTGATTTCATTGAACAAGGCATCAGATGCAACTGCATATGTCCTGGTAAGTGTTCTTACATTATTCTGTGAACTAGGAGCAGATGCTAGAAAGCCAGATTGAGTTTGGCTTTTTTAACAAAGACTAGACTTGCAAGTGGTAACTAAAGTTACCAGCAGACTACAAGAACAGAGCATGCTTGAAAGACTTAACATAGAAAAGTTGTTACATTGTGGTTAAACTGGATGTTTAGTCTGATTAACCCAGTATCTGCACTTCATATGTACATGACACAGTATTTGAATGGCTGTTTTCAAAGACAGAGTCTAGGAAGTTAGAAGCAGGCAAGAGCTAGCTAACAGTCTGACTATTGTTTAACCATCTGAAAAGTACTGAATCTAATTCTCAAAATGCTTGCCTTCTACTGAAATTTAAAATTCCGTGCTCTATTGGTAGCTTCGCAGCCTTTCTCCTGAATTACATTACAAAGCTACACATAGGTGTTAAGACATGCAAATAGAACAAACTTTTGTAGTGATTGGTGATGCAATTGATTTTTAACACTGAATTTAAACTTTTGCTTAGGAACTGTTGACACACCATCTTTACAGGAAAGAATCCAAGCCCGGCCTAACCCAGAACAGGTGAGAAAGCAATTTATTAGCTTGGTCACAAGTGTATATAAGTTTAACTATCCTTAAAAAAAGAATATATAGCTGGATATATTCTACCCATATTCAAGAATGTCCTCTGTTTCAGAGTACTGTGGATAACTTAACATTGCTGTCTCCTTTGAAAGTGAGGTCAGAAGACCACCTCCAGACAGAAGCCTTAAGGCCAGACCAGAACTGAAGCCTCAGAAGGATAATATTGCTTAGTGAATGCAGAGGGTCTCTCATCCATGAAGTGTTGTTTACAGTATCCAGTGCAAAAGCAGAGGACATGTTCTGTTGTGGCATGTGTCAGCCATGAGGTAGTGCAAAAACAACACTGACAGGGCATTCTGGTCAATGTGTTACATTATTTGGGATGCTTAACCACCATTATTAGATAATGGCAAGTTCTCATTTGAAGGACATGGGAATATCTACCACCAAAGGAAGAAGGATTTTATGTTGGCTTTATTTTGGAACAAGAGATTTAGGTGCTTTCTAAGAGTCTCCTATTTTTTGTTTTTCAACCTGAAATTCACATTCCTGTTGGTTTTAGGTTTTTCAGCTTTAATCCCTACTTGGTGCACTAAAGGAACTTATGACTAGAGGCCTGTTTCCAATATTGCTTCGTACATGTCAATAGGTTAAAATAATTGCTTTTTTATTTTTGATATACCAAATGCTCTTGTCTATCTAGGCATTGAAAGACTTTCTAGCCAGACAGAAGACTGGCAGGATGGCTACTGCTGAGGAAGTGGCCCATCTCTTTGTGTACTTGGCCTCTGATGAAGTAAGTACAGATAATAAAATCTCCTGTCAGAGAATCCTTCTCAGTAGAGGTGGTATTTGTTTTGGGACAATTTATATGCTCTTTGAGCTGGATTATTACAAAAATAAAAACCAAACTCTGTTCTTTTACTGAGTTCATCCTGCAATACAAAAGGTATTCTGAATGTTGACAGTGATTGCAAGGCATTATGAATTTGGTGCCACAGCCTGGTGGTTTCATGTCACCTGAGCAAATTGACTGAACCCAGGTCATCCTGAAAGGTGAAGAGAAATGAGCTTGTGAGCTTTACTGAGCTTGCACCATGGCTAGATCATGTTTTAAGCAGGTAGAATTAGTAGAGCTGCTGGCCATTTCAGCTAATCCCCCAGGTGAATCTGCCATTACAGCATAAGGAAAACAACAAATCCACTGTGGTTGTTACACACCAGACTCTTGATGACCACTGCAAACAGCACCAACACTAATGAGCACACACCAGTGTTATTTCAGCTGCTATAAATTTACTGAGACTAAAAACTGAACTGGATTTGTCTGGACATGTACAGCAGTCATAATGTCCATGTCAAAATACTTCAATGGATTTAGTCCAGTATTAATGTTGCTATCTATTCAGTAGTCTGTTTCTCAATTTCATCTTTTTAGTATTTCCATAATGCTAATAATTTTTTCCAGTCTGCTCAAAGGGTTTTCAACCATGTGTAAACAGAATTCCATTTTTCTTCAATGTATTCAGTAGGCTTCAGCACTGCCATAGGGAAGAATGTCAACAGCTCAGTTGCTTACCCCACTATCCATATAATCTAAGTTTTCAGTTGAGATTCTGCTCAGCTGGATAGACCTAATAACATCATAGTGTGATGTTTCTCTTCCTGCAGGTAAGATATCTGAAGTCTAGTTTTTGTAAATTTGTACTTTCAGGATGCATTCACCATCTTAATGCCTCTAATAATACTTTTGCCACACTTCCTTGAAACAAGTAAAAGGCTTCAATTCCCACATCTGTTTCTATTTAGATAGTCTACTACTTACTGAGGTATTTTTGTAAAACAAAAAAGGTGTATAAAAAGAAAGCAGATTTTTTTAATTTGAAGAAAAACTGTTTCCCTGTTATTAATAGCCATGAAAAATTACTTGAAATCATTGTTTATTTTATGTAATTTCAGTCTGCCTATGTGACTGGTAATGAACTAATCATCGATGGAGGATGGAGCTTGTGATTGACTCTACCTGCAAATGGAAATTCATACTATGATGGGCAAAAAATGAGGATGGTGTTTCTTGCAAAGATTAAAATCATGCATGTGATGGCCTTTCAAACAAATTTCCTGCTATCTCTCTCTAGATTGATGTTACTGATTAACTTTTCTTTAATTAGAGAAATACTGGAGTAAAACATACTTCATGTGGTTTCAATGTGTGGCAACTCAAAAACCATGGAAGAACAGCAGTTTAATGTTAAAGATTTCAGGAGGCCAAAAATATAATTCAAGTTACAAAATCTGAGTTCTGTTTTAAGCAAAATCTGAGTGAAAGGAATTAACTATTATCTTTATTCTCCTCTTACAAGGTATTTGGAAATTAAATACTCTCAATTAGATTTTTCATCTAATTGTGAGTATTACAATTCCTGTAATGCAGGAACCACTATGCAAGGGCAGTACTCTAGCAGGTGTGGATGGGGATATATGTGAGAGGAGTATTCTTAAATACACGGCTGGGTCTTAATGAATATGCTTGACTTGTAGCACAAAAGCAAAAGGAGTGGATTTTACCACTTTAGATACAGCCAATATATTCCTCTCCAAAATGATGAACTAATATTCTGTAAAATCTGTCGCTAGGTGCTACACTTGGGTGCTCTATGCTTATTCTCAAGTACCAATACAGTTCACACTAAAGCACAAGGCAAAATTTCCCTTAAAAGGATTGTTTCTAAAAGAGTGTGTGCTGATATTTTTATTGTGATAGCACATGGTACCTTTGATTCATGAAATAGAAATCTATTATTGTCAATCTATTATACTCTGGGAAAAAAACTTAGGTCCTGACCCAGAGATCTAAGGCAACAAATAACCTGAATTCACAAAGCATTTGTTTTGCGAACATACTGCTTAAAACCAACATGAATTACATAGTCTGACTGCCTATAAATATGGTTACTTTTAACAAAGCTCCATTTGTCTAGCTCATAAATGAAACTCTATGTAGCTTAATACATATCTTCAAATACATTATATACATAAATATGTGAGGGAAGACTTAAGGACCAAATACTACTGAATATGATTCATCAGAAATCAAAGCACAGGAAAAATGTACAATATTGTGTGTGCGTTTCTGGAACAGCAACTGCCATGTTTATAAAATTATTGCTTAAGCTTTTCAAGATCAGCTGAAGCATAAATATAAGTTATTTGATTTCAAAGGTAATGAAACACATCTAGTTAAAATTTGGCCTCTTATTTTAAAGTAATGGTATGTAAATGTAAATTCTATAGATGAGAAAAGTATTGTGGATATTGACTTGCTTGAGTTCATTATGGGTTAACGTTTACCTTTAATCATGGTTAGAGTGTTTTAACCTTGTGTAGTTTGTTTATGGGGTTTTAGAGAATCTACTATTCCAATCAAGTCACCCTGGCAGTCAAGCAGGATCAAATTGAGGCACAAATCCAAAGTTATCCAAAATGGCTCTGAAAATGTTCACTGATATAAATTCAAATATTAAAAGTTGAGGCTGGCAGGACACAGTTTCAATGATTTCAGAGTTTAATACAAAGGCCAAAGTCCTTGTGTGGTAGGTGCAGAATGCATACCTTGAAAAGAGAAAATTTCCCCACTGCAGTAACACATGGAACATGTACTGTGTATTCTGAAAATATAATTAAAAATCTGAGAGAAAAGTCATTATACTTATTGTATATTGACCCTCCTTACTTAATGTTTCGAAGCTCACTTAGAAGTGATTGTAGGTGATCGTAGTATAAGATTGCTGCTCAAAAATGGCTGCTGCTGCTGTTGTCAAAGCACTTGTGCAAGGAAAGTAGTACCACCTGCCTTTCAATTGCCCTAAAGGCACAAAGGACTTTTTAGTGGTAGGCCAAGAATCTGGTGGACCAGAAAACTAAAAATCAGCAGAGCTTGTTGCCTCTTGCCTTATTTTAAAAGTGCTTTTCATGGAGGTGTTAACAGTTGCAACTCTGAAATGTCATGAGATTTTTCAGCAGACTTGCAGGAATTATTAAAGGAAAATGCTTCTTAATGCTCTCGTGACCTAATTCCCTGGTCTGTTTTTAATAGAACTGGGTAATTCTCTTCGTTTTCCTTCCACTCCAGTGATAATATAAAGAGGCTTTTTGACTTCTCAGATTCTAGGTCAAACTTTTCTCTTGCGGGGGAGGGAGGAATAGATTTCCCTGAATCCATGGCTTTCTGGATTGAAAATTGCTTTCATTTTCCCTTGGATTTGTAGTCAGCTTAGTTCTGTGTGATGATACCAGGAGGAAAGTAGCAACACGTGGCATTTGACTCTGCTTTCACATGCACTCAGTGCAGCTTGCAAATTTAGGGTTGAGAAAAAGAGAAGGTCTGTCTCATTACCTTATGTGCACTTACAAAGGTGCATAAGGTGGATGAGCTTGCTTTATCTTTAGGAAGTTGAAATGTGCTGGGATGGGAACAACATAAATATGCAAGTTGTGTTTGTTTGGGGTGGTTTTGGGGATTGTCTGGTTGGGGATTTTTTAAATTCTCCTGCCTGCCCCAGTGCATTTTAGTTGTGTACACCCAGAGCAGAATGATGCAACAGCTCCTTACCCTTTCCTTGCACCACATCTTCAACTCCTCCAGCGCTGTATTCTGGATTAAAGGATGCTTCCACATGCATCTTCCTACAGCCATGGGAAGGCAGCACAGAACGCCTTTTTCGTGTGTACCGGATGCAGCCAATGTCATGAGGGACTGGCTATGAGCGACACAAAAACCTTCCTCCTGTGTGCCCTGCGGGTATCCAGATCCAGGTCTGGTCCATCGCTTCCCCCAGCCTGACAGCTCGCACGGCGGGCAGCCTCCTGCCGCCGTTCCCGCGGTGCCCCGTTCAGCAAAGCATGCGGGAAGCCCTCTGGGGCATCCCCAGCTGCAGCCGCTGGCCCCGGGAAGCCGTGGCTGTGGAGGAGGGCCTGTTGCGGCGGCAGCGGGGGAGGAGGAGCCGGGCAGAGGCTGCGCGGGGAGCGAGTCCATCGCCGCGGGCCCCGCCGAGCGCCAGGTGAGTTCTGTGCCCTCCGTCCCATTGCATCCCCATCCCCATCCCCTGCAGCAGAACGGGGGACGGGGGTGGGAACTGAGAGCAGGCTTGGCAGGCAGGAGGCTGCTCCCGGTTGTACTTAGCGCCTTTTTGTGGATAATGATAGTTCGGGTGTTTTCATCGTTATTTATTGTGAGTGCAAGTTGCTCTGGTGGTGTTTGTGGTCTTTCATTTGCATTGCTTTCTGTACTTTCTGTGTGCAAAGCAGAGCTCGTGCCACAGGCGTGCACTGCTGTCCCTGTCAGTCACTCCCTCACTACCCATTCAAAAACAACTGAAATGAGAGGATCTAATGCAAACCTTTCTGCCTGCAAAACGAGGACAGTGTATTTTACAGGGAGGTACTAAAATAGATCTGTTACTGGCTGGTTTCCATGGGATAGGCCTTAACCCTGAGATATAAATACTGCTCAATGATTTCTCAATCACTGATTTTTGTTGGCACAGAAGGTAAAATTGAGAAGCCAAACCCACCCCCAGGGGAAAAAACCAAACCTGTGAATTTCCAAAACACCCGTGCTGGCATAAGTACGCTTAACTACTCACTTTGGTCCCATTGATCTAAAGCACAGTTCTTGAAAGTAGGTTCTTGATCCTCCCAACAGGGTGAAGACTTGCCACGAAAGAGGTAAGGACAGCACTATTAGATTCCTCATTCACTCCCTGAAACCATTCCTGATAAACAGAACATTCAATATCCCTTCTTAGTCAATCTTTCCCGTCTCACATGCTGCTGTGAACAGCACTTTCAGGAGCTGAAGGTGTGGCGAGATGGACTTGCCTTTCTCAGAAGTCTTACTGTATTTTGTGTCAACAGCTACGAGACTGATCTGGGATGCTGCCCATACAGAGGTGGATGGAGAACAGTATCCTTCTGTCCTTTGCTTGCACACAAACCAAGTGCAAAATGAAGGACCTAAACCCACCCTGGGAAAGGAGTTAGTGAAGGGAGGGAGGCAGGCACTGGTAGATTGCCGATACTTTGTATTCTAGTTAGGAGGACTGGCACTTGCGGATTCCCAGCCCCGATGAAGCAATGAAAAAAAAACCAAACCAAAAGTATCACTGATGTTATTAAAAAAACCCTAAAACCACAACTATTTAGTTCAGCAACTATTAATTAAAAATACAGAAACATACTGAAAATTATGAAAATAAACACTTTACCTTGAAAAAGGAAAGTAAAAAAACCCAAAATTATTAACTTAGAACACACTGAAAGTGTTTGCCTATGGCTCAGTCTTCTTCTATGCCTTGGTCATGCCTCAGGGCAGTTTCATATCAGAACAGCTCAAACAAAACCTCATAGGTGTTAGAATGGCCCTTGTCTTTATGATATCAGCCATTCCCAAAAATCAAATATTTCATTTTAAACTTGAGTCTTGATAATTGTGAAAATCAGCACTGACTTACTTCCAGCCATCTAGCAAGGAAGGAATTTCTTGGCTCAGACGTTCTGGCTTTACTTCACTGGTGTTTTATATGGCCAGAGCAATGTAAAAGACTTGAATGAAATTTAGCTGATGGAGAATATATATCAACCTTTGCTGCAAGAGAGAATAGTTGTCTTGTCTCCAGATGTATGCCTGCCCCCCTTGATGGCTCACACTTGCGAAACTACAGTAAATATGTGCACCGAGAAATACCTGCTATCCGAACAGTGCACTGCCATATATGCTGTTAAGAATCTATGGGAAAAGAAGTGGACCAGTTAGAGCGAGCAAATACAATTATCCACAAATGACTTGGATCTTATTTCTTACTCTGAGGTGTATCTCCATAAGATATAATCAGTAGAAAAGAGCTGTGTTTAATCCGGCTGCAAGCTGTGAAAAGTCCTGATCTTTATTCGAACGGGCATCTTCACTTTCTTAGCTATTCAGTCAATGTGTTTGTAACTAGTAGCATCTAACACTTTCTTAAAATTCATGTGAAAATTAACCTAGATCAGTCAGGCTTAAATTAGGGGAAAAGTGTCCCTTCCTGAAGCTTTAGAAACTTTTTAGCATTTTAGAAACTGTAGTTGTTCTAACTTTGTTAAGTGGTGACTTGCACTGACATGTACACAGGACCTGTGACACTTTTCAGAACTAATGGTCCTGCAAAGTGGTGCTGACAGCAAATAACCTTTATGATGTGCTGAAAGGAGGCACAAACAGATAAAGATTTTAAGAAGGAGTGAAGAGGTTAGCACAGATAATTGTGATTCTAAAACTCAANAATCTCTAAACTTAATATTGTTCTTTGGTTAGTTTCTGTGTCTTGTTCTTAGGTACAGCATACAGAGGAACACAAAAACCATTCAGCTGGAAATTGGGCTGAGAGGATTTTTCCATCTGGTCTGTGGGAAAAAGACATCACTGAGAAGTCATCCATTTGGAAAATAATGATTATTTACTTCTCTTTAACTTTTCCACTTTTATTTCTTTCTTTAGGTTTGCAACAATGGTAAAGGAAGATGAAAATGACTGTGAAAATTCTGAACCATCAGTATGTGAGGGAAATGGCATGATTCCCATGCATGAGCAAACTGAGGTAATTAACTGAGATCTCAAAGTATCCTTCTAGTCAGAGAGAACCCTCCTTTTCCTTTTTAAAGAATAAAATTCTTTATGTAAAAGTCACTTAAAAGTAAACCTCCAGTATTGAGTATATCTCATATAGATGACTGTATGGCACATCTTTATGCACACGGGGATCATGGAATCATGGGGTAAACAAGTAACTCCATGCTGAAAGCTCACGAGATTTGTGTTCCAGTCATGACTCTGAGTAAGGAATACAAATATATATATATATGGAGAGAGAAAGAGAGAAGAAAGAGACAGAAAAATAATCAGAAATGTGGAACTATTACTGGACAAGGGCCAAACCACATTATAAGCAGAGTTCCATGTCTACCGTATGACAATATGCTGACATGAATAATCATTCAGGAAGGCAGATGATTAACTTGTCAAAAATAATGCTAAAATAAGGTGAGACATCTCCAAAAATGGTCAAAAAGTGCTTTGGTTATGAATATGGATAAGTAGATGTACCAGTATAAGAGAACAGCTTCAAGGGAATAACACCGAGGGTAGGATTTCTGTATCTCTACTTTGACTTACCAGCTTGAACCTTCCAGCAATGGATCATGTGAGTAAAGCTTGTGCTGGCCAGCTGTGCTGTTTCTTTCATCTTTGTTTTGTTATTTTGGTTCGAGGCTTTGCAACAGAAGTTATTTAGGGGTTACATTAAAAGCATCATTTCACTGGAATGATGCTGATCATTAACTGTATTGTGAAATCCAGTCTGGAAGCAGAAACTAACCAAATTGTGGGAAATACTAATGAATGTTTTGTTTTGTACACAAGACAAGCTGAGCCTAGCCTGCTATTATTGTTTCTTCATCAAATATGCAAATATTGTTACTGCACAGGTGCTATATTTATTGGAACAGGAGCCCTGTCAGTTGCAGATAAAAAGGCAAATGTCCTGCAATTTCTCACATGCAGTTCTTTGCAAAAAATGAACACTGGGCCAAAAATTCCAAAAATATGCCAAAGCTGGACATTCCTGTAGTGATTGTTTAGTTAACATAGTTGTTTTTAGCCAGTGTGGATCCAGTGCATCTCGGCCAACTTCAGGTGCTGTGCACTCCTTCAAATACCTACAGTGCCACTTCTGAGGGAGTCGCCTTGTTTGCATTCAGCAGGGAGCAGCAGCAGATGCCAAAGGTACCGATGGGAATGTACAAACAGAAGAAACTGCTCTCTTAAACCACTGCACTCAGCAACCTCCAGAACCAACAGCAGGGTCTTCAATTCCTGCAAGAACATGGAGGCAAATATTTGCTTGTCCTCCTCAGGGTTTACTGGCCCAAACAGTGACAAATGGTAGGTAAGAGAGTTTAATTAAAACTAGAAATGGCACATGAAGTACTTGTTTCTCTGAATGGGATGATATCTGTCCATTGTCCTTGAAAATAATGAATGGAAATAGCTGTGTTTTACTTATCACACTGTTGTTTGAATGTTTTAGCCAGAAGAAAAAAAACTATGAAACTAAGGTTTGAATGTAGAGTTTTTGTTTCTTCAGTCTCATGTATTTACTATGGTAGGTACGTTTTTGCACTGCAAACAATTTTTATCAGAAGACTGTCCTCCTAATTTTTGTCTTGATAGTTTGTCCTTAATACCACAGGCTTGCAAAGCCAAGAGTCCTCACTACAAGGCAAACTGGTCTATTTTGTTTAGAATTTGTCCTAAACTGAAAGCTCCCAAAAGAGATGCCTGACTACTCAATTATTTAAGATTTTTTCTAACAAAAGACATTTCATGTGTCTTTGACTGCTTCCACAGCCACTTGGAATTCTTAGGCTTTTATGTTTGGAAATCTACCGGTCTTCCTTTGCCACATGTCACCCTTAAGTAAGATTAAGAAAACTCCAATCTGAAAATGCAGAACATTTATTCAACACATTTTTTTCTTCTACCTTCAGTCTTCTGTTTTATATATATGCATGCCTGTTCTCATTGGACAATTGTTGGAACAGATTTGTGAACCTTGAACCTATATATATTTTTATATATTTTATAATATTTTCACACGCTGTTCTCATAATATTTTTCATTATTTTTTTCCTCTCTGTATTATCCTGCTTTGATTGCTGTATCAAGGGAAGTGTTTGTACCCTAAATATTCAGAGACCTGAACCTCTTCAGAATTTTTATCCCAGGGATACCAATGTATTGCACAAACACATTCAGCCAAAAAAATATGCTTCAATTCTTTTTTCATGTTTAATGATGTTCCTGTTACCAATTTTAAAGTGTATTAGCATCTATAAAGTCAGAACATCAGTTTAGGGGCAATTAAAGATTAATTGCATTGCTGTGATTAACTAATTTTTAAGATAAATAATTTAATTTCTGAAAGTCATGGGTTAGCTTTTTCCTTTAATAGCAAAACATGATCTAACAGCAAAGTTGTTTCTGAGAGATTATTAAATATTAATTTTTTTGTTGTTTTATTACAGTTGCATTTGTGGTCCTGGTTTGGGCTGTGGTTTGGTCCATAACTGGGGCTGAGTGTCTCCCAGGTGGAAATCTCTTTGGAATTCTGTTTCTTTATTTCTTTGCTGTCATTGGAGGTAAAATTTTTGGATTCATTAAAATAGGAACACTACCCCCTCTCCCTGCTCTTCTGGGTAAGATATCCTTCCTTCTTTTCTTCCTGCATATTTTGTGTTGTTTAAACCATCAAGCAGTATCTGTATGGTAGATGTGTTTGAATTGGGAACAAATAAACTGTGTCACATTCAAAATCTGTAGCTTTTCCAAATGACTTTTTCTGGTCCTCTCTGAAAAGGTGCAAAATTCCCCAGACTGGCTCAGGTGAAATTAACTAAGGCTCTCTTCTTAATTCTTTGTGGGTCAGAGAACTGTGTGCCTATAGACTCAGAGTTTATTGTCCTTGAGACCCTTCTGTCACAGTTACTTAAAATTTGGGTTTAATAATGTCAAACAGGAATCTTAATCCAGACATCATTTTACAGTAGAACAGTAATCTCTTTGCAAAATTGTTGCTGTTTCTTTAGTATCTCACACAATGAAAATGTTTTCCAAAGAAAACATTATAGCAATTCCCTACTATTGGTAGTCCAAAGGATTGTTTTCTTCTCCTTCTTTTATCTCAAGATAATTGAAACCTGAGAATATAAATTCCCAGCAAGGAATAATTCTTTTGCAGAGAGTTATTCTGATTCAATTGTAACTTTTTTTTCACATCAACATCCTATTTTATTTTACGTAGAAATGCAAAATAGAAATGGGAGACGAAAATAATGTTAATTCTGACATTTTTAAAATCTTTCTAGGTTTCTTTCCTAGAGGAGATTTTATACTTGCTTAGATGAGTACAATATTTTGAAATGCTGTGATGTCAGCGAGGCTGGAAATGAAGCTCCAGGTGGTTCTCACCAGCTGTATCCTCTCCCCTTGCTATCTTTAGTGCATAAATGGGTAAAGCTGTTGACAGGCAGTAAAACCCCTCGGCAGGATGGGCCTGCAGTGCCCAGGTGTGATTCTGTAGCCTGCACAGCTGGTGTTGAGCCTCACACAGGAGCTCCACACACAGCTCTCTCCAGGCAGCATGTGCGCTCATGCTGCTTAATTCTACCAAAAGAAAAAAAATTCAAATGAGAGGGAGAGAGGTTTTGCATGTGGCATGCATGCCTGCAATATGAACACGGAGTGTCACACGCAGGGAGTCTGCCCTTTCTAAGTAAACATCCCTCTTAAACAAATAAAAGTATTTCTGACCATTTGGGTTCTGGTTGTTTGGGAGTTTTTTAATTACATCTGTATCTAAAAGTTATGAGTTGAGCATGAAACTGCTTCTCAGACAGGTAATACTGGACAACAGAAACTTCAGCATGACAGCACGTCTCTTGAGTTGTTTAGGACAGAGTTCATTGTTCCAATACCCCATCTTTGAGAAAAATTGGAGAAATCTATGACACAAAAGATGAGATGGACCATGTCTATGAATATTCTGTTTTTACATTAAAAATACAAACCTTGTGCTCTTACATGCCTTCAACCCACTTTTGCTTGGTCCAGTAGAGTGAGAGGTGGCTGGCTGAGCACTTAAGCACCTTATTGTGGGCCCCTCTCAGGAAAAAAAGCAGTGAAATTTGTACTGAAACAACCATATAATATATTTCAGTTGCATGTTGCAGAGAGGTTTCTGCAGCAGGAAACATGGAGCAAATCAGTTAAGATATCCTTTGAGGTGGAGATTTTTGTTAAGTAGATTTCCAGATCAGGGTAGCTCCACCGACTTGGACCTCATGCAAATGTTGCAAAGAGCATGTGATCAGAGTGCCAGTCTGACATAATTGTCATAAGGTACCTCAGATTAATTATAACACTGCTTTTTTCCAAGAGGTGGTAGAAACAGCATCTGAAAGTTTACAGTGTCCCAGGAAAAATCAAGTTCACAATCAAGGGTCATACCAAGCTGGAACCAGCCTGAGTACACTGACTTGTTTACTTTTTGTCTTTTTTTAGTTTCCTGTTTCTAAACATGACTAATACAAAATTATGCCACAAAAATCTATCTTTGAATCATCAGGACTCACAATGAATCTGTGTAGATCCATAAATTAAGTCAGCTTTTCCTGTACTTTTCCATATCCTTCCAGAGCTGTGGCTTTGATAGTTTTGCAGGAAGTCACGGGACAGTTTTACTAATATTTGTAAAATAGTGTACCTTGCAAGTAGCTGAAATAGAGGATAAGACAAAGTTTCTGATTTCCCTTCCAAGTTTCGTACCCTCTTTGTGTAAGAGTCTCATTGCTAGAGCACTTTAAAATGTTTAAGTTAGTCCATGATGAGCTGGTTTAGATTATATTTCCTAATGAATGCAGCATTATAGTTCCTGTGATACCTGCACTTCTTACACTAAAGAGGATTTTTAATGATTCCCACCTTCTGAGATAAATACAATATTAGATGATCTTCCTATTTTTGTGTTAAAACAAGCTGACAAGAAAAAATCTTTAAGGATGCAAAGGTGTCTTTGCTTATGGTAAGTATGACTTGCACCTGGTAAACAAAGCTGAATTCTTTGGACTCTGACTATAGCTGTGTATCAGCATCCTACTGATTTATTTATTGGTGACCTGCTGTGTTCTTAGGCCACTTTCACTGCTTTAATTGTGTTTATCTCTTCTTATGCTTCAGTCTCATTGTTAAAACATGGCTAATAATTCAGAGTACAAATTGTTTCCTTTTCTCTCATAAAAACATGATATGGTGTCTCTTTTAATTTAAGAGTGCTATGCAAGCTTTTCTTGTGCAATGAAAAAAAAAATCATTTGACAGAAACTTATTTGTTTTGACTGAAGGAATGCTACTTGCTGGTTTCCTAATCCGAAATACCCCATTCATCAGTGACTTTGTCCAGATAAACCTGCGCTGGTCTGCAGCACTGAGGAATATTGCTCTTTCCATTATCCTGACCCGAGCAGGACTCGGCCTAGATCCAAAGGTATGGCACCAGCCATTTGTGTGAGGCAGACTATACAACAGCAGTCCAAAAAAATGGAATAATTGGTTCCATTAAAAATATTGAACTGCTCAGTCTTGGAGCATCTGCAGATTAGATCATTACAGAAAGCATAGTTTCTTTTGTGTAATTATATGTATGCTAATATTGGCAGTTGGATCTGTACAGTAGGCAAGCAATCAAAAAAAAAAACCTGAAGAAAGCAGATTTTATGATTATTTTCATTTCCTGAACTTTGTGAGTGGAACAAATTGAGGTTGTGTGCACCATCATGGTCTGTCAGGAAGAGTTTATACTCCCTGACAATCTCCCTGTTAGTTCATACTGAAAATTTGAAGTAATGGAAGGGATCCCCAGTCCTTGAAAGAGAATGTTTTTGTGTGGCTATAAATCCAAAAAACCTAACCAACCACAAAAGTGTAAATCCCTGTGAGACTTCCTTTGCCTTTTTTATTTAATCATTGCCATTTTAACACAAATATGTTGATTGCAAAGATAAATCCTGCTGTACTACTGAAAAAATTATTCTCATCACAACACAGCCCATAACAGTCCTGTGAACAAAAAATAGCCTCTGCACTGTAAAAATATGATATTTCATAAATTGATGGAGGCAAGGTTTTGCTTATTCAAAATGAGCTGGCTGAAGTAAAGCTGTACCATATTGGCCCCTGCCTATTGAAGGAATCACTCAAAGTTTATATAAAACTTAGGTAAAGTATGGGTAGTTTAGAACATCTAAACTCATTTTTCTTAACCAAGGAAAACTAGAGAGTTGCCAATGCTACATTTATTTAGGAAAATAAGGTTTTGTCAATATTGAAAAATGTTTTCCTATGGTATCATCATCTTATTTTCCAAGACACTGAGGCTTATATGAGCATGTGTGTTGCTAGATACAGCCTGGATGTCCAGTTCTGTGCGACTGCATTTCTTTCTATTTCATGATAACTTTGTTTTTGCTGAGGGAACTTCCTTTTTGACTCATTTTTCTTCCATGTGGCAATCAAACTGGCATTTGGACTCTGTGTGTGGCAGTGCTGTGATGCAGTTTAAATTGCTCCTCATGTAATTGAAACTGTGAAGACAAAGAAGTCAGTTTCTCTGCTCAACCCTCTTTATTCTAGGATAAACTAGACTAAAAAGTGGAACTCACTGATTTTTATTTATTTATTTATTTATTTGAAATTTCAGTGTCAAAATTAGGGACTTGGCCTAGCAACTATTAAATACAGCTGTTATAAGTAAATATGCCAGTTTATAATTTTTTCTTAAGTTGCTGAACCAAAAGGAGCTTTGTCTCTGAATATCAAGTGAGAGACAGCTAAAAGATGCTTGGCTCCTTGTGCCAAGCTGATGGAGTTCTACAGCTTTTCATGATTTGTTCATAGATTTTGGAGCAATTCTGGGGGGTGCTCATGCAACTTCTGGGATTATAATAACATCTTTTGTGGATGGAGCAAATGACAGGAAGGCAAACAGAATTTTCTGTTACTACTTCCTGTGACATTCAGGAACCTTGTCAAACCTAGATTCACTGCCACACTTTTATATCCAAATCCAGTTGTGCTTGGGTTTATCTCTAGTTTAGGCCATGTCATGTCCTATAGCGCAGCTCAGACAGAATTCTTTAACAAAACATATCAGATGGTAAATGTTTTTCCTCTCTGTAAAGCCAAGGGTACTGACATTATTGTGTCTGTATGATTGCAGGCTCTTAAGAAGCTCAAAGCTGTCTGTTTACGGCTTGCTTTCGGCCCGTGCCTCTCAGAAACAGGCACAGCTGCTGTCCTTGCCTACTTGTTCCTGCATTTGCCATGGCAGTGGGGATTTATATTAGGGTAATGTACTGTCTTTTCTCCTGTATGACAAAAGTGCTGTTTTTCAGGCTGCAGCTAAATGATCCCAGCATTGTTAGTTCCCTGTGCCAAGCAGAGACCTCAGTTCAATGCCATTTGGGAAGCTGTGCTTAGCCCCTGTGGTCTTTTGCTTACCATTTATGTCTGCCTCTGTGGCTAATTTAAAGGTCATATTTTCAGGCTGCGGAGGAGTATTTGCATCATTACTTTTCTGTGTTTGTGACCTGAGTACTTGAAGAAGGAAGAAGGATAGTGCAATTGCTGAGTTGAACCACAACACAGGAGGCTTTTTAGGGACAGAAAATTATACCACGCTTTAGAAAATTTTCATACTGGAATTCAGAACTTCCACACAGAGAGGTGCACATAGGACAGCCTTCCTGTCACAAGTCAAGAGAAAGATCTGGCGTGGTATATTCTAGAGTAACATGCTTGAAGAGAAGACCTTTTCCATCTAGTCCTAAATTGGATTTGGGCCACACCCATACACTAGAACAAGATGGATGAACTCCTTCTCTGTCACATGCTGAATTTTATGAGAAGGAATTGGGCTACTGAGTCACAGGCACGTCTAGACCAGGTTTCCAAATGGGACAATCAAGGCGTCTGTCAGGGAGTGTAACTGGCCTGCAGTGGAGACTCCAGTTTTAGTCTGTGGAGCCCTTTGCTTTTAATGTTACTGAGTTGGGCAGAAAGTAAGAGCTGATTGCAGATATGCATAGAAATATCCCTGCTTGTAATTAGAGGGGAAAGGTTAGAAAAATACTTTACAAAAAGGTCTACTTATTTAGACTTCAAAAGAATTAAGGTCTGAGCATTTTTAAGTTTTTTTAGTTCAGTGCTTTCTTTTTGAGATGCTGAACCTGTGTTTTCAGTTTTGTTCTAGGTGCAGTCTCCCCTGCTGTGGTGGTTCCCTCCATGCTGATTTTACAGGCTGGGGGATATGGGGTGGACAAAGGTGTCCCAACTTTGCTGATGGCAGCTGGCAGCATCGATGACATTCTGGCTATCACAGGCTTCAACACTTGCCTTGGGATGGCTTTCTCCTCCGGTATGCTGGTTAATCTGTACATGGTGAAATGCAGAACACTGGTATTTTGGAGAATGTGTGCTCTGTTAAGGCTGACTGGTTCATAACTTAATGGCATCTCATTATGAAATTCATGTATAGCCTTAAATACTGAGATGGAAATTACCCACGTTCAAAAGTTAGCATAACATTGTCAGCTCTGAGTTGTGGGTCACAATAAGTTTCAGAGAACATTTTTCCCTCACTGCTCCCTTAGCTGCCAAGTCTGGGCCCTGCATGCCCAACATAATGCTTTAAAATTTCACTGGGTCTGGCAATGTTCTTACAGTGGCTCTTTCTCTGACTTCTCTTGCACACTTTCTTGGCATGAGCTTTCAGAGAAAGAAAGTTGCACCATCCAGTTCCTTCAGGGCCATAGGTTCCCTCCTGAACTCCTTTGCCCCAAGTAATTTAAAGCAGACACTGTCCTGGAATCACCCTCACAGGTCTAGGGCATGGTTTGAGTGAAGGTCTGTGTATATTTTCTTTTGCAAAATAGGGTCTACTCTGTACAATGTGCTCCGTGGAGTGTTGGAGGTTGCTGTTGGCATAGCAGCTGGGGGAATTCTGGGAATGTTTATTCGATATTTCCCAAGCCACGACCAGGTAAAAATCTAGTTTAAAAAAAATTTATAAAAAAGTCATTCTTTGCTAAGGGATTATTTTCTTTAATTTTTAATTTCCAAGCTTCCTGTGAAGCTGGTTTTGGGGAAGGCTTTTTAGAGTGCTAGCAGCTTCCAGATTTCAAAACCTATCAAGTGAGTATGTGTTTTAAAGGTGATTGCTTATTTACTGCACCAATAATAATGTATGATCTCACAGTCCTTCCTGATGAAAGTTTGGAATCCAGCTCACTATCCTGCTCTCATTGAAGGTACTGGAAATGGAGGAAGGGTCTGATACCCATTTCAGACAGTAAAATAATAATTTATTAGATTGATGCAGGACACATTTACTTCTTTAAGATAT
This sequence comes from Bombycilla garrulus, assembly GCA_013400315.1. Classification (NCBI taxonomy): domain Eukaryota; kingdom Metazoa; phylum Chordata; class Aves; order Passeriformes; family Bombycillidae; genus Bombycilla; species Bombycilla garrulus. Next base: position 18,098 of record VXBU01003156.1, on the reverse strand, counting down.
ATCCAGTAGGCCTAAGATTAAAAATCAATAAAGCAGATGTATTAGAGGTTTTAAGTGATTGATCATATCATTATCATTCATTAGAATGTGTTACTTTCCATAAAAATTACATTTATAGAAAGTGGTAGATGGATTTTCTTTCAAGGGGTAATTAAATGAACAGAAAATTGTGGAAGAATGTAGATACACTCTGGACTACCAAAGTCAGTATTCAGAACATCTATTGCCCTCAGTGGCATCAAATTTTCCTATTAAATAATGTATGAAGTGTGATACAAGAGCTAAACAGTTAGATAGAAATGAGGAACAGTGGTAGATAACTGTCTGCTGTGAGACTGAATGAAATAAAACTAAATTATTCCTAGCAGATGTTTGACTTGTCCTTAAAAATATCTGGTGGCAAAGATTTCACCTTTCCTTGGATAAACTGTTGTAATACCTGACTACAGAGGTAGAAAATCCTGCTATCTCAGGGTTGAGGCAGAGCGGCTGGAACAGAGCATCATGTTCCTTGTGATAAAAATAGCCTAGTGGCAAGAAAAATTTGGATGGGCAGAGGAAAAAATAATTACATTTTCAAAATTTGTATTCTTAGGAATTAACATCTGAAAAAAATCCTCAATCCAACTGACCGGTTCAAGTCTCACTTGAAAGCTTTGATTCCTTCAAAATTATTAATTTTTAGTTTTCTTTTCAAGTTCTTATTTTCAAAATTAACAGGAGTAACTTTTTTTCCCCCTTTCTGAAAGAAACTCACTTTTTTGTTTGTCTCTTTCCTTGGCTGCAGGCATCTTTGGCATGGAAGAGATCGTATTTTATACTTGGACTGTCCATGTTTGCTGTTTTTGGCAGCATCCACTTTGGCTTCCCTGGATCAGGAGGGCTCTGCACGTTAGTCTTAGCTTTTGTGGCAGGTGTGGGATGGTCTGATGAAAAGGTGAGTGTTTACATAAGAAGAATACCATATCCAAAGTCTGGTGAATGTACAGCCTGACAGGAGCTTGAATTTCTGTCAGGAGTGGTAATGGTATATTTGTGGTGTTAGAGGGTGTACAGACATAAAAACCCACCAACAAGCAAAAAAAACCCCCACCAGACAAAACAGAACATTCTACATTTGTTTTAGAAGTCTTTAGGATTTCCCATGCTAGAAAGTTCCATCTATGTCAGTAGAGCAATATGTATGCCAACACAAAGCCTGGCATACTGATCGAGAAATACTCGCTTTTCTTAGGCCATATGAAGCTGACTTAGTTGTGAAGGCACTTGACAGTAGCAATCGAAAGCTTTAATTCCCAGCTCTGTGTCATTTTATGGTAAAATTTACAAATGGGTGTCCAAGATCCAGCTGTGGACATGGCCTGAATACTCTGGGAGTTGGTTCCCTGTGGTTTGGAGGGGGGTGAAATGAAAAGCACTGATTTAACTATCCTCTCATCTTTCCCAAATCCCACCCAGTGTAATTTGGATTACAAATTCCAAGGCTGCACAAAATAAAGGATGATGTAAGGCCATACAAAACCCATACAAAAATACTGCTTTTTAGTCACTTTTTCTTAGGTACTAGCCTACTTCATCTTACTGCTGCTGCCTACTGCCTTTCTGTACCTTGCTATGTCTGCCTCTTTTGCTTCATACCATCTACATTTCATGTTTTGAGGGCATCTTTCTCTCCACAGCTCTAGTTTTGTGACATTCAGTGGGAGAAGAGGAAGAAAAAGGAAAGGAGATTAGATATAGTAGAGTCCAGGTTATTATCCCCATCTTGACCCTGACTTTACTAAGATCTCAAGGTTTGTTATAACAGTGAAAAGAAACTAAGATTGTCCAATTTTAAAGGATGAAAAACTCTTCTTGGGACTTAACTAGTTAAGGACATTACAGCTGATCAAGCTCTCTGCTGAAAAGCCTTTAAACAATTTCAGGAGGAAGGACCTTAAAAGAGTTTAAGTGTATATAACAGTCTATAAAAGCTAAGTTTAAATTATTTTGATCTCTGAATGAAGCTTCATGGCCTTAAGTATATTGATGTCAAGTACCTTAGCTCTTTTTTTCTCAGATGGAGATGGAGGTGTCTGTGTACTCAATATATTACCAGGTTTTCCTGCTGAGCTTCTCAAAGGCCACTGCCTCCCACTGTCCATGGTAGAAGCACTTGAAAAACACTGTCCACAAAGAACAGTGAACACTGAACCTATTCCTGGAAAAGTCAAATGACCAGTAAATAGGCTAAAATCTGTAAAGAGAGGATTTCTGGGGTGGGGNGTTGTTGTTGTTTGGGGGTTTTGTAATTCTATTTTTTTTATTTTGCCAGAACTGAAAAGGCTGAAATAACAAGGAGAAATGACACAAAAAATGTTTAGATACATATATATTTCCACCTCATTTTCTTTAAGGTTACTGAAGGTTTTGTATTAAAATGGTAACCTACCATTCCATTGACAGAAGAGCAAGAGGTGGTGCAGGATCAGTCCCAAAGAGAATACCAAGGATGGGACATGTCTAGGCTCTGGATTGATTATTTAGTGACTATAACAGCACTGCACTTACGTGTTCCACACACTCCAGCCTGAAGGTTTATTTGCTATTGTAGAACTCACTTAATTAAAAGGCAAGTGTTATTTGATATGCTATGTGTATCTTTTCATGTAAGTGGAAGATTCCTGTTTACCCTGGGAGCAGTTGTTTTAGGAAAATTGTATAAAGTTCAGACATGAGGAGAAAATATGGTTTTGCCTTTATACACTATATTGCAGTGGAAAGTTCAGCACTTGTTCCAAGATTTCAGGCTTGCTCAGACTGACTTTGCTGCTGCTGACATGGAGAGAGGCCTCTGAGTGAGTGCAGCACTAAGAGAGTTAGGTCATGACTGAAACTTGGGAGAGTCTGACTGCTCAGCTCCAAATGGAAGAACATGTTTAGGCATGCAGTTCCCAAAGACTCAGAAACTTCATGGCAAAGCTGTTGAAATGACACCTTTCTAAATACTGAAAATCAGCTACGCTTTATTTTCCTCCTGTTGTCTGTGGACTGCTCTGTTACTATTCAAACACCAGTGCTTTTTATTTCTCCTTTCAAGACATCAAACATTTACCTACTAAGACAGCTAGACACAGTCTGACCTTCAAAAATGTGCACCTGATTTTGAATGTTTTAGTATTAGGTCAAAGAAAGAGGAGTAATTCTGTACAATCTTTATGAAACATTTTCACTTCGTCCTATGGTTACTTAACTGTTGTGTCTGCTTGGCCATCTTTTGGTAAATTTACAGATTAGTTTTGTTTTTATTACAGAGGGAGATAGAAAAAAATGTGGCAGTTGCATGGAATATCTTTCAACCTTTTCTTTTTGGTTTAATTGGAGCAGAAGTGTCCATTACATCTCTTAGGCCTGAAACTGTTGGTAAGATCATTCACAAATTATCCAGCTTTTTATTACTGGCTTTGAAAAGAATCTCAATAATGAAATCTAAAGCAAAGAAGACTATGGCTGACCCAAAAAAAATCAAAACACCAGAAGCACCTATGCACAAAAGTACTGAGAAGTGTTTGTCTGTTGCAGGGCTCTGTGTTGCTATATTAGGCATTGCCCTAGTTGTGCGAATCATAGCAACGTTCCTGATGGTGTCTTTTGCTGGGTTTAATTTCAAGGAGAAGGTATTTGTCTCACTGGCATGGATTCCCAAGGCCACTGTCCAGGTAAACAATACAACATCACTTTCATTCCAGGCAAAATCTGTTTTCTTTAGCAAAGCTCCCTGTAACTAGCACAGTAGTAAGCAGGGAAAGGTTCAGGCTCATTGACAGCTGAGTGTAGTGTATTGACTGTTCATACTCTAAAACACTCTTACTGCTTGAAAAGCATGTGGAGAACCTTCTGTGTGCAGGTGTTTAGCTTGCATCCTGGGTTTACTCTTAATAATGACAGTGAATTTTACATATACTGCAGGAAATTTAATGATTTCTCAGCCATTGCTGATTATTGTGCCTTCACATACAGATTCTGAGAACTCACAAAGGTAAAAGCATTTCCCTCTTACACATGAAGGGTCTGCAAGGACAGTCACACCAGGACTCAGAATGGGTTTTAGTTTGGGATTATTTTGCTAAGAGTAGTCTAAGAGCCATATTAATAGAGATGCCTCAAGCTGGCTACATTCCTGCTCCTTTATTTCAGTGATTGTCAAGTCATTTAGACTTTGTCTCAATAACATGATTACTTGCAAACAAAAGTTAATAATCAAAACAGGTAAGGCTTATTACATGATCAGTGAATTAAATTTTCAGAAGCTGCCACTAGTTGACTGTTGTCAGGATACATTCTCTAAGGGTGGCATTTTAACAGCTGCAATACACAGTATACTGGCCTATTTCATTAATCACACATTCTCCAGAAATGTGAATAAAATGGCAGCTAAGCAGTGTTCTTCACAGGAGGAAACCACACAGATAAATTCATTTGATTAGGAAATTCCAAGCATAGTCAAGTGAAAAATTGTTCTCATAAGTGTAATACAATGTTTGCTATGTACAGCCTAGAAACAAATGGGTTGAACTACTAAAAATGTTGAATTTATGTGAAATGTTGACTAATGATAGTTTCCCTTTTTTCCTTATTCAATGCTAAAGATTGCTTGCTCCATCTCAGCAATGTTTTCTTCCCTGCAGGCTGCAATAGGTTCTCTTGCCCTGGATACAGCAAGGCAACATCAAGATGAGCAACTGGAAAAGTATGGAATGGATGTACTGACAGTGGCTTTCTTGGCTATCTTGATCACTGCTCCAGTTGGAGCCCTGGTTATCGGCTTGGCAGGGCCCAGACTTCTGCAGAAGGCTCAGACAAATAGCAAGGAGGATGAGGAAGGTGCAGAGGTTGGAGAAGAGGCAGAGGCCTGTGAACCTTCGTAAGACAGACAACTACAGCAGTCTGGTCCTTCAATTCTGACACTTTTGTTGAGTAAAGATGGCATGTCTCTAATCTTGCTGGAGGAACCTAAAATTATCAGTTACCCCTGCTATTTTTAAAGCAGCCCTGGTGGAGTCCTATAAAATATTTTTGTGATGATGGTGCCTTGAGATGAAATAGCTGAACATACAGTGAATAAGATGACCTGGCAGTGAATCACTGAGAAGTTAGTGATCAAGAGTTTCTTGAAATGTGTGGGTGGTGAGGTCAGGGAGAGGATCAGAATTGTTGAGGCATGGATTGGAGTCATGAGGTAGAATATAAACAGAAAACAGTGGAGACTAATGTGAATAATGTCTTGATGGTTGAAACTGGGCTGTGAGATGACAAGTTCCACAACTCAAAGAAAGCAACTTCTAAGTAAAAGAGATTGCAGATACATAGTGAACAAGTCCTGCCATGGGTTGGTGATTCCCTCTCCTTCCTCATTTGTGTTCCAAAACTTGCCTTTTCCTATTGCTGTTCTTCCTCACAGCTGAGGCACTCCTTTTGTGCCTTCAAGGACTGTCAGCTCTGGTCATACCAAGGAGCAGCAAGTGGTACTTACATGCTCAAACAGACAGTTGGGGCCATCATAGACTGTCGTAATAGATATTGGAGCTGGCAGAAAAAAGGGCAGAGTCTGAAAACAGGATGAGGGTTGTGGGATGGCTGTAAGGACTGGGAGAGGATTGTATGGGATTGGGATGGCTGCTTCTTCACCTGCCTTCACACAACATGATGTCAGGAAGTCTCCTTGACTTCTCTCAAGGGAGAGATGCTGTCCTACAGCTAGGAGTAACCTCTATTCATCAAAATCCTGCTCTTGCCTTTTAGGTTTGATACCGCTTAACAGATACCAGCAAATCTGTCTGCCTCTGCTATGTTTTGTACAAGTAACTAGCTCCTAATGAGTCGTTCGTAGCTCCATTCTGAGGCATAGGGTCATTCCAGCATCCCTCAGAAACTGGAAGTTACTTTGTTATTTTTTGGAAAGGCTATCAGATTGTGCCTGTAACTGAGGTGTACAACACTGTCCTTCAGATTTCTACACTACAGTTCACTGAACTCATTTTACAGGATACTGTGTAGAATACATTTGATGGTGTCTTGATTTTGGCATTAATAAGACTAATAATTTCTATTTTAGCTTTTAAATTTTTAATACGCAAGACAAAAAATATACAAAAACACTTCTAACTATTTAAATACTTCTAATACTTTTAATGCTACGTAACTACACTGTACTATTTGCCAACAGTCATATGCCATACAGACATGTACACCTTAATATGCATGTCTTTCTATAAGCCTTACTCTCTAAGCAGAAAGAAAGCTTCCCAAGTAATACTTAAATGCCATAGCCTGCAGTTCCAGCACAATGATAAAAATACCAGGAAATTCTTTGGTAAGTTTTCCCTTAACAGTTGTCAAGTACATTATATTTTTCTAACTATGCACAATGCTGTTCTCTCTGCTTCCTCAAGAATGTACCATCTTCAGTTCAGTTCAAGTTCATCTCCTGATCTGAAAGGAAGATGCTTTCAAACTGCACTTGATGGGTTTGAAGCTGGAGCAATGCTTAAGGGTGCTCTGCTTGGTTGTTTTTGTGACATACCTGGACTTCCATGCCTGTTCTGCCTACTTCATGTGCAGCCCTGGTGTCCCCCTGGTCCAGTCCTGTTTAGTATCTTTATTGATGATCTGGATAAGGGGATTGAGTGCACCCCAAGTAAATTCATGGATGACACAAAGTTGGGTGGCAGTGTTGATCTGCTAGAGAGTATGAAGGCTTTGCAGGGGATCTGGACAGGCTGGATCAATGGGCTGAGACTGATGTAATGAGGTTCCACAAGGCCAAGCACTGAGCCCTGCCCTGCAGTCACAGCAACCCCAGGCTGTGCCTCGGGCAGGGGACAGAGTGGCTGGGAAGCTGCTCAGTGGAAAGGGACTTGGGGGTGCTGGTGACAGCAGCTGAACGTGAACCAGCTGAGCCCAGGGGGCCAAGAAGGCCAAGGGCATCCTGGTCTGGATCAGCAACAGTGTGGCCAGCAGGAGCAAGGCAGGGATTGTCCCCTGTACTCCCCACTGGTGCGGTCACACCTCAAGAGCTGTGTCCAGTTCTGGGCCCCTCACTACAAGGAGGACATTGCGGTGCTGGAGCTTGTCCAGAGAAGGGCAGCAGAGCTGGGGAAAGGTCTGGAGCACAAATCCTGTGAGGAGCAGCTGATGGAGCTGGGGGCGTTTAGCCCGGAGAAAAGGAGGCTCAGGGGTCACCTTGCTGCTCTACAGCTCCCTGACAGGAGGATGTAGCCAGGTGGGGGTCAGCCTCTTCTCTCAGGTAACAAGTGACAGGATGAGAGGACAGAGTTTTAGCTTTACAAGGGGAGGTTTAAGTCAGGCATTAGAAGGAATTTCTTCACACAAAGGATTGTTAAACAGTGGAATGGACTGTCCAGGAAGGTGGTGGAATCATCTTCCCTGGAGGTGTTTAAGCAGACTGGACATGGCACTGAGAGCCATGGTCTGGTTGGCATGGTGGTCATAGATTGGATTCCATGATCTCACAGGTCTTTTCCAACCTCATTGATTCTATGATTTTGTGAAATACATGTAGTTTTAATAGGAGGTTAAGTATTTGGAAATTGTAATGTTGATAATGCTAACTGACAAGATGAGAAGATAATGTTCAGTTCATCAGTGAATGTCTATAAAATAGTTCTACTTGAATAAAAGTTCTTTTTTGTAAAGTTTTATAAAAAGTAGAATCTTCCCATGGGGATCACTATGCCAAATTTGGAATGTGTTCAATAACTTTTTAGCAAGTATCATTTCAGCTGCTTTTAAATAGCAATTAACTTTGAGAGATTTGATTTCAGTTTTTATCAGAGTATGGGTGAAGCATGACATTAAAGACCACCTCCCTTTTAACAAAATGCCATGAAAATCATTACTGAATAAGGCATAAATTCAAGCCAATAAAATCATGCCATGGTAGTCTCTTATTTGCAGGAAATAAAATTAGAGCACAATGTGCAGTAAGTGATAACCAGGGAGTCCTGCTGTCATGCAGAAATAATCACAGGCATACTGTGGGGGAACGCTGAGTGTGCTGTGCTGTTCCAGAAGATTCACAAGAACCTCTGCAGCAGAAAGTGTTCCCAACAGCCAGCATCCAGCAGCTACAGCAGGCAGCATATGGGAAAAGACAGAAATGATCTATCTGCAAGCAGGGAATCACACAGGCCAGGGGATGGGATGATGACGTGATTATAATCACTGCTTACTCTCTCTTTTTCAGCCAAACTGAGCTTTTTATGGAATTTTAACTGAAGTCTAAAATTAGCTGTGAAACAGTCATGGTGTAATACAGCCACAAAATGGATTATAGTTTCTGCATCTTGTTTTTTTTTTTTTTTAAACAAGGAGTGCAAGAGATCAAATTTTTGGTCAATTGTACTTCAGTTACATTTGCCTTGTCTAGTAGTTGTCCCAAGTCAGACAACTTTCTCTAAACCTGTTTCACAAGTTTATTTGTAGTCTATTTTAACCATGTTCAAATTAATTATGAAAAGAAAGGAAAACACTGCTGTTCTTGTAAATAAGTGTCACAATATGCTGATTTTCAGTTGTCCCAGATTTTCCAACAAGACTGAAGACTTGGTCCTACAACCTCAGTTCTTTGTTATCATTTAGGGAAAATCTATTCCTGTGTATGGAGCTTCCCAACTAGATTAGAAAAGTCAGATAATTGGTTCAACTTCTCAGTTGCTGAGATACAGAGCTGTACAGGCACTTCAGCTTTTAGCTAGTTGTCTCTGTGACTTTACATAGAACAGATGAGTAAATTCTTTGAGGTTTTCTGTAGAAAGTTCTGCAGACATGGGACAGTATTACCTTGACAGATTTTGAAATGCAAGGAACTGATGATTTGCCTTGCTTGTGATTCTCATTATATTATTATCTTGTGGAAATTACTAAAATGTCCTTTCTGCAAAAGAACTGTGACTTGCTCTTGCAACACTAAAGTTGTTTCATTCCCTTACAGCTATAAGCACTAACAGAAAAACTGTCCCTGTTTATCTTATAGCCATGTTTGTACATTGCTGTTAAACTATCTCATCTAAGAGCAAGTAGGGAGAAAAATATAATTACTTAAGCTGTGTTAAAGATGGAGTGAAGAGGTTAAATCTTACAGTCTTCTCTTCAAAGAGTTTTTGGGAGAAACAAAACCATGTTGCTGTATTACTCACTTTAACAAGGTTTGTCTTAATTTAAACAGGTTTGGTTGTGATTTCAGAGGAAACCAAACTGTTTGAATACAGAAGTATCCTGATAAAAGCTGGAAGCACATAGAGGCCTGTGTCTGATAAATCTGCTACACTAGACTGTAGTTTTTAAAGCCTGAAAAAAAAATGTTAAAGACAGGGCGTTACATTTCACAGTATTTTCTTCACCAAACCAAGAATTGGGGCTTGGTGGTATTCTATATACATTTGTAAGTGAAAACTGAGTATAAGACACTTACCTTTATATATATATATATCTATATATATATATCTATCTGTTATAATATAAATGTCTATATGCTAATGCATTTATGGTTTGCTCATTCATTAAGGTAAGACCACCATGAGGCATTTAAACAATAAACATTATACCATGGTTCTGTTATATACTTTGTAAAAGCAAGCATTTAACACACAGTCACGTCCTAGTTTGCCATCTTTTGCTGCAAGGCAAAATGTTTTGGAACCTAGAACTACAGCTGTCACAAATGGAGAGGAATTATCTACCTGAATTCTGCTGCTGCTGCAAGAGCCTCAAGAGCTGTGAGAACAGCTTTCTGACTCGCTTTCTGTTTCAGCACTGTGATCAGCTTTGGCAACAGCTCTGGGGCTTCCCATCTAACAAAGGGTCAAATTAACTCTGTTAAGGTATGGGTGTGAGATCTGTCATGGTACTGTTGTCTAAAACTGGAGCATGGACCAAATTTTTATTTTTAAACTGACAGATACACTATTTAATGGGAGAATGAAGCACTTGAGAATAATTAATTAGAAATCTAGCAGTTAGGTAAGTAGTAATTATCTGCATCTGAAATAAAGCCTCACCACAGCAATGTTCTGACCTGCCTAAATAATAATTCCAAATGGGTAACGAGCCAAGAGAACAGCTCAGCTCTGCATCCTCAGTTCTGTCTCTTAACCCATTCATCCCTTGAAAATTCCCATTGCAAAAAGTAGTGACTGTAGTGCAAGTGAACTTGCAGAAGGCAAATTTGTGTTTCCTTACCATTAACAATGGGCTTGAAGTACAGGGGTAAGGTTGGTGGCTGACCTGCTCAATAGTTTGGTTTATGTATGGCCTGGAACTGCCAGCACTGCACCTGGGATGCCATGTGAAACTTTCCAGCAGCGTGGAGTTTGTCTGAGCTGGGCTGCTTTGTATAAGACCAACAAACTGCCCCCTTAGGCACCATGCAGGCCAGACCTTCAGCTTGCATGACTGAACACTGATCTGCTGCCTGAATCTGTATTCACAGAGGAGGAAGTTGGTATATTTTTCTCCCCCCTTTAAGAACACTTAAATTTGTTCCTGAAAAGCAAAGAAAAATGTGCTTTCTCAGCAGAACAAACTCAAAAGAAAAGTGCACTTGCAACACTTGAAGCAGTGACAGTTTTATAATTGTATGTTCATACACAAAAGGCTTAGTTGTAGAAAGTCAATTTATTCTTGAAATAAACGACTTATTTACAGAGCTAGGTACTTTACAGTTTTACAAAGCAGGCAAAATTCTTCTCAGAATGAGGTACCAAAACAGTGACAAATTCATCACTGTCTAAATGCAGTTTATTCCAAAAAGAAATCTACAGTAATCATAAAACTAAATCATACCAATCACATAATAAAATGCTGTCCCTTGCAACTACAACAGTATAAAAGACTTTTTATCTGTTATGATCTAGATTAAGCATCTGCTATACTTCTTTCTTCTTGAGTATTAGTGGACCTACATTATCTCCTGTTAATTCATTGTGCTTGTTGTGGGAGCCATCACAGACAGGGAACTGGAAAAAAACATACACAAGGAATTAGCATAATTCTGTACAGCAGTTGCATGGTGATTTCTGTATTTCTTCCTATATGCCCTGAGTGCTCTGATAATGTTGCTAGTTCTTCCTGTGATGTCCTGGTTAAATGTTGAACTGCCTTCTATCAGACACAGGGTACTAAGGAAAACAAACACCCTTAATGGGTAATGAAATTTGTGAGATCCTAAAATAGCTGTTCTTAGACACTAAGTCAGGGACAAAGCCTTTCCCATGAAAGAACAGCAAACAAAGCAGACATCACAGCTACAAATGCAATTATTGTGGAACTAGTAAGAGTGCTCATAATAGATGTAGTCATTTGCAACCAGAAAGTACTTTTTTAAGAAAAGCTGAAATACTTGGCTGAAGTGATTAGTCCAAAGGGAGAATAGCTGAGTAAGCTTCTTCAGTTCAGGGCAGACTTTTCAATAAAAAAGGAAAGCATTTGGTCCAGAGAGAACAAAACCAGGACATTCAAAGTTGAATCAGGAAATGAAAACTGAGACTAGATGAAATACACTCATTTACATCTAGCTGATTTGGGGGATACGGAATATCCCAATCAGCCACCTCACTGCTGTGGACCAGATGGGAACCCCCTCACCAATACAGGCCCAGTCTTATTTTTATTCTAATATGAACAACTTTCTAAGCATTAGTTGTTTTTCAAAATAAGAGTAGTTAACTTTTAATTAGTTGCAATGTATTTCCAAATAGTAAAACAGGTTTGCTTGGTTTTGTTCTACTCATGTGTGGTCACTCTCTAAACATTTCTAGAAAAACCCTACTGTGTTTCTTTCAAAGTTCTACAGTTGCTTTCTTCATGTAGATAGGTTTGTGCCATTCTGCTAAGTTCGGGAACGTGTTGCAACTCCAGGCAAAGGCAACAGCTCAACACAGAGCAATCCACCACCAAAGCACGCAAGTTTCAATCTCTAATTCTACAGCAGCACAACGTCTTACCGTCTTGGAACGCCAACACCTGCAGTAAGCTTTAGTGAGGCACAGGTCTTCAATGTTTATCTCGTTCACTACTTTGGGATTTTCCTTCTGGATCTTGAGGTTAATCAAGCTATCCTTCTGCTGTTTCTTCTTGGGGAGGAAGGGACGAACAGCAAGGTAACCCAGCAAGGCCAGCACGCCAAGGAAAGGCAGTAACCGCAGCCATTCTGAAACTAAAGACAAGGTGGGATTGAGGGTGGCTCTTGGCACCACTCCACATGGTGCAGCATCAGCCACTTTGAAATGCCTTAGGCTGAGGGTATGGAATGGGGCTTCTCAGTCAGCAGGGCCCTCAGGGCAAACAAGACTCCATTGGTGAGTCTCAAGGAAAAAAAAAAGACACAGATTAAGTCCTAGGATTTTCTCCAGTCAAAGTAAAAATCTGACTCCTAGAATTTCATCAGAAATTCAATTTCATCACTCTAGACAATGATTCAATGGAAGATAATAAATACAAAACAAATAAAAGATTTACTGAAATGGGCAACCCCAAAGCATTGGCAAAACCTTCACCAATCTTTCTGGTTTTATTTTTCAGACCTCTGTTTGCTCAGGGATCTGCAACCAGTTTCTACAACATATAGAAAGAAAGACACCTAAGATCAGTAGGTTAAGTTACAGAAAATCGCTTTTTACCAAGGTGTAAAGAATTTCTTTCAAGTGCAAGTAAAAAAAATGAAAGTATCCACTGCAGATCTGGCTGCCCTGCTGCAACATTATAAATCTTCCAGGCATAATGGTGAGAGAAGATTTACTGGACTTTTTAAGAAATGCATCAATAACTGGCATTTAGACAGACAGATGATCTATACATATAAGGTGGATCCACTTTTCCAGTAAACCATGCTGTGACAATACTCCAGTGCAGTTTAAATACCATGGTGCACTAAAGATTGAGAGCATTTTTCCAAATTTCTGGAGAATATATTAAATCTATACACTTATATTGAAGGGAGTTTAAAAATATTTTGTAAGAGACAAAAAATTATAACAAGCTGGAGCACAAATAGCTGCACAAGCACTTTTTAAGACAAGACACTAATCAACTTACTCTTTTGAATTATTTAAGATCAGAATATAGCAATATTTTGTTCTACAATTTGTTTTTTTGAAATTAAGATGCACAAGAAGGGAAACAAAACAGAGCAGGCTAAGGCTGCCAGGTGTGTTGTAGCCCTGAGAAAACACATTATTCTGTATAGCTTGATTTGATTTGTATGTACAAGTAAAACACGTGTTTATGCTAATACTTCTCCCATTAGAATCCAGTAGATTTTTCTTAAGGATCTGAATTTTCTGGAACCAGACCATATAATGAAAATAATTTGTGGTATTAATTTTTTGCTCTTTGTTGCCCTTGATGTGATAGTCACATGTAGTGCATGTATCTGGAAATGTATCACAGCTGCATAAATGCCAAAGGCACTGCAAGAAGTGTCAGTAGTCATTTCCCAACCGCACCTGCAGCAGTCCCTACACACCACAATTCACAACATTCACTAAGACTCACTGCAATATGTTCATCTCTGGTGCTCTTCCCTTAGTTCCTACAAAAAGCTGCAAGCCCTAAATAATAATCAACACTGAGATACTTAAATGTTTTCAGCTACACAGAATCCCGAGTTTCCTGAATGGCCGTGCCTGTTTGCCTTTTCTCTCTTTACTCTTCCAGAACACTCATCAATTCCATCAGGAATCCCAATATACCTTCTGACTTGACCCGAAGGACCGACTTGGAATGTATTTCAAAAGAGAGGAAAAATATTTGGTCACAGAAAAAAAATTCCAAACTTTGTATTTGACCTGACTGCTGGCAAAAATGTGGATCTCCACAAAGCTACTCCTCTGAACTCCAAGCCAGAACAGACATTCCAGAGGCACACCAGGACCAGGGCATCTATCAAGTGTGTGGTGAATATAACTGGGCTAAGATTGACACACAAAAAGGACATGTCTCTTATACAGCACCAAAATCAGAATGGTGGTCATGTCTATTGATAACTCACAGCCAGTTGGGTTCACTCAAGTAAGAGGAACATGATAGCTTTAACCTCTGAGAAAGGAAACAAGAAATAAACATGAATAGGATGTAGAATGCTATTATTTAGGATGGTTATTATTTAATATTTGTACCAAGATAACTGCTGATAAATAGTTTTGTCCTCACTTGTCAGTAAATTCTGTGCTTACTTCTAATCTGGGAGTCTCTGGAAAGCCCCCAGTTACGTTCATGTGTACACTAAATTGGTTTGTTATTGCCAAAGACTGCCTGAAGCTCCTACGTTTAAACTGAAAAATCAACGTGATTGGGCTCTAAGGCATGAGACACAAGACACTGTCAGACATCTTTAGGCTGGGTGAGCAGGGATAGGAAAAACCCTTCATCCAAACTAATGCAATGATGTCTTCCTACAAGTGTAGGCTGCTCTGCTTGTGAAGCCATTCATAATTTTCTGAAGCAGATGTAGAGCAATTCACAAGACTTTATTTTCACAGCTGACAACACAGAATCCAGCTATTACACTGATTCTGGAGAGTCTTTATCCATTCTCCTGCATGGATAAAGATTCTTTATCCATTCTGGAGAGAGGCAGACTTTGGGAGATAGAAATGAAGAGTAGTGTATGTAACAGGTCAGTCTTCTGACTTGTGTTAGACAGAGACAAATCTCAAAGATAAGTCCTGGAAAGTATCAGAAACCAGAGAATTCCAACAAGCTGAGGCCATGGGTATTTTCAAGGAGAGCTTGTCTTAATTTTTAGTCCAACAGTAACACGTCCAAAAACAAAAGAAACACATACACTATGAACAAAGGTACAGACCAGCCACTGAGAGAAAAATTAAAGCAGGTATTCCCTGCTTGTCTTCCAGCAAGTACTCCTTTGGTATCTTTATGTTTCAGGTACTTTTTGTGGAAATAACCCTATGCAGACCCAAAACTAGCTTCTTACAGTAACAGCTCAACTGCAAACCAAAATTTTAACTAGTATTAATTACCAGTCAAAAGGAATATTGGAACTGTGCTTGTATGTTCTCTAAACTGATGACATTCCTCCTTCATGCAAATTCAAAGAACTTATTAATTACATTCTCTGCAGAACTAAAAGGCAGATCTATCCTGGTTTTGATTGTTTGCTATTTTGATGTGAATGTCTATGCCATTTTAATGACATCTTCCAGGTAAAAAAACCAATGCTGGCATGAGACAATCCTGTTCACTTCATTAAACTTGAAAAGGGAAGGCTAAAGAAGCAATGACAAGACACTGAAAGAGGCTTCCGAGCAGCACAGCATGATAATTTAGATATCCACTTTCAAA
This sequence comes from Bombycilla garrulus, assembly GCA_013400315.1. Classification (NCBI taxonomy): domain Eukaryota; kingdom Metazoa; phylum Chordata; class Aves; order Passeriformes; family Bombycillidae; genus Bombycilla; species Bombycilla garrulus. Next base: position 2,738 of record VXBU01003156.1, on the reverse strand, counting down.
CCCAAGGTCAAACATTCTTCCCTTCCTCCCTCACTGCTTTTACTTACAGGAAGTATATGCACTGGATGTTAACAATCTTTCTCTTCAAACAAGCAGTTTTTCATTATGGTTGCATAAGGTCACAGCAGACAAGAGGTGTCCAGACCTTGAACCAGCACACTATACAACATCCTGTAAAAAACCAAGGCGCTCCAAAGACTTTTGGTCTGTGGGTTCTGCAACTGATGCACTACAAGAACTGAAGTTGCATCTGCCTGCAAGCTAATGAGAATTTACAGAAGCAATAGAAGAGTTAAGAAAAGACTGCACTGTTCTGGATCTGGATTCTGGCCTACATTTGCAAACAAGGTCTGTGCTGCCCAGTGTTTCATAGTGCTGGTCCCTGATTCAGTTCAACAGATGCCACCAAAGGGCAAATATTAATATGCTTCAAATGTTTATAGACCAATGTTACTTTTCGCTTTCCAAAAAGGAGCAAAAGGAGTATGCCATTTGCCAAAGAACATAGTTTGTAATTTGTAATAGCAGCAAACACAAAAGGGAACATTTATTTTCTCTACTGTCTAATAGACTTTCCCTAATGATAATTCCCTGCAAAATAACCCTAGAACTGGAAATCCCCTGCTCTTAGAGGATTGTAACTTTAGGACAGGACAAAGACCACAACACCACAGAAGAGGCAGCACTTGCTCAAGCAATCATTTTCTCAAGTGAAACTTAAGACTGACAGCAACTCTGCGTGCAAGTAAGCACACGACTCTTCAATGAGCAGTGACGTTTCAATGACTTTCAATAACCTTTACACACTAAGAGATGATAATTTTTTAATTTAGGCGCTTAGGATGCAGTGTCCTACATTGTACTTCTCAAAAATCTCACTGTTTTTCATTTACTCTATGCCATAACTTGAAGCACATGTAAAGTTTTCCTTTTTTCCCTCCATTTTCATTCATATTCACCTTGGGAGGAAGATGTATAAGCATGGCAGCAGATACTAATCTAGCTTACTATTGAAAAAAGATTTTTAAATTTAAAAATGTTCTCTCTATAGCCATGTATTTTTCAACATACATTTGCCTCCCATTTTTAGAGTCCATCAAAAAATCACTTAGAACTAGAGGCAGTGGATTTTTCAGGTATGCTCATTAAATCCTACCAATTCTCAAAAGCAGTTTCTGATTCAGCTCCTTCTTTTACTTTTGTTCAATATTTTTGGGACTAACATTTCACATGTTTGGTCTACACTTAAGAAATCGCTTGTTGCTTCTCGCCCTCTCTCCAAATTCAAGGAAGTACCTTGAAGTCAATGGGGTAAACAATGTGACACCAAAACAGTTCTCCCCCACTGATCACACTATGTAAAAACCCCAAAGTCCTGACTTTGGTTTACAGACCAAACCTTTCAGAGGTTTTCAGAATAAATTGTATTACTAGTACACATTATGAATACAGAGACTGCACAAATAAAATCCTCTTTCAGAAAGACATGGTTAGACAAGTGAAGCAGGAGGATACTAAAATATTACTAAGCTTAACAAATTTCATGTCAAGTTGTGGTTACAAGGCTTCATTGGTAAACTGCCAAATACCAGAACCAGGACAAGCTGCATTGTTCTGTAGTTTGTTTTATCCTCCCCTACTTCCCAACTTTGCAGCAGCCGATTTTCTCTATTTGATAAATATAATTAACATTTTTTTCATACAAGAGAGTAGTTGTGGGAGGAACAACAGTTAATTGAAAACAGATTTGCTTGTTCCTGAGGAAGATAATGAGACTTGCAATTCACAAGCAGCATAAACATGCTGGAAAAAAAGAAGTGCTTAAGGCCGGCTTTAAATAAACCGTGCTTGTTCTAAATTTAACAATTTTCCAATACTATTACAGTCATGGTGTTAGTGCTGCAAGATATAAGATTGATTCTGCACTTCGACAACTTCTTCTACTTCTCCTTTCTGTGGAGATTATTCCTTCCTTCTCGTCACCGAACTAATCCTGTCACTTGGCACTGCCTGTGTTATCAGCGCCGAGCCTGGGCACCCGAGCTCTGAGCACCCGCACAAGTCGCCGCTGTTCACTTCTCGTTCTCGTTCGCTCTGTGACAGGCTACAATCAATGAACTGGCGTTTCTACTCCCTCGCGCAGAAAATACTTACAAAAATCACTAAATTAAAAAACTACCCTAACTTTATGTATGCGGCAGGTTCCCAAAAAGAGATTTTTTTTGTTAACTCGGTACAGAGGCCGTCTTTGACCTGTGAAGGAGAGGAAGAGGCCGTGCTTTAGGCCTCCGGCTAAATCCAAATCCACATCGGCGCACGGCCTCTAGCTCACCGCCGTTGATTCCCAGAGGAATTTCAGACGCGAACGTTTCACTCTGTCTCTGCACCTCATCCTGACAGCTCCCCCTGCCCCACACGGCACCTACACCTCCCGTCGGGTCATCTTCCTGCTGCAACAGTACAAGGTTTGGGGCCCCCCGTTCTGTGACGCGGCCGGCAGACAGCGAGCGATGCCGGGAGCGAGGACTGGGAGCCGGATTCCCGGCAGGACCGACCGCGCCGCCGGGGCGGGAAGGGGTTCCCGCTCCCCGCGCCTACCTGTGAGGCGGATGAAGCCGCCGACGCTCTCGGGCAGCGGCAGGCGCTTGAGGTACGCGGGCAACTGGACCTTGACGATGCGGGCCAGAGTCTCCAGCACCATTGCCACCCACTCCCGCCGTCCCCCCGCGCGCCGAGCC
>VXBU01003152.1:17049-46772 GCA_013400315.1 Bombycilla garrulus | reverse complement strand
GGAAGAGCTCTCAGCAGGAGGAAATCCCTGCCCCAGGCCTCAGCGTGACTCCAAAAGGGGATGGATGCTCCGAGAGATTCCTGCCAGAGCACAGCTACAGCCAGCAAAGGGATTTAGGGTGGCTGGGGCAGTGTCGTCCAAGTGACACCCTCAGAGCTCCCAGCTTGCCCAAGCCCTGGATTTGGCCTGGATTATCCCATTCCTTGTTCCAGGTTCATCTGCCTGAGGGAAGCACTGGCTGCAGGAGACATCTCTGTGTGCCCACCAGAGCCACCATCCCCCTGCACCCCGTCCCTCTGAGCAGGGAGTCACCCTCAGCACTGGGGCACCCGAGGGAGCTGGACTGGGACCCACCAGTGAGGATTTCCAAGCACAGAGATCCCAAATTTCATGGCAAAATGGGCTGATCTGGGTAAGCCTGGGCACTGCCCACACCCAGAGTCTGGAGAAGACTTCAGTTTTCCGTGACTAGTGACACCACCAGATCATCGCCCCAGGCACATTTTTGATCCCTTCTGGATACACCAGTACTGGAATGCATTCCAGGCCTTGGCAGGGCTGCCCAGGGAGGTTTGGAGTCCCCATCCCTGGAGGGATGGCACCTGAGGTGGCACTCAGTGCTCTGGGCTGGGGATTGAGCAGAAACTGCTGATGGAAGAGAAACCCTTCATGGGAATCACTTCCTTCTGGACCCTTTCCCCAATTTCTTCCTCTCCACAAACACAATGAACAATCCTAACTTGCTGCCTGGAGTTAAAATATTTATCCTGGACAAACATTGCAACCCTTTGGATTCCCATGTTGGCCAAAGGAATGTTTCAGCTCCTCCAAGGCACCTGGCTGTAGGTTAGAACTAGAAACAGATTTTTTTTTAGGAAGCGGTAATTAATTTGCAATTAATTTCCCGAGTTTCACAAGGATTTATAAAGCCTGGGTTCAAATTCCAGATAAAGAACTTCATTTGCTCCAACTATAACTCATTCATTTTTAACACTTCAGGGATAATGCTCAGTGATTCCAAATTCCTCTCTCATGATTTGCTGAAGGTGAGAAATAAGAGTGTCCTGAAGGAATTCTTATTTATGGCAAGAACCCGGGGTAGTGGAAGGTGTCCCTGCCCATGCAGGAGATGGGATGGGATGAGCTTTGAGGTCCCTTCCAACCCAAACCATTCCATGATGATTCCGTGACAAACTGGACAAATCCAGATCTCACATTTAAAGGTAAATAATCATAAATCCTTCAAATGTCTCTTCAGGTCTTGAAAAATATCTGTGATCAGGGTGTTTTTTTTGTTGTGTGTTCAGTGGTTTTTTTTAAATTCTAAATGACATTTGTTTTAAAATTTCACTTACAGCCTACAAGAGAAATCGTGAAAGATTGAAAGCAACATGGAAACATTGCAAGATCTGTCCCAAATTTCTGTTATCAGAGGGTGTATTTTTAAATATCTTTTTTCTTCTGTTTTCAGAAAGGAAAAACAAGACATCAAAATATCAACATTTCTCATCTAAACTTCACTCCCAGCTTCAGTTTCCTGTCTCATCTTCTCTGAAAGCAGGCAAGATTGCAAGAAATGAGCTCTGAGAGGGGGTTTGTGGCTGTACCAGTCAGCCCTGAGAAGAGCAGCAATTCCAGCCTGCCTGGCCCATGGACAGGAATTTATAGAAATCCTCAGCAGCACTGGAAGCTCTTCTCTAATTAAGATGCTATAATATAAACTCTGTTTTTATAAGGCCTATAAAATTCATCCTGGGAGTGGACTTGGCATCCCCACGGGACCAATCTGCTGCTGTTTGTTTATTTTTTTATTGACTTATCAAAAAAATAATAGACATTGTGTTCTTCCCCTGCCATGCTGCTGCTTTTTAATTGAAGGAGGCCCTATTCCTCCACACCCCTATTTGCAAGCAATTAGATGTTGCTTTAAAAAAAAAATATGTCTGGCGAAATTGATTCTTCCCGTCTCTTGTGAGCAATGAAATATAAGTTTCAATAAAAGGCCAGTTCTGAGACTTCCCAGCTCCAGTGTTTTCTCTGCCTTTAAGTAATAGCAGTTTGGGGCTGTCAGGCACAGGGAGTGGGACGCTGCCCATTGCAAAAAGCTCGGGAGTTCAGCAAATAACAGTGATGGTATTGAGCCCATTGATTCTTCCCAGTGAAGTGCAGCATTATTTCCTGCTGCTTTCCAATACTCCATTTTCAGGCTCCCCAAGCCACTCAGCTTTATTAACAAATAAAAGTTTTCACTCCTGATGGCTGGAGAGAGAAGGCAATATGAACAAATTCAGCAGATTTACACAGCAAACCCCAAATATTTTAAGATTTCATGGGTTTTGGAGAGCAGCTTCTTGACGTCCTAATCCTGGGCTAGGCGACAACAGAAAGACGCAGTAATTTCATGCTGTTCCTTCATTTCTCCTGCTCTGCCTTTCTCCCTGCTCCAGCCCCACAGACTGGGCTGCTTAATCCACAATTCAAAGTCCAGAATGGAGTTTGCCATTGAATTTCCAAGGGATGAAGGGACAGGAGTGATTTGACTTCTCCTGTGCCCAGGACTCGTTGGGAACTGAACCCGTGCCCACCCAGAGTTGTCACAGACCATGGAGTGGTTTGGGTTGGGAAGGACCTTAAACCCAATCCCACCCCACCCCAGCCACGGCAGGGACACCTCCCACTGTCCCAGGGACACCTCCCACTGTCCCAGCTGCTCCCAGCCCCAGTGTCCAGCCTGGCCTTGGGCACTGCCAGGGATCCAGGGGCAGCCACAGCTGCTCTGGGCACCCTGTGCCAGGGCCTGCCACCCTTCCAGTGGGGAATTCCTTCACAATGTCCCATCTCCAGCTCACCCAATTGTCCCTGCCACCAGGAGAGGCCATTCACTGCGCTCACATGGGAATCATCCCAACTGCAGACTGTGCTCAAAGGTGTGTGCAGCCCAAAGGGGCCAAAAGCAGCTGAAATGTGAACCAGAGGTTGGACTCAGAGCCAGGAAATGAGGTGGAAAATGTCCTTTTTGACCCCTGGGCCCACAGTGTGGCTGTGGGTTCAGCCTCCTCTCAGCTCCCCAAAGGATGGATCAGGACCTGTGCAGTGGCCATGGCTTGTACCTGTGGCACATTAAATATCCCACAGGTTTTGCTCTCAATCCTTTAGTGCTGGGCACAGAAACTGCCCCCAGGATGGTCCCTTTGCTCGTGCACAGCCTTGAGGGAGATGTGTCTGATGCCTTGAGTTTCAGCTTTTCTATTTTCCAGGTTCTGCACTGCATTGGTGTGTGACTCTGAACTCCATATCAAGTGTTGGCAAGTTCTCCTCACAGCTCAGGCACACAGAACAATCCTTTCCCAGCCCCACAACCAAGGACACCGTGGCAGCTCCAGGCCCAAAAAGTGCAAACAGCAGGGAACTGAGGAGAGCAACCTGGGAGGGTGGGACTGCATCACCTGCAGCTGGAATTGGACAATGAACCCAACAGGGAAATGGAGCAAAACTTATCAAAGTGTGAGAACTCGTGACTCGGGCTCCATCTTGGGTCCATCTTGGGTGGAGCCACGGCCGGGCTCTTGTGCTGCCCAAGGTGGATCCTGTGAAGGGTTTTAATAAATCCCTGCTTTATTCCTTTAACTCTGCCCAGTCTCTGTTCCAGGAAGCCTCTCCAGGCATCACCCCTGCCTCTCCTGTCTCAGGGCCCTGCTGCATCTGCAGCCCTGTGCCATAAAGGCAGTGAATCAATGGGATTCTGCCGCCCTGGCCCTCAGTGGGATCCCCCAGCTCCAGGATTTGCCATGTGGGATACGTGGGCTCAGCAGGATGTGATCCATGGCCCTGGGCTTGGTGTGACTGGCATGTGCCACCGCGGGAGGGGATTGATGCCAAAGGGTTCTCAGCATAGGCCTGTGGTGTTTTCTGGACAGGAATCTCTGCTCTGTCACCCCCTGGCTCTGGGAGTTGCTCCTTTCTGCTGAAGCTCTGCTTTGTGTCCCTCTGCACAGCCAGACCTTCCCTGGCTCCAGGAGCGCTCTATGTGTCCCAGGCACAGAGCTCCAGCAGCAGGGGCTCCCCTGGGGCTGTGCAGCTCTTTGGGAGGAGCTCAGGTGCCTTTGCCTTTCTCTCTCCCAGCCCTGTTCGCTCCCTCGGCAAAGGTCATCCTGATATTCCTCCCATGCTTCAGCTGGGAAAGCCCAGGGTAAAACTGCCATGGGTTTTCCAGGCACTGCCCTTCCTGCACATCTGTCCTCTCTGTCACTACTCCCCAGCTGGCCCCTCTCTGCAGCTGGCCTGTGAAGGGCATTTTTGTGCCATTTTTGTGCCATTTTTGTGCCATTTTTGTGCCATTTTTGTGCCATTTTTGTGCCATTTTTGTGCCATTTTTGTGCCATTTTTTGCCATTTTTGTCAAACTGATATTTTGGAATCTCAACCAATGCCTACCTCCAGAGACTGGGAGGCAAACCCCCACCTCCATCCCTCAGAGGGAAGTTTCTTCCAGCTTTCAGCTCATTTTCTGCACTTTCAGTCAAACTTCCACAGTTTTACCTGACACTGGAGCCTCTCTTCCTTCAGACTGAGTCTCAGCTTTCTTTTCAATGCCAATTAACAATTTTTCTCTTTCCCTCACTAGGATGCCCTTTACCTTGCAGTTTTCCTGCCCTGTCCCAGTGCTCCCAGCACCACAGATGCTTCCTGCTGCCAGGGGAGAGCAAATTAGAGCTTGTCCTGTCTCATATGTCAGTGATAAGTGTCAGGGGAGCCCTCGTTCCCAGCACACACAGGGCCATATGTTTGTCTCCAAAGCCAGAGCAGCAGCAAAATGCTGCTGAGTGAAGCAAAGTTGGATTGGGTTTAATTCCTTCAGTTCTGTGCCTTGGCACACCTGGATAATCCTTTGTGCCATGTGCTCAGAGTCACTCCTGTCTTAAAGAACTCCCAGATCAAGGAGGGCAGAGCCAGAGCGAGGGGAAACTGCAAACCAGCACCAAACCTGGTGTGGGTTAAACACAGCGTGGGACAGGACTCAGGGTTTGGCCGGGCAAGGTCAAGGGGCTCTTCAGAGAATCAGAGAATGGAGTCACAGAATCCTTGAGGCAGGAAAAGACTCCAGGATCATCCGGTCCATCCTGATCCTCACCTTGTCCCAGCCCAGAGCTCTCAGTGCCACTTCCAGCCCTTCCCTGGGCGCCTCCAGGGATGGGCACTCCAAACCTTCCTGGGCAGTTCCAATCCCTGCCCACCCTTTCCATGGTGTAATTCCTGCTGGTGCCACCCTGAGCCTCCCCTGGCCCAGCCTGAGGCCATTCCCTCCTCTCCTGTCCCTGTTCATGGGAGCAGAGCCCAACCCTCCCGGCTGTCCCCTCCTGGCACGGACTTGTGGAGAGCCAGAATTTCCCCCTGAGCCTCCTTCTCTGCAGAAAATAAGAATATATTTGAGAACAAATATGAGCTGTACTCGTGCCCAGGCAGCTCAGCTTCCTCTGCACTGCATTTTCCCACTCCTGCCTCCAACTCCAATTGCAGCTCTGTTCAGCTTGGGGTGCACCACACCCTGCACCTCCCTCAGCCTTACTGCATTTATCTTCCCCTGGCTTCCCATCACCAACCCACACATGGAACCTGACACCACTCCCTGCTCTTCCTGCCCTTATCCCAAGTGGCTCTCTCATAGGCATGCAGGAAGATTTTCCACAAGGAAAACCTTTTGGATTTATGGATTCTCTGTGTGGTTACAGTCATGTGACAAACTGCACATCTCCGTGTCAAAAGGTCTTAAAACCTTTCCGTGCTGCTTTAAGGAGTGGGATGGATTTCCCAGAGCGGCTGTGGCTGCTCCTGCATCCCTGGCAGTGCCCAGGGCCAGGCTGGACAGGGCTGGGAGCACCTGGGACAGTGGAAGGTGTCCCTGGGACAGTGGGAGGTGTCCCTGGGACAGTGGGAGGTGTCCCTGCCATGGCAGGGGTGGCACTGGATGGGCTTTAATGTCCCTCCCAACCCAAACCATTCCATCATTCTGTGGCTAATAGCAGAAATTTCTCTTTCTGCAGTCTCAGTTCAGAATTCTGAAAATTTCTCAGTTTAGAATCCTGAAAAATTCTGAAAATCTATTTTCAGAATCCTGAAAATAAACTGGATTTCAGACACAGGATCCCAGTTTCCAGAAGATAATCAGCTAAGAACTCTAACAGGAGAGCACAGTGCTCTCACACCAGCCCTTTTCCAGGATCACATCCTCTGACAGGAATCCTCTGTGTTCCACAGGGTGTGCTCCCAAGGCCGAACTTTGACTTAATCTACATGAAAAGGAGCTGGAAGGCTTCGGAACACCTGCTGCTGCCCTGGGGCCGTGATCACCTCATTCACATGCGGATGCACATCCCCGGAATTGACAGGACGGCTTCCCGGGTTCAGCAGCTCCGGACCAGCCTCTCACGGAACAAATGAAGCAAATACCCCTCCAAAATCCACTCCAAAGAATGATTGCCTTCCTCGTGTTAAATTGTGATGCTCAGGCCACTGTTTCTGGCTGGGATTCTGGCTCTGTACAATCACGCGTTATTGTTTTCTAATGAAATGCATGATCGAGTTAAATGAACATGAATGGAAGCAACAGTGCTGCAGACAAGAAAGCAGGAGGGATCTATAATTAATGTGATCATCGGAAAAAAGCTGTGTGATACCATTCCATCAATTATCAGCCTCTAATAATTCTGTCACCGAGTAAATGAAAGCATTTTATCAATTAGTGCCAATCGTTTCCCCATAAAGAGAACTGAATGCTGCTGAAAACCAAATCATAACTGCAGCAATGGAAAAAGAAAAGGAAATAAACACAGGATGAGTCTGGAGATGGCAGTGACCCTCCCTGGCAGTGGAGTCACTGAACCAGCTCCATCAAAGGGGGGAAGAGCATTCCCAGCAGGGCTGGAGGGAATGGCTGGAGCTGTGTCAGGGGGATTTTAGGTTGGATTTTGGGAAAGGTTCTTCCCCCAGAGGATGCTGGCACTGCCCAGGCTCTCCAGGGAATGGTCCTGGCTCCAGGAGGGGTTGGACAGTGCTCCAGGGGGGATTGTTGGGGGGTCTGTGCAGGGCCAGGGGTTGAACAAATGATCCTTTGAGTCCCTCCCAGCTCAGGATGTTCAGTGACTCTGAGATTTGTGACTTTGTGTCCCAGAGCAGCTGCTCCTCTCGCGGACAGCCTGAGGCCATGAGGGGTGTCTGAAGCTGCTGCTGCCCCTGCAGAGGCTCAGAGCCCTCACTGGAGATGTTTGTGAGCGCTCAGCAAGAAGCTGCCTCTTCAGAGGGATTTTCTTTGCTCCTCTCAGGATGGGAGGCTGGTATTTGACTACATTATCTCCTAACTTAAAGTTCAGGCCATCTGGCATCCCAGTGTGCAAACAGTCTTGTAAATTAAAGGGAAAAATATGGGCCTGATTCCCTTATGGCTACAGGCTGTTGAATAGCAGAGATGTGCAGGGGGTACTTGCAGAGAAACAAGGTTGGTTCTCAGCATCCCACCCCCAGCAGGTAAGGCAGCATTTTAGGAAAAAAAAACTGGGAGTATGAGTGACCTTGTTCCTTCCTGGCACGTTTTCCTTCACTGACTCACCCATGGAATGCTGATCCTCCTCCAGCTGGATGCAGCCATGGGGCTCAGCCAGGATTTTGTAGACCTGGCCCTCAGGGTTTTATGCCATCCCTTTGTTAGAACTCCCAGCAGGTTCACAATTTACCTTAGCCCAGCAGCTGATTTTGCTCTGTGTTGAACCCATAAAATGTTTCCCACTTCCCTTTCTTTACCTGATCTGGAAAACTTTCTTCACAAATGATTTTAAATTATCACCCTCTCACTCCTTTCTTCGAAAGCCTCTCTGGTACATTTGGTGCATTTTTCACAAGGCTCCTATTTTATCTGAGGCCATTAGCAGTTTCAAAAGTTATATAAAGATGAAAGATCCTCCCATGTTTTAATGAACCTCAAAATGAGCTTTAGAACAATTTGATTAGAAAGCTCTCAAAACGTCAAGCGCTCCCTCGGGACTGAGCCGTAACGAAGGTAATAATTAGCAAGAACAAATTTCAAAATTACTTATTCCATAAATATATGTTTTACTCCTGGTGCTCAGAGCCAGAGCCAAGTAGGTAAAGGTCTAGAGAAGTGGAGCAAGGCTAAGAACATACAAAACATGAAAGTACAGATGTCCTGCCTCCACAGGAAAATAAAAATGAGGTGGGAAGGGAGACAAGGAGAGCTCTGTGGCTGCCAAGGAAACCAAGTTGGGACTGGGAGGAGAGGAGAAGAGCATCCAACAGGAGCTGGGGATACAAACAGAGGTGGTGACCTGGCATCCCTGTAATAAACACGAGGGCAGCGGCTGCACATGGGCTTTGTGGGGTTTTGTCCTGGGGTCAGCAACCAGGCGCTTCTGACACGGGAATTTCTGGGCATTTGGAGTCCCCAGCAATGGAAGGTTGCACAGGAATCACCCTCAGACCTGCAGGGTGGAGAGAGAACTCCTGCAGAGCTGGTTATGTTGGCAATTAAATCCCAAAGATTCAACGCTGTAAGCCCTGAACTCACAGGATGCTGCTGCTGCTGCTGTGAACAGCCCTTGCTGCAGACGTGGATGGAAATTTTTCCTGCACTCCTGACAGAGGTGCAGCTGGGGAGGCTGAGCAGGGAGGATAAATCTAAAGAAAGCCTCTCTGGTTAGGAAAGGAGTGATTTCTGGGTCTCTTGTTCACACAGCAAGGCAGATCACTGGTTTCCAGCCTGACTCGGGGCTAGAGCCAGGCCTTGCCACAGCCAGGACCTCGAGGACCGGCCCAGGCTCACACAAAGCTTCTCCAGCCTTCCCACGAACTGGTGGGACTCCTTTTGCCCTCAGACTTCCCAAGACATGGCTTTTGTACTCTACCAGCCAGACACCTCCACATGCTGGAGTTTTCTGTGTTCCAGGTGTGGAGGAGCAGAGCAGAACCTTGGGGGTTTTTTGGAAACATTCCCTATTCACCTTCTGCATAATTTACACCACAACCTGCAAGATCCCTCTCTCCAAGCCACGTGGCACTGCCTTTGATGCTTGGTTGTTTTCCTCTGAGTTTGGCCTGGCTCTAGGGGCAGGTCTGTCCCCAGCTCAGCTCTCAGATAGTCCCAGAGCTTCTCCTCTGGAGCTCCATGTGACAATTCCCAGCCATGTGGATCTGATCTGATCACTGTGAACAGCTCCTGAGCTCAGCTTGCAGAGGAAGGGGTTACCTTTGGAGGCAAACACAGAATTACCACCACACATTCTTAGTCTTAATTCTGATTTTGTACATTTCTCTGTTATCATTGTTTCCTTGGCACTTCCCACCCTGCAGGAGCTGCTGGAAGCCCTCTGTGTGCTCTGTTGTGAGGCACAATGCACAGAAATCTGCCCATTAATAATTCCCTTCTGCTGCACACAAAGCCGGGGGGAATGGTCCTTAAAAAGACAGAGATTTTTCCTTCCCTATGAGCAACTGCAGAGAAGGAAGGAGAAACAGCACCAGGAGGGGGCCTGGGAGAGCCACAGGGGTCAGACTGTGCAGCTGAGCCTCAGACACCAATAGAAAAGGAGTTTCCAGGAATTCAAGTGAAGTTTGTGCTGCTCTGGAACTGGCTGAAAATACGGCCTGGCTATTGCTGTTCTCACCTTCTCAGAGCCTCCCAGGATGTGCCCCCTGCCTGATTCCAGCAAAGGAAGAGCCACTGCTGCTGCCTGGGGAATTTCCTCTTGGTGGCTCTGGCTTGAATTCTCAGTCCCTGTCCCTGGCACCTGCACACACAGCAAATTTGTGAGGGAATGGAAAAGGGAACAGCTCAGCTCCAGTGCTCCCTCACAGGGACAGCTTCGTGGAGACCAGAAACAGGCATTGTTTCAAAAATAGGATGATCCATTTTTGACATGAAAAAGGCTCCCTGCTCCATCTTGGGTTGTGCATAAAATTATCTTGGGGTTTTTTTTCGCTATGTCTCCTCCTCATCAGAAAAAAATCTCACCCCAGGCTATTTTGAAGCTCCAGCGTGTTCCTTTTCATTCATATTTTTCAGTGTACTACAGGAACATTTGCACTTCTGAAATCTCCTCACAGAAATGTGTGAACTGCTCTCCACTGAAAGGGAAGCCTGAATTTCAGTCTATCATTTCCATTTGTCCTGTTTTGAGGTGAAGTGGTAAAGGAGAATGCCTGAGGCACTCCCAAAACGGAGGAAATATCTTAGAAACAAGCAGTGGGTGTGAAAATCACCGCATCGTCAAGGCTGGAAAAGACCTCCAAGAGCATCAAGTCCAGGTTGGCATCAGGATTTGCAGTTGAGGAGAAATATGGAAAAGCTCTTGAACCACCACAAGGATCAGCTGGGAGAGCACTGAAGACTTGAGTGGGAGACAAAACTGGGGAAAGAAATTTGGGAGAGCTTTGGAGAGGAGCCAGAAATGAGATGGGGGAAGGAGCTGTGAGACGCCAAGATCAAAGATCCCAGGGACCAAAGTTTTGTGCCTGCCACTGGAGAGCTTGGCCGGCTCCCACCAGCTCTGTTTTCTCCACCTAGTGCATTAAAAATCCTTTTTTTTTTTAGTGATATAAAATACAGGACTATTTCTGTTCCAGTAACCACGGTCTAGAATGAGTAGTGCTGCAAAGAGATTGCACAGATTTTAATCCATGTAATCATCCTTAACCTTTCCTGCCTGGTAAATTGGTTCATTTCCTTTCATTCATGTATCTCAATTGATTTGATGTAAATATATATTTTTCTTGGCTTCTTCGCATGCTTTTTATTTTTGTTTTTGTTCAGAAACAAAAGCAGCAATTAAAGAATGATAAAGACATTACTAAGTAGATCACGTGGTGGTTTTCCTTTAGAAAGGAAAGTGTTACCACTTTGTGATTCAGGAGACCTCAGCCACAATAAGTCTGAGAGTGAATTTAATGTTTTGTAAGCTGCTTGTATTAAAACTTCCTGAATCTCCTGCTAAATCCCAGGTGTTCCAGCTTCAGGGAGGGGAGGAGGGAGAATAGAAGGGAAAGCAAACCCAGGGCTGTGCTGGGAGCAGGGACAGTCCCTGGCAGTGACAGAGCATTGGGAGGAGCAGGACTTTCAGTAAGAAAGAATTTGGGGACCTTCCTGACCTGCAGTAGCAGCCCCCAGGGGATGGAGTGATTTAAAAACTGCTTTGGCATGGGAAGGGAAAAGCCAGAGAATGAAAGCATAGGGAAAGCAGTCCCTGGGTTTGGCTGCTGGGAGAGGGTGAGGCTGCTGACAAACCCATGGCCAGAGATCAGCACTGAGGGGTGTCGTGTCCCCATGTGGCAATTGTGTCAGAAGGGACTGAGAGGGACGGGGATCTGGGGACCCTCAGCAGCTCAAGGCTGATGGTGCTGTCTGGTACAAGCTCCCAAATCTATTTCCTCATCCTCCTCCTCTAAAATGGCTCCAGGAGCTGCTGCCTGGCCCCAGCTCTTGCTGTGACCTCCCCCAGGCCCCACAGGCAGCCGCACATGAGGCTTGGTCACCCCCCCTGGTCTGGACACTGCAGCCAGGGCTGCTCCATGTCCCCCTGGAGTCCCTTCTCCCGGCCCTGCTGCCCTCCAGGTGAGCAAGGTTCCCCAGACACCCCTGCCCCTGCTTTGAAGAGGAACCATTTCCCAACATGCGACTGAAAGGGAACCTCAGCACTCAGGACTGGATAAGTAAATTGAGACACCTCCCTTGCCTCTCCCTCTGTCCAACCTCAGAGTTTTGGGCCCTGTGGGTGAGGCCTGGGATGTCTCACAGGGAGGGACATCCCTGGCAGGGCCACCTGGGGCTCTGTGTCACATCCATGGCCCCAGGCTGGGCTACTTCCAACCTTCCAGCCCTGTCCCAGCCCCACACGATTTCAAAGCTCAGCTCCCGCGTTGCCTGCTGCCCACAGCTCTGAGGCATTAGCAGATTACAGATGATGCTCCCCAGCTCCAGAGTTGTGATTTATGGCGTTGATTGGGACGAGAAGTTCTCTGCACGGGCCCGCCCTGGGGAGGCAGGAGCAGGGGCTCTAAAATGGTAAATGACAGAGGAGGGAGTGAAGACAGATTATTCACACTTTGTCACAGGCAGGCGTGAGAGGCCACCCAAGGCAGGGATCGTTGCAGAGAGCTCGAGGAACACACAGGGAAGCATTTTCTCAAGCAATGCCTGATTAAACTGTGAAACTCACTGCCATGGAAAGGGAAAAAAATAAAGGCAAAAGAAGTGCAGGGAATTGAAAAGCAGATCAAACAGGCACAGAGTCCAGGTGCAATGTCAGGCGTAGGAATCTCTTAATGCCCTGTGAGAGGGGAAGGAGGAGTGAGGAGATGGGAAGGAATTCTGTGCTTTCGTGAGCCTTTTTTCCTGAGTCTCTCCTGTCCCAGAGGAGCTGTGGGGTGAGCTGGGACTGGATGGGTCTGTGGGAGGTTCCTGACCAACGCAAAGCAGGCCCAGTAGGAAGTGGGGCATCCAGAGAGTTCCCAAAAAGGGAAATGCTGTCTGCAATGCCTCAGGAAATCCAGGTCTCTGGGTGGGTGGTTTGTGCTGACAGCAACAGATCTAAATTCGATGATAATCTCTATAAAGAAATCACAGACCTAAAATTACCTTCTGTTCACATTCTGGCATATTTTTGATCCCAACTGCAGTTGGGAGAGTCACCTACAGGGAGCTTGTAGAAATTGTGTGATGATTGAGCCTTGACACCCATTTATGGGTTGAGTAGAGACTTTTGGAGCCGAAAGTCCCCTCCCCACAGCCCTCATCTACCCCTGCCCGCAGCAGCGATGGCGAGTGGCACAGGCAGGGGACAAAGTGACATTTAGACAATGTTATCTGTCCCAAGTTTGGGCTGGTCACTAAATCATCTCATCCAGGCCTTGCTGGAGCAATAAAATCCTTCTGAATGCTGCAGCCTCCTAACCAGACCGGAATTTGGAAGGACAAAATCCACTCAATTACAGTGTGGGAAAGCTGAATGTTATTCCAGAAATGAGACTGTGGGAAGGTTGGTGGGGGCAGTGGAGGGCG
Source organism: Bombycilla garrulus (assembly GCA_013400315.1). NCBI lineage: Eukaryota > Metazoa > Chordata > Aves > Passeriformes > Bombycillidae > Bombycilla > Bombycilla garrulus. Next base: position 33,713 of record VXBU01003152.1, on the reverse strand, counting down.
GTGATCCCTGGGGATCAGAACATCCTTCAGCTGGGGCTTACACTGTGTCCCACATCCCTGTCCCCTGTCAAACAACCCCCCAGCCCCACAAGATCCCTGTGTCCCCACCAGCTCCAGCTGCCCACATCTCCTCCAGCCCTACAAAATCCCCATGTCACCTCCAGCCCCACAAATTCTCCATATGCCCTTCAGGCCCAGAAAGTCCCTGTGTCCCCTCCAGCATGAGCTCCCCACAGTCCCACAAACTCCTCATGTCCCCTCCAACCCTACAAAGCCCCCACACCTGCTCCAGCCCCACAAGATCCCTGTGTCCCCAGCAGCTCCAACTTCCACATCCCGTCCATCCCCAAAAAAACCCCACATCTCCTCCAGCCCTACAAAGTCCCCATGTCACCTCCAGCCCAACAAACTCCCCATATCCCCTTCAGCACCAGAAACTCCCTGTGTTCCCTCCAGCCCCACAGAGCCTCCACATCCCCTCCAGCCCCACAAGCTCCCCACATCTCCTGCACCTGGCTTCCACACGCAGGACAGAGGGAAATAAGAGAGATAACTCTGCTTTCCCAAGCGAGGGCTGCTGGATGATGTAGGATCGGATATTTGCAATAAACAAGTTTTGCTCTTCAATAGCTAAGCCAGAACCACCTAATCAATACCTTAAAGAGCTTCAAGAGCTCGTCAGGCCTGGATTGTTGTTGTTGCTGTCCAGGCCGATGTGGCCGGTGTCATTTTGGTAATGACAATCAGGGAATGTGTATGAATTCCATGAGACGCTCCACTAATGAACATCTGCAGGCTGGAAAGGAAATCACAGAGCAGAGAGACAGACAAGTGGTTCTTTTAAAGAGTCCCCAAAGTCATTAGCAGGCTCTGAGCACCAAAACAGCCCTTGAATGGATGGATATCAGGAAAAGCAGCAGGTAATTAGGCCCTGGCGTGACGGGCTGGGGAAACACGAGCATGATCCAGTCCTCGGCCTGTCCCACACTGGAAACGTGGATTTGAACTGATTTTGCACAGACTGGCGCAGATTCCCTTTGCTGGATTGGGACCCAGGGCTGGCAGTGCCCACCCAGAGGGGCAGCCTGGCCAGGGTGAGAGCCCAGTGACACTCTGGGGCTGGACATCACTGACCCAACCCCAGCCTTGTGCAGAGCTGTTCCTGTTCCATGGGCATTGCACAGCTGGGTTTCCCAGGGGGTTGGCAGCACAGGGAGTGGGTGAAAGCCAAACATTCTGAATAACAGAACTGCAATCTGTTTCCAGTCCCCTCCATCAGAGGAAACTGGGAGAGCCCTGCCCTGGCTGAAGAAAGAGAGGGGGAAAATCCCTGTGGCTGGAGAGACTCAGCAGGGATGGAGGTGAGGGAAGGAGATGGAACCAGGCTCTTTTCATCAGTGCTCAGTGAAAGGACACCAAAAGGGAATATAAAACTGAAATGTAATTTAAATTTCATTCAGACACAGAAAAGCTTTTCTCTTGTCATATCCCAACCCTACCTGGCCACAGATCTGGACAGTCAGAGTGAGAGCAGCCTGCCCTGAGCTGGGTGGGACTGGGTGGTCTCTCTGTTCCCTGTGATGTTGAGTCTATAAAACAGAATCCCAGAAGAATTCAGGTTGGAGAAGACCTCCAAGATCATCGAGTCCAACCTGTGACCAAACCCCGCCTTGTCAGCCAAAGCAGAGCACATCCAGTGGTTTAATCTGAAGTTCTGCCAGAAAAGCCACATGGTGCCATTACAGGAGCAGAGGGAAATTGCACTGGTTACTGTTATCAATGCCTCCCTGTTATCGATCCCTCCCTTCCCCTCCATCTCCCTGTTCCTCCCTTTGTCACCTGACAGCTGGGATCAGGGTATCTCATGGCAGTGATGCCACAAAACAGAGCTGTGGAATTTTCCAAGCATCCCAAGCCCTACTTGGCAGCCCCTGGGAGGGAATCCAGACAAACTGGATCACTCTGGGCTATTCTGTGCCCAGGTTCTGCACTGGCTGTATGGAAAAAAAAAAGGGAAAAAAAAAAATAAAAAAGGGGAAGAAAAGGGGGAAAAGCCTCAGAGGACGTGGAGGTGGAGTTATGGAAAGCTTCTCATGCTCACCGAGCTCAGCCCTTGCAGAGACTCTAACCTAAATTAATAGATCCTCTGGGGTGTGCAAAACTGGGCTAATATTTTGCAAGAATAGCTCTCCCCTGCCTCTTGCCCTCCAGTATGATGAAGACAAAATGCCTTCATTATTGCAGCATTTAACAGTGTGCAGTGTTTATGAAGAGGCTGGAGGATGTGAAGGAATCCAAACCAATTACATTAATCTCCCAGCAAATAAAGCTGCAAATATTTACCTTCAGTACACTGTTTTATCTTATTGGACAAGCTCTGGAATTAATCTAAATCCAGTCCCTTAACCTTGCTGGATAGATTGTTGTCCCTGACACCAGGAGGTCACCCAGCCAGTACAGCTGGGCTCCACAGACCCCAGCTCATCCATATATTGCATTTTGGGCATAGGAGCCCTGTTTAAATCCCCTCCATCCCTTGCAGTGCTCTAAGAGAAGCTTTCCCTGCCTCCACGGACTTGGTGGTGGTTCAGGAAGATGCTGCAGTGCAAGAGAAGTGCAGAACAACCCATCCCATGGTTAACAAACAGTGCAGCAGTGCCAGATTTTATGCAAGGCTGTTCAGGAGTGGTGTCAGTTCACCACCACGAAACCTTTCTTCAAAGGAATCCATGGATCCAGGCTGAGCTCTCCCTGTGCCTCAGGCAAGTCCCATGTCTGCTACAAATTCTCAACCATCCTGACATTTTGGAAAGCTAGACTTTGAAACCCATGCACTGATTTCTGAGTCCTGTGTGTATAAAATGCAGCAAGGCCCTTTTGCCCAGCACAGTCTCTGAGAGTGAGGCTGCCCTGTCTGTGATTTCAATCTCCCCAGATGTGTGCAGCAGTTCTGGGATGGCCTTTCAGAGAATCACAGAGTCACAGAGAAAGGTTCCTCACCTCCCACCATCCCAGGCTGCTCCAAGCTCCATCCAGCCTGGCCTCTGGTGCCAAATCCTGGGGTACATTCTCAGGACAGCCTTTAAACACTCTGGTCTAAAGCCCACACGAGCACAAGTTGTCCTGCAAAATGTTACCTGAGTGTTCTGGAATATCAGAGTTCCCTTCAGCTCAGCTCTGCCAGGCTGTGCAAGTCAGCCCCTGGAGAGCTTTTGAGTTATTTTGTGTAAACACTTTCAATCTCTAGATCTTGGCAATTGGTGCTTTATTTATTTAATGTCTCCTCCTTACACCTTGGAACAGCATTTTGCTTACACAAGTCCAAAGCAGAAGAGGGAAAAATCATTCCAAAGGTGCTGTGTAACAGCTCCTTCCTCTCCATTGAGGCAATTTATAGTGAAACCAAATAGCTTTGAGTAGACAAATCCATCCCCTCAATAGTTCATATCCCATAATAGTTTCCTCCTTTCATAAATTTAACTTACATATGAAAAATCACACCACTTCTCCGAAAACCCTGTGAATTTCATTGATGGTAAAAGAGTGATTTAAGCACAACAGGGAAGAGAGGAGAGGAGAGGAGAGGAGAGGAGAGGAGCAGCAATGTCCTGCTCCATCCCTTCCCCTCCCTTGCCAAAGGGCAGCTCAACACATTCTGTTGCTGTGGAAGGGCACAATCTGGTCTGGTCAGAGAGCACCCCATGGCCAGGAGGACACAATTCTGGTGAGGAGTGGCAGCTAAATCACTGAATTTATCAAAGCAGAAGGCTTTCTGTGAGATAAATACAACCTACAGACTCCTGCCCCAGAGGAGAGCTTGGGAATTAGAGTGTGGCTTTGTCAGGCAGGAAAAGGCTGCCCAGAAAGAGGAGCTGAGCCTGAAGCTGACCTGTTCCTCCAAGGGTGGTGCAAATATACCCAAGGGATTTAGCTGATACCCAAGTGATTCATTCCAGCTGGAATAAAAAATCTGGGCATGCTGTCAAGTGTCCATCAGATGAAATCTTTAAATCAAATGCAGATCACAGAATCCCAGAATGGTTTGGGTTGGAGTGGATGCCAAAGATTATCCAGTTCCAGCTCTCCTGCCATGGCAGGGACACCTCCCACTGTCCCAGGCTATTCCCAGCCCTGTCCAGCCTGGCCTTGGGCGCTGCCAGGGATCCAGGGGCAGCCACAGCTGCTCTGGGCACCCTGTTCCAGGGCCTGCCACCCTCACAGTGAGGAATTTATTCCCAACATCCCGTCTCAATCTACCTTCCTTCAGCCTAAAGATGCTTCCCTTTATCCTGTCCCTCCAGGCCCTTGTGGAAAGCCCCTCTCCACCCTATTCTGACAGAATATTTGTAAGAGGTCCTTGCAGAGCAATGTTGCAGAGTCGTAGGGAAAGTGTGAATGCAAGATTTCAGGCTGAGGAGTCGGTGTGGTCCCTGTGGCTCCTGGCAGCGCCTGGAAATGCTGATCCAGCACAGCTCCGGCTGCAGGCTTGGGAAGAGGCAGCTCCCAGCACAGCTCTCCCAGCGCCGGTGGCCCGAGTACAGCCTGGGATGCTGCTGAGCTTCCTGCAAGGAGCGCAGCGAGCTTTGAAGTGTTGCACTGAATATTTTATGTGCTGCCCTGAGGCACTGGGTGTGGACTTTGAACTAAAGAGCAATCATTGCTGCCGGCTCTCCAGGCTCAGGGTGTCCTCTCCTCGCTGGCAGCTCCTGGGGCTGTGGGATAGACACGAAATGAATTCTCCTTCCCAAGGTCAGTGCAGGGCACGGCACCCTCTGCCTCCCCTGATGCCTTTTCCTCTGCTCCTAGAAATACGAGCCAGACACAGTTGGGGGGATAAAGAGGGGTCCCTTTATATGAGGATCCTTGGGTGCACAATTCTTCAGCTGGGTGCACAATTCTTTCTGGTTTTCTTCAGGAAATGCCAAAGATGCACACCCCGTGTGACAGATGTACAATTTGTACAGATTCTGCAAATTAACATACCTGGCAATAGCCCCCAGTTAGAGGTAGATTTGATGAAGTAATGCCCCCCTAGCTCTAGCACCTTCTAAATCCTCCCCACTCAGATGAAGACTAAGCTCTGCTTATAAAAACGTGTCTCAAAGAGCTGCTCTCACCCTTAGCTTCTAAGGAGAACCAAGATAGGATGGGGTCCTGGAATCTGTTTTGTCTTTCTGCCTAAGAAAACACTGAAGCTGAGTTACAGTAATAGACTGCAAAGCTACAAATATATGTGTGAACAGTACAGAGAATGTATCAAAGAAAAAAGGTGAAAATCCAGAAAATCCACATCACTGCCAGCCCTGAGGATCCCCAGTGTCCCTCGCTGCAGCAGGGACAAGGTCCTGAGTGGGTCCTGTTTGGAAGGAGCCTTCCCCTGCTCTAAAGGGCCCATGAAATACCCAAGTATGAGCTCAGACCAACGCAGCAGTCTGCCAAGCTGCTTTCTGCGTCAGCCACAGAGTTTTTAGTCCCAACTCTGCTCCTCAGTACCTGCCAGAACACCTTTGCCCCTTTGGGGTTGCCTCTGCTGTCCCTCTGTCACAGCATCCGAGGAGAAGCTCCTGGGGCTGCAGGCAGGAGCCTGGTGACAGCAACTGAACAGGGTTTGGAAAACAGCTGAGCACAAACGTCCCAGAATGATTGGAAAAGGCCCCCAAGACACAACCCAATCCCACCATGCCCACTACAGCAAATCATGAAGGGCCACAAGCACTGGATTTTGGTCACTCCGGGGATGGAGAGTCCACCCCTCCCAGGGCAGCGCTTTCCCTCTCGGGTGAGATGGCACAAACGCCTGGCAGGGATGGGGGCATCCCAGGGGGGTTTGAGGGGGAAAGAGATCAGGAATGGCCAGGCCTGCCAGGTAACCTGCAGAGAGGCTTGGGGGATTTTTGGAGAGCACAGACCTACAGCATCTACAGAGCCATATTTATAAAATGATATAAGGCCAAGCCTACCCACACCTGTCTCAGAAATAGCAGATTTTGGTGCAAAACTGGCACAAATGGGGGAAGAGTAACTAGCAAAAGGTTTTTTATTTGAGACCAGGCTGGGATGGAGGTGCAGAGGTACAAGGGTGACAAAAAGGAGAATAGGCAAATGAGAAAAAACCAAAAATGCAAATGATGTGATCGATTCTGCCCAAGGGCACCTGCTGGGTAACCCTGCACTTGGATCACCACAGCTGGAGCAGAAAAATGGACAGGTTTTCCAGGGCTTGGAGAACCTTGGGATAGTGGGAGGTGTCCCTGCTCATGGCAGGGGTTGGCACTGGATGAGCTTTAAGGTTCCTTGCGCCCCAAACCTTTTGGGATTCTGTGTTTCCATGAATAGTCCACCCCTGTGGGGCTGTACAGGGGGGTTTATAGGGTCAGGAGTGGGGTGGGAGCAGGTGGGGAGCTTCACCTGGGGGTCAGGCCAGAACTTGGACATGTTGGTGCTGTGGTGTTGGTCCCTGTCCCCACCCTGGTGGCATTGACCTGTGGCAGCTCCCTGCAGCTTCAAAACATGGGGGAGATGAGTCAGGGAATGAACAGGATTCCCTCAACACATTTGATTCCTCACCATCATTTAAAAACTGCTCCTGTACTGTTCTTCTTCCCTACAGATTATCAAACAATATAAAACCCTCCACAAAAAGTGCTTCTCAAAATTCTCTCCCTGGATTTTTTTCCATTCTTACTGGCTGGAAGTGTGAAATCACCATTGCTAAGGAGAAATTCCTGATGTATTCTGGTGTGGGGATGATCCCCTTCCGTCTGCCAGAGAAATGCCTGTTCACCAGGGGAACCACGGCCCCTCATCTGCCCCAGCTCATCATTCTCTGCTCATTTATGGGTGGGTGAAGCTCAAAACGTCTCCTGCATGGCAAAGCCACTTCTCTTCCCATGGCACGCAGGGAAAGCTCACCCCTGAGACTCTCCCAAGTCACCAAGAAGGAGCTCTGAGAGATGGAAAAGGCGCTGGATTTATGGAGTCGAGGAGCAGGAAGGAGGAAATATATCTGGAATTGAAAAATCCCTAGGAATTGTGTTTGTTAAATGCAGTGGAGCTGGGGCATTTGCAACATTTTTCAAGTGCCTGAATTTTTTATTTAAAAAAATGGCAGAATCAAAACCATTTTATTAACTCATCTTCATTTTGCTGATCTGTTTAAGGCAAAGAAAAGCAAATAAGCGATTCCCTGCACTCCAGATGAAATGTTTCATATCAAGGTCCTTCAGGGGAAGTAATTTGTATTTTCATTCAGAGCTAGCTCATTATGAAACATCTTTCAATTGTCATTTAAAGAAAAACACAGAATTTGCAATGAAACACATTGTTAAACACAGACCAAAAGTCTCCCAACTGGAAGTGAGGAGCTGATTCCAGGCTGGAAGCCCAGCCCAGCACTCAGCTCCTGCTGGAGCCCTGCTCTGCGCCCACACCCTGGGAAATCCAATCCAGGAACAGCCCTGAGTGCCACGGCCCAGCAAGAACCACAGCACACACCTTGGGCTGGAAGGAGGATCCAAGGAGGGGTTAAATCCCACAGGGAGTTGCACACAGAATAAGCCAGGCCTGGGTTGTTCATTCCTCCTTGTCTGATTTCATTCAAAGGCTCTGCAGGGACATTCTGCTGCTTTTTATTTTACTGAACCCCAACATTTCCCGGAGGTTCCCATTGCTGTTCACTCCAAAAGGCATTTTGGTGCCACATGCCCAGTGAGCCCAAGGTGACAGGACACAGGGAATGGCTTCAAACTGCCAGAGGGCAGGGTGAGGTGGGATATTGGGGAGAAATTCTTCCCTGTGAGGGTGGGGAGGGGCTGGAATGGAATTCCCAGAGCAGCTGTGGCTGCCCCTGGATCCTGGCAGTGCCCAAGGCCAGGCTGGACACTGGGGCTGGGAGCAGCCTGGGACAGTGGGAGGTGTCCCTGCCATGGCTGGGGGGAGATTTAAGGTCCCTCCAGCCCAGACCAGTCTGGGGTTCTGGAATTCTGGGGTTCTGGGGTTCTGGGATTCTGGGTTTCTGGGGTTCTGGGATTCTGGGGTTCTGGGATTCTGGGATTCTGGGTTTCTGGGGTTCTAGGGTTCCTCTCTGCCCCTTTTCAGTGTTGAGCAGTGCTTGGCCACATCTCCCTTGCTGTGCCTTTGCTGTTCCCAGTGACCCCCCAGGTGAGCTCAGGCCAGGTGACCGCGAGCTCCCCAGGGAGCACAGACTACCTCAGGGACCAGGAGGAGAAATTCAATCTCAATTCAATCCCAAGTCAATCCCAAACTCCAGACCATTCTGCCACCAAGGCTCAAGCTGAGCCCTTGTGGAGCTGATCACACCCAACACCAGAGCCCCCTCTCCTCCTCCAGAGCACAGAAGCTGCAGTTTCTTTAATTGCAGAAGAAAAATGACTGAAATTCCACGTCCTTCCCTCCAGATTCCGCTTCCATCCCCAACTCTGCCATTTGCTGCACTGAGCTTGACCAGCTCTGGAAACTCCCAATTCACACACTTCAAAAAAATAAATCAGAAAACTCCCCCATTATTTTCAGAATGACCTTTACTTTTCAAATTGCCAAATATCTGCATTTTATGTATGAAAATGCAATTCATTCAGCTATAATAAATATCCTGGACTGTCCTGAGAGACCCCATACATTTGGATCCAGCCAGATCCAGGCAGTGAATTTCAGTTTAATATTGCAGGCCTATTTGTTTTGCTATTAATTCCAGCAAGGACAATTGATCAATTGTTTTAATTTTAAATCAGAGAGCTAATATCTGCTTTTGGCTTCCCTTGTGGTCGTTCAGCTGCTGCCTCCGAGCTGCAAAGATCACTTTTGATTATTCTGTTTTGTAGGTAATTCAGCCACCCCGTGTGAGGAACATCAGCTGCCCTTTCCCCGTTAGGACGGAGATGATGCAGCATTTCAAACCAGCCTGAAGGATAATGTGGGTTTCCCTCTTTGTGAGGTTTTGGAAGTTGTGAGATCTTTCTACCACCCCTGCACCTTCTGCCCTGCTCTCACACTCTCTGCAGGCCATGGCCAACACTCAGCCCTTTGGAGTAAAGATTTCCTGACTGGCTCTGGGATCATCCCCTGCTTCCCCTCTCCCCTCATCATTTGATGACCTTCCTCAAAAGTCTCTTGCTGTCTGCACTGCAGCTTGGCCCTTCCCCATCTCAGGGTTGTTGGAGGTCTGGAGCTCCTTCCATCTCCTTCTCCTCCTTCTCCTGCTCTTTTCTTCCACCTCAGTCTCTCAGAAACCAGGCCCCACATTCAGGCCCCCAAGTCAAAGAATCCCAGAATGGTTTGGGTTGGGTCAAGAGGGGCCTTAAAACTCCTCTCATCCCACCCCTGCCATGGCAGGGACACCTCCCACTGTCCCAGGGACACCTCCCACTGTCCCAGGGTGTCCCAGCCCCAGTGTCCAACCTGGCCTGGGACACTTCCAGGGATCCAGGGGCAGCCACAGCTGCTCTGGGCACCCTGTGCCAGGGCCTGCCCACCCTCACAGGGAAGAACCCCATGGAGTTTTTGTCAGCTCCTCTACAAAGTCAAGGTCTTTGCTGAGGTCGCACCATCACACTGCTCCCTCCCCCTTTTTTATGGAATGGAGTTTCCAAATGGTGGATTTTGGAAGCAAGAATGTTCTGCAGAAAGGAATTTGTTGGGCTTTGTTCATTGTATTCCTCCTTTGGAATCAATTATTCTTGCGATTCTCATTTGTTAGCAGATTCATTGCTTGGATTCCTTCCCTGCATACTGATATCCCAGTCCTGCTTCTCCAGGTACCTGGAATGGTGGCAAAATGCCTTTGTACTTCGTGGGACAGAGGCTGCAGCCTGGAATGTTGTGATTCCCTTTTAAATTCTGCACATTTTAAGCTCAGACTGCCCCTTCCCTCAGCATTTTTGGCCTGGTCTAATTGCAGTTCCTGCAGCTTTGCTCTGTTCCATGGAAAATCTCGTTTTGTGAGCTTTGTTTCACTGGAGTTCATTCCCTGCAGCTCATTCTGCAGCCAGAGCTGAGGGGCTCTGTGGTGCTGCTGATCCTCTCCACGCAAACCAGGCCAGGCTGGGAGGGGCATCTCCTCTCCGTGCTCCAGCCTGGGTCGCTGGAGATGGCCACAGACAAATGGAGAGGCTCCTGGGAGTCATTTCTTCTCTCTGGTGATCCCAGGGAACCGCTGGAGTTTAATTTAGGGAAAGGTTCTTCCCCAGAGGGTGCTGGCACTGCCCAGGCTCCCCAGGGAATGGGCACGGCCTTGAGGCTGCCACAGCTCCAGGAGCATTCAGGGATGCCAGGGGGGATTGCTGGGGGCTCTGTGCAGGGCCAGGAGCTGCACTGGGTGATCTTGGGGGTCCCTCCCAGCTCAGGAAATTCTATAGAATCACAGAATTACTCAGGTTGTTAAAGCCCTTCAAGGTCATCAAGTCCCAACTGCGCTGATCCCCACCCTGTCCCCAGCCCAGAGCTCTGAGTGCCACGTCCAGGCAAGGGATGGGATGACACGTGTGGCCTTGCAAATACTGGAATGAAGGTTCTAATTAATCAGGAGAACACCTGTGTCACCCTCCTGCCACCTCTGTCCCACCACTGCTCCAACCACTATCACCACGGAGAGCTGGGTTAGGATCTGAAATATTAAACCGGGCGCATGTGACATAAAACCCAGTTATATAATGGTTTGCAGGATACACACGAGGCAATCACATCCATCTCCCTCCTGAGAATGCAGTGGATACCTGGAGCAGGTGCCAGGTGCTCAAGAGAAGGCACAGCAGCCTCCTGCCGTGGTACCAGCTCTGAGCAGGACAGAGATGCTGCTGGGGGTGACAGTTTCTGTCCTCTGGCCTCAGCTCTGACAGCTTCTTCCAGAAGTCTGTGTTTATTGCAACTCCAGCAAGACACAGGAAACAGGAAAGGAGCCCCAGGCAGGAGCTGGAACGTTTGCTTTGCTCTCACTGCACTGTCCTGCAGGCTGGAGGGGGGAGAGATGAGATAGAGAAGAGATGGATTGTCTCCTGAGCTCACTCTCTCTCTGTCATTAATCAGCCTCTCTCCTCAGATAATTTGTATAAAAGTATAACTTAAAGCAAAACAAAGCCCGTGGAATGATTTCTGCCCTCATGAATTCTTAATCCAAGCAGGACAGCAGATAATGTCTCTCAAAATGTTGTTGCTGCGCTTTACAGCAGCGGCCAATTAATTACTGCAGGATGGGGCTTTGGGGCCGCCTCATCTCTTCAATAAATCTCCTGTGTCCAGCGACAGAAAGAGTTCCCGTTCCTCAGGCATAACACAGAGGGACAGCTCTGCTCTGGGAGAGTGGCTGTGCCCAGCAGAGATGTCCTGCTGCCAGGAGGGACCCAGCCAGGCTCCCGGGAGAACAATTTCTACTGCTGAAATCGGAGCTGTGTGTGGCACTGCAGGCCCTGTTGAGCATCAGAGAGACTGCAATTTGGTCCTTGGCACCCCCTGGAATATTCCCTGCCCTGTCCTCACAGCTGGGCCCTGTGCTGGAGGAAAGCAGGGGCTAAACGCCACCTAAAGACAGGTTCCCAGTGGACCAAACCAGCAGATTTGCTGTTAGGCCTTAAAATTTACTTCCAACAGAGGCCTCAAAATATTGAGCCCATTCCTCAGTGTCCTACAAAAGGCCTGGCCACAGCTATTGATGTGGAACACTAACTCAATCACCAGCACCCTTGGGTCAATAAACTTTCGACATTATCTCAACAGAAATTTAAATCTCGGGTAGGTTTCCCATCTGTTTATTTAATACCAATGCATTAAGAATGTTCTGCCCTTGTCAATCAATGAGACCAAGTCTGCTGTGGGCTTTGGGCTGAGTTCTACCCTTTGAAGTAAAGTCAGGTATAGAAATCTGTCTGCAGTTCCCTCTGTAACAGTTTGTTCTAGAGAAAAAAAAAAAAAAAAGTCTGAATGTTATGCTCTGATTCTGATACAGAATTCTCTCTAAACCTATTGTAGTCCAAAAAAAACCCTTACAGCTGAGAGCAGGGCTCAGCCCGGGGATTTGGCAGGTTTTTGCTGCCGATACAAATGGGGATTAATGACCAATCTCTCGCTGCCCTCGGAGCCTCCCGGGTGCCAGCAGACGTGGAGCCTTTGAAAATGTCCCAGAGCACTGCAGGGCTTGGGCTGGGAGCTGCCAGAAGGAAGATGCTCATGGATAACAGTCTGTACCAGCTGCAGGACTCCTGGCCCCTCGCTCCGGCTCTTTGGATGGATTACATAAACCTGGAGCAGCTCTGGAGTGCTCAGAGCTCTGCACCCACTGAGCAAGGCAGAAAATTGCAAAGCACAGAGGTCAGGCCCCTCAGTGTCCTCCAGATCTCTGGGAGCCACGGGGAAAGCACCCCGGGGTCCTGACTCACTTCCAGCGGAGGAGAAGGGAATAATGAATGGGGAGAAACGAGATAATGATAATAAATCCTGTTCTGGGGTCTTTAATAATGAGGCTTTATTGTAAATCCGTCACAAAGGAACATTAATATGGAGCCACCAAATAGGTCAGGTTAATTACATCATCTGGAAATGCTGTGGTACCTCCAGCCTGCATAAAGAAAAGGAATCCAATCCCCTGAGAGTGGGAGAGATGGCTTTTTTAAAATTAGTTGAGTATTAAAATCTCTGTGCTAACATCTCCCAGTGTTCCTCTGGCTTAAGTGAGAAGCCACATTTTACCTCCTGTTTTACAAAACCTGGTGTTTCCAGGTGAGCAGGAATGAGGGCTGATTATCTGTGTGCCACTTTGCATCCTGCACTGCTGGCCCATCCTCAGTCATGGAAAAAGCTCCCAGGTCATCCAGGCTTTGTGCCAGGAGCCATTCCAGGGCCCTGGAGTGAGTACTTCCCTCATTCTACTGTGTGTCCCCAGTCCTTGCTGCACATCCCGGGATCACAAGCCTGTCCCGTATGGATTCGCTGGGATGTGCTCCCAGCTCTTCCCTGGATCCCTGGGTGACTCTGGGGAAGGCTCTGAGCTCCTCCTCACTCCCTCCCTGCCCACGGTGCTGCCACTTCCCAGCTTTTCCAGGTCAGTTTGGCTCCCAGAGTTTCCCAAACTCTCCCCAGTCCTGCATTTCTGGGAAAAAACCCCAAAAGTTGCAGCATCCCTGAGCTCCCCAGCTCCAGGAGAATGTGCTCCATGGCCCAGGAGTGACAAGTTGAGAGCCAGGGGTGCTCCAGAGGTGGAGCACCCAGCAGATGCAGTTTTAATTAATTTTTCCCCGTAAAAATGGGAATATTCCCACAGCCAGCTGGAAACAGGAACACTCCCAGGCTGTGCCACACTTGGGACCAGCCCAGCTCCCCCTCCTGGGTCTCCTTTGCTTTTCCTTTCAGCCACAACCAGCTGGACAGGGCTGCCCAAAACCAGCGCTGGAAGGGAAATAATCTTTTCAAAGGGAGCAAACATTTCCCTTGAACAACTAAATTCCTTTTAAAGTATCCTCCTGTTGGGTTCCGTGTTTTGAAAACTTGAAACATTTTTCAATTCTCACAACACTTTTTTTTTCCTTCTCACTTTTCATCCAAAAATACACTTTCCCCAGGAACTGTTATTATATTATCACAATATATTATCCCTCCTGGTCTGTAAAATATCAGTGATGTATTACTGAGTTATAATAAAATCTCTATTTATACTTTTCTCACTTCAAGCCACGACATTTTTACCAAGCAGCAGTGACTCCAGCAGACCCGCACTCACTGGCAAGATGTCACCGAGGTTCCTGCACGCAAAAAAAGGTTTGTTTAAGGCTTCAGGAATTGTTTTGAGCTACTAATTGCCAGGTGGGAGAGCTGTGAGTCAGCGAAGCACTGGAATGCCGTGACCTGCAGAGGTACCTGGAGGAGGCAGAGGTTATTGAAGAAAGCAATGTTTCCCCTTGCCAGTTAAATGCAATTTCTTTGTGTTGCCGTGCCAGTCACTGCGCGGCTGACGGAGGAGTGCAGAGTGTGACATGGAAAAGTGGTAGGTGTTGTTACTAAGCACATTACACTGACAAGAAAAACACCCAGGGCTCAGAGACAGCCGAAAGGCTCTGCTGAGGCTCACCAAGAAAAACAAGCTGCTGACAACTCCTGCTCGCCCCAAGGAACCTCAAGAGCCCAGGAGCACAGCTTGAAATGTGCCCAGAGCAAGGCTGGACAACTGCCCAAAAGCCAGGCTTTGCTATGGTTAGGAAGAGTTTAAAGGGTTCTGTGGAGAAAAGAAATTAAGAAGAAAAGGAAGAAAAGGAAGAATGGAAGAAAAGGAAGGAAAGAGACAAAGAAAGAAAGAGGAAAGGGAGAAAGAGAAAGAGAAAGAAAGACAGAAAGAGAGAGAAAGAAAGAAAGAAAGTAAGAAAGAAAGAAAGTAAGAAAGAAAGAAAGTAAGAAAGAAAGAAAGTAAGAAAGAAAGAAAGTAAGAAAGAAAGAAAGTAAGAAAGAAAGAAAGTAAGAAAGAAAGAAAGTAAGAAAGAAAGAAAGTAAGAAAGAAAGAAAGTAAGAAAGAAAGAAAGTAAGAAAGAAAGAAAGTAAGAAAGAAAGAAAGTAAGAAAGAAAGAAAGTAAGAAAGAAAGAAAGTAAGAAAGAAAGAAAGTAAGAAAGAAAGAAAGTAAGAAAGAAAGAAAGTAAGAAAGAAAGAAAGTAAGAAAGAAAGAAAGAAAGGCAAAGATTTCTTTCTATAAATAAATGTGGGCAGGGAAAGTGCCAGGGAGGGAGAAGATCTAACAGACAAACTTGGCACGAGAGCAAAAAGTAGACGCTAGCCATGAATAAATTCCGAGTGGAAAAGTGAAGGAAGTTTCCATCCAACAAAGGAACAAAAGCCGGGAACAGGCTGGCTCAGGGAGAGGAGAGGAGCGCCTGAGGTGAAGCTGAAGGGCAGGAGAAAGGCGCGGGGACAGGAGGGAGCTGCCGGGTCAGTGTGGAGCCCTGCAGAGCAGCCGCAGCTTTGGGGGATGCTGCAGCCCCAGCCCTCCCGGGGGAGCGGGGTTGGCATGGGGACGGTGGGATGCCCCAGGGACCCACCCATCCCTCGGGACATCACCTCCCTCCCTGCAGCTTCAGGACCCAGGGCAGGGCTGCCTTTGTAAGCTCAGTTTAGTGCCCTCGGCGGGAGAGGGGATGGCTCTGGCAGCTGAACTCCAAGCTTAGATATCAGAGGTTTTATCAAAAGGTGTTTCTGAGAAATCCCCGCCCCTGGTTTCCAACAGGAGCCTTACCCAGAGCCTCTTTCTGTTCTCATTTGTCCCATGGCCTGGGGCTCCTCTCCTCATAAGATAATGGGGCAAGGGAAGAAGGATTTTTGAACTGAGAATTCTTTTATCATTGGAAAAAGCTCAGGACAAAATTAACCATAATAAAGTTATTTTGCAAGGATCCGAAACTTTTCTTGTAATATAAAATCAAAATAAAACTGTCTGGGATCAACTGAAACACTGATGGATTTTTCTGCTTTAAAAATTGAAATTTACTATCTGCCTTGCCCTGCCCTTAGCATTTAGATCATTAATGCAATGGTCATTTACTGCTATTGCTGCTTTTATTTATTTTTTTTAATGCAGCTGATTTATCTGATGCTTGCAGCAACAACAAACATGGAAACCTGGGAGACAAAAGATGTGGAAGGAGGGAGCGAAGGGAGTCTTTGCAAGCTTTCTTTCTTTTTCCTTCATCAGAAGAACACAGATGAAACTAAAATCAACCATTCAGAGCTCAGATGGACATGGAACAGCACAGGTTCATTCCTCTGCACTAAAGATTCATTTTCCATGGACTTGCAGCTGGGGATGCTGTGGAACGGCCTCTTAGATATAGAAACAACAGAACAAAACCAAGCCTGAACCTGAAAATGTTCCCAGATGAGAAAGGAAAATAAGTTCCCCACCAGAAGAGTCTGGAGGTGTCTGCTGGGTTCAGTTGGAGCTGATAAGGATTTCACACCTGGCACCTGAAGGCTCTTTGTTGTATCAAGCAGCTTTGGCTTTGAGACTGAAAATGAAATCGAAAGTAAAAGATTTGGAACAAGAAGTGCAGAGAGCACTTCAGAAAAAGACCAAGGGAAATGTTTGTGGAACACTCAGCAAGAAAGCCCCTGAGCTTTTGCTCAGCCCCTCTGCTAAGCCTTGTGGCTTTACCCCCCAGATAACACCCTGAGCTCACCGCGGGCCTGGAAAAATGTTCTGCTCTTCTGCATGAGAAAAGCCTCGTCTTGAAATGCACAGGGAGTCTTTAGCTCAATTTCCTGATATAAATAGGGCAGCTCAGAGTCACACTGAATACAGAAAATGTTTTCTTATATGCAAATGAGAGCTCACATAATTTCATAGAAGGAACTATAATAGTTGGAAATTAGCAAATGTTTCCAGATCCTTGTTAAAGGCAAGGAAAAAAAAAATGCAGCTCATCTAATGTTCCCGGATAAAAATGACATTAATTGAAAGTTTGATTCTATTCCCTAATGAATTTTCCTGTTGCATTGTAATTAATAACTACTTACATCCAAAAGAACCTGATATCCCTTCAAATCAGGGCATTACTTATAAATATGGTAATGTTCAAGAGCAATTCTAAGAATGCCAGGCACTGCTCTTAAAATGGCTGTGAGGAACAGGAACAGGAACGGGAACGGGAACAGGAACAGGAACAGGAACAGGAACAGGAAC
>VXBU01003152.1:0-16895 GCA_013400315.1 Bombycilla garrulus | reverse complement strand
ACAGGAACAGGAACAGGAACAGCCCCTCAACAAACCCTTCATGGGCTGCAGGACTGCTGGGAGCCATTGCAGAGTTTGAATCCATCCCCACCCAGAACCCAAATCCATCCTCTCAGAACCCAAATCCCTCCTCTCCCAGGAACCCAAATCCATCCCCTCCCAGAACCTAAATCCGTCCTCTCCCAGGAGTTCTCCAACCCAAGGCCTTGCAGTGCCTCAAACACACCTGCTCCTACAGCAAACCCCACAGAGGTTCCCACCCAGAGATTTGGGATCTGTCCAACAGCTGCCATGTTTCACCATTCCAAGGCCAGGCAGGATGGATGGGGGCAGCTGGACCTGTCCTTCTGGGATTTCCCTCTGGGCCACACCTGAGACATCTCTGAGATAAGAGAATCACAGAATCATAAAATCATCACAGGCCTGGGCTGGAAGGGACCTTAAACCTCATCTCATTCCAACCTTCCACCCCTGCCATGGCAGGGACACCTCCCATGTCCCAGGGACACCTCCCACTGTCCCAGGGACACCTCCCACTGTCCCAGGCTGCTCCAAGCTCCTCCAACCTGGCCTTGGGCACTGCCAGGGATCCAGGGGCAGCCACAGCTGCTCTGGGCACCCTGTGCCAGGGCCTCACAGGAACAATTCCTTCCCAAAATCCCATCTAACCCTGCCCTGTGTCAGTCTGAAGCCATTCCCTGTCTCCTGTCCCCCCATCCCTTGTCAGTTGTCTCTCTGTCTTTCCTGCAGCTCCTTCAAGTCCTGGAAGGTCACAGTGAGGTCACCCCAAAGCTTCTCCTCTCCAGTGAACAATCCCAGCTGTCCCAGCCTTTCCTCCCAGCAGAGCTGCTCCATCCCTCTGCTCATCCTGGAGCCTCCTCTGGGCTCTCTGCAGCAGCTCCAGCTCCTTCCTGTGCTGGGCTCCTGGAAATGCTTTGGCCACACTTGACCTGTAAACTTGCCTTTGAAGCTGCTGTTAAAGCATCACTTGGATGGTCGAGACACTTTAAAGGGGCCTCAGGGATCTTTTTTTTCCTTGTTCCTGGTAAAGAAGGGAATGAGGGAAATGCAAACACAGTGAGGAATGAGCTGACACGTGCAGGCGCCTTCCTGCGCAGTGTCTGTGCCACTGTTCCTGCTAATGCCACACACACCCACGGCCAGGATGGCACTGCAGCTTCCAGCCTCGTGTGCTGCGGGATCCAGGCCATTCCCATCCCAGGCAAGCTGATTATTTGGATTAACCCTCTTTCCTTTCTGCTCCCAGATTCTTACTCCCTTTATTTCAGTAATTGAATGTGAATCAATACCCTCAACTGTACCCCAACCAAAACCTCCACCATGAAATGCCATGGGTTGGCCACCTTGACTTGAAAAAATTCCTGTGAGGGCTGGAAAGAATTCCCACTCATCCTGCCTGGCTGGGAAACCTGGAACCACTCACGTGCTGGGATTGTTACCTAACGGGGGGTGATGTTGTCGCTTGTTGCACCCAGCACAAGTAGTGGGGCTTTCTGGGGGGCTGGAGTCAATCCTCTGTGAAACTGGTGTTAGGTTAATGAGTATTTAATTTTTTCTTTCTTCCTTTTTTATGGTTACTTACTGTGGAATTACCTTCTAGCTGAAAACAGCATTATGGTCACATTTTCCCTACTATCAGGTACAAAAGGGTCACAGAATTGTATATTTTTTTAAACTGGCTGCTCCCTTGACCCAGGGAATGAAGGGCTTTGCTCAAACACCTCGTTTTGTGAGCCTTGGTTTACATTTAAAACTTGTCCTGCGTATCAGTACTTCTAGATTAGCCTTTCTCTCCTTCCACTATGCAGAAACCTCCACAAATTTCCCTGCTCAGAAATGACATCAATTTTGCTTCCCATGGCCGCTCAGGAATCCAGGGAAGAGCTTTTTCCCCGAGCAGCTTGGGCTGAGATCCCTTATCCCGCCCCAGCTCATTCACAGTCACACTCCTGCATTTACAGATGAGGAATTTCCTGCACGGGCAGCAGCTCCACACCGCAGCTCTCAGCTCGGCAGGCCCCGGAGAGCCCGGGATGGTCTCCCCGGAGCTCATCCTGCTCACCCAGGCTGCAGAGCCTGGCAGTGGGATGGAAAAGCTGCGGATGGACGAGTGCCAAGAGGTAGTAAACAAACTGGGAACTCTGCTTTTCCTCCGGCTTTCACTCCCCAGCCTTGTCTGTCTGTGGAGGAGAGTGCCCGGCCGCGCTGGGCGGATTTCTCGGGTTCTAAGCCTGGCTCTTTTTGGGGAGAGACAAGGAGGGGCTGTCATTCACCCCGCTCTCCAGAGGGCCGGGCGAGAGGGAGGCTGCCTGGGCTCTGCATTCAGGCCACAGACGGTGAATGTCACGGGAACAAAGTTCAGATCTGCCCTCCCATCTCACTGCCACCCCGAAAGCACGAAAGCAGATGCACACGATGGACGAAAAGCCAAACATATCGATCACTCCGTACGGCGCTGGCAGCCAGCTGTTGTGGCAGCAGGCAGCCGGGGCTGTGCTGCAGTCAGGCACAAGGGAACGAGCAGGGAACGCGGCAGCGGGGACCGGGCGCCTTTCGTTCCCGGGGAGCTTGGTGTGGTGCCCGCAGCAGCGCTGCCGCTCCCAGCCCGCTCCCGGTGCCCGTGCGTGTGTCTGCAACCTGCTGCACCTCTGCCAGCCCGGTGGCAGCGTCCCTGCCGCCGGAACGCCGGGACAACGCAGCGACCCTGGCCCAGGGCCCCAGGGAGCCCGTGCAGGCAAGGTAAGGCACCGCTCCCGTTAATTCGTGGCTGGGCAACCAGGCAGGAGGAGGAGGAGAAGGAGGAGGAGGAGGAGGAGGAGGAAGCAGAGGCCTCTGCAGGCGCACGGAGCTGCAGGAGGGAGGATGTGATGCTGCCGTGGGAGGGATGCAGGGATGCTGGAAGGAGAGGGGGATGCCAGGCAATCCATCCTCCTGCCGGCCTCCTCCTGCTGCTCCCAGTCTCAGCGTGGCTGCTCAGGCTCTGCTCGCTGCCTGTTCCCTCCCAGCGCCCCCAGCTCCCCTCCCTCCAGCTCCGATGCCCTCGGGGACGCTTACAAACCTCTGTCCCATCTGTCTGCCTGGATCAGAAGCCAATTTCCCTGGCAGGCGGAGATCACGGGCCCCAAACGGGCTCGCCATCCCCTGGGAACCCGCCCAGAATCCCAGAGGGGACAGCAGGACACGGCCACTCCCGTGGCCAGCAGGACAGGGAGCCTTGGCCTCATGGTCACCCACAGTACCCAACCTCTCTTCCCCATGTGCTGCAGCCCCACAGAGAAAGGGAACACAGGGACACAGCTCCTGGAGGCTGCTTTTCCCATGGGACCCCTTCCCGAAGCCCTGTTTTGCTTGTTCAGCTGGGAAATTGTACAGACTAAAGAAGGCAAAAGCAGCTCTTGGCTCCTCTGACGGCAGAGGTGTTCGGCCTTCCTTTAGAGGCACCAAGGCAGAGATAAAAATAACCCAAGATAATGCAGAGGAGCTGTTTGTCCCTGTCCGAGGCTGGGGCCAAGCCCCTGCCCCTGCCTGTCCTCACAGCTGCTTTTTTAGGGCTTCACATTCTCCTGCAGCTGCTCCCTTGACCTTCCCGCTACACATGTAGAGCTGTCCTCCAGGGTCGGTCCCTGTCCTTTTGATCTGGTCCCTCCCCCCAGGGATGGTTTGGAGCTCCTTGTCCACGTCCTGCTGGCTCCAGAGTCCGGCTGGAGCCTCCCCCTTCCCATGGCTGAGGAAGGGTTAAACCTCTCCCTGGCTCTGGATCAGCCTCCTGTCCTCACTTGGTTTCAGATCATTTCTCCTGGGGGAATGTGTGTGCAGGCCCCGAGGCTCCTCTGCAGTTGCTGGAGAAGGTGCAGTGACACACAGAGCTCCACGGAACAGGACCCCCGTGTGCTGCCGCTGCTCTGGGGTCACTGTGGCCGGGAGATGTCTCTTCCATTCCTGGTGGAAGTTTGAAGGAGGATAACAGCAGATGCAGGGCAGCAGGGAGGCAGTGATGGGGTTGTGTTTGAGGAGCTGCTCTCCAGGGCTGAGCCTGTCTCCGCGTGACATTCCTACGTGACGTCGGATGAATCCTCACCCTGTCACCGCATGGTCACTTGTTTTCCCTTTTTTCAGCTTTGGGCACCTGCAGAATCATTTGCAGAGCCTTTAGCCCTCCCAGCTCTGTTGTGGGAGGTTTTGTTTTCAGGCAAACTGTTCCAGACCCAGGATGGGATGGATATTTTCCTTGGAGCTGCTGATTTTTCCCCTGAACCATGCAGGTTGCTCCCCAGTGAAACAATCCCCTCCCTGCCAGCTGAGCCTGGGAGAGGGATTGTCCCTGCTCTGCCACTTTGGAAATGGGGATTTTTCACTCCCTCTGCTGTGCAACCTCATTGTCCTTTGCTGTCACTAAATGATTATCCCTTCAGTGCCAGGGATCTCCATCTCCCAGAGTACAGTTCATTGAACATCACAGAACTCAAAAAACCTCCAGTCCAAGTCAACAAATAATGACACCAGCAAAAAATCACCCCTGAACAACCAAGAGCAAAACTGCCGAGGAAACCCCAAACCTGAATGAAAACTGTGTTCAGCTTTTGTGTCCAGAGCTGGGAGATTTTAAAGGCAACAAAACGGCACAGAATTCTTGTGAGAGAATCTGGAATCATAATAGGATTCTGGAATGGGTTGGGTTGGGAGGGTCCTTAAAACTCATCCCATCCCACCCCTGCCATGGCAGGGACACCTCCCACTGTCCCAGGGACACCTTCCACTGTCACAGGCTGTCCCAGCCCCAGTGTCCAGCCTGGCCTTGGGCACTGCCAGGGATCCAGGGGCAGCCACAGCTGCTCTGGGCACCCTGTGCCAGGGCCTGCTACCCTCCCAGGGAAGGATTTCTCCCCAGTATCCCATCCAACCCTACTCCCTGTCAGTTTGAAGCCATTCCCTGTGTCCTGTCCCTCCATTCCTGTAAAGTCTCTCTCCATCTTTCTTGTAGCTCCCTTCAGGCACTGGAATTAAGTAGAAGCCCTTAATTTTAATCTCCTTTGTTATATGGGTTTCATCTACAGAATCCATCAATAATTATCAGTATTAATTAATTTCCCACAACATTGCATTGTTCTAAATTTGCCCAGAAATGCTTCTCAGCTATAGATGTGCAGGAGGGGACAAAAAGGAAAGAGCTAAAATGAATCCAAGGAGAAAAACACCAAAAGTTTAGCAAATGATGCTTTTAAAAATAAGAAAGGGAATTAAGATCCTCAGCTCTATCCCCTGGTGCCTTAAGGGATGGTGGCTCGTTATTTTGATCCATTTGTGATTTAATGTGCTGTGTAACACAGCTCCCGCCATTAATCCCAGCTAATGTGTGGGGAATTACAGCATCCTACCTTGGATTCTCTTGGAATTCCATTGCTAAAGAAGCCCAAGAGAACAGGTCAGGCTGGAAGAAAATCAATTCTTAGAGAATTTCTGAAGCCTCTAATGAGAGGGACAGTTTATCAAGGGCTATTTTTACTGGAGAGAAGCCCCATCTGGTACCTTTTGTAGGTTCAGTTCCCTACAGAAGCATGGCAAGATGCTGCATCTCTCTAAGACCTCAAGAGCAAAGGCTCCCAGAGCCTGATTTCATCCTCAGGATTCAGCACTGTGGCAATAATCACAAAATACCAAGTGCAGAAACATCCATATTGCACCAGGAAAAGATTTCCATCATTAAAAGCAAACTGTGTCTCCAGTTCACTGACAGGGTTGGAAATGTCCAGCTAGGCAGCTTTGAATCCTTCATTTTCAGTGATTTGGGTTTCTTGGAGCACTCCGAGGCGACGGGAGGACTTCGAACACCTGCTGGAGCTGCATCAGGAAAGGCACCTCTGGCACACGACTGTGGCCGGGCCAGATAAAAGCAGGGAGGAAGGAGAGAGGATCAAAGGCTCAGGGTGAAACCTCCCAGTCCTCTGCCTTCAATCTCACAAGTGTGACGCTCCTCACGGACCTCAGGGGCTGAAAGGATTTTGGCATGAGCTGCAAAGAAGGAATATGAAGATCCCAAAGATGTGGGATGTGCTTTATCCATGATTATGCTCCTTATCCCTGTGATTTGTGCAGATATGGAGCACTGGAGGAGGGAATCGAATAAGCGATAAATTTCATTCTCTTTCATGCCTGTCCCCAGTAGGAAATGCTCAGTAAACAGGAAATGGGTCATTCCCTCTCTCCAGAGGAGTTGGTGTGAGAGAAACAGTTAAAAAATAATTATGCCACATGAGCCACTAGAAAATGCCTTTTCCGAGCAGCTTCTGGGGACACATGGGAACCTCTTTGGCTTTTCAAACTCAAAGGGACTTTGCTTAAGTTCCCTTCCAAAGGAAACTGCTTCAGCTCATTATTTGCAGACAGCATCTGTCACTTTTCTATGCCAGTGGCTGCTGATCGTCCTCAAAGAGCATTGTACAAATGTGCAGACTGCTGTGTGCTGAGAAAGGACTGCTATTATATCAATTTTCCACTTGAAAGCAGCAATAACAGCAAATAAAGCCGGAGCCACATGACTCTGCTGGATCTGGGGCACTCACGGAGCCATTCACCCTCCCTGAAAGACGAGAGCCTCCGAGGGGCCGGGCACAAACTGCTGCTGCTGGTGGGCAAGGCAGGGCCAGGGGCTCCCAGCCCTGTCCCCTGGCGCCCTGCCCAAGGAACCTCTGCTTCCTGCAGGAGCGGAGCCCCAGGGAACTCCTGGCTTGTCTGCTCTGTTATGGAGCCCAGCCCTCCCCAAACTCAGCTCTTGTGGGATGCGGGCGAGATGGACACAGCCAGGCCTTGGCCAGCCACCATGTGAGGTGTCCTCTGCTGTGGGATCTGAATCCAGAGCTCATTTTCCAGGTCTGGGTGACACCTGGTTGTGTTTGCCCTGCCCTGGAGCCCAGCCCACCCCAAACTCAGCTCTTGTGGGATGCGGGCGAGATGGACACAGCCAGGCCTTGGCTCACTGAGCACTGGAGGTGCCCTCTCCTGTGGGAGCCGCAGGACCTGAATCCACAGCTCCTCTTCCAGGGCTGCATCTAAAGGAAGGACAAAACTAAATAATGTTTTATAGTAATGCTTCTCTAAAGTCAGCAATGGGGAAAGTCAAAGAAATTCTGGGTGAATTCTGCTCCTGTGACCCTCAGCACTTCCTGGCAGGTTTGTAAAACCCCCCCATTCTCCAGAGCAAGATACAGATCCCTCAGAGTGATCTCTGCAATTCAGATCTGTGCTTTCCCTATGGAAGAAAAACCGGAGCTTTCCCAGAGAGGAGACATTTCAATTTTCGTCAGTTAAAACTCAGATTGTTGAACTAATGGTGCTGCAGGAGGAGGAATGAACCTTCTCCCCGTGACTGCCAAGTGCAAACAAGGGACATCATCTCCTGCCTTCTGACCAGGATCCCCAAACTGGGTTTTCCTTGGATATGGGAAATGATGGGATTGCATGAAATGCCCCCTTTGCAAGGAGCAGCTCAGAATGAGCAAAGCGTCATTTCCAAAACACCCAGCGGGAGGATATTCCCTTTTACCCCAGCAGCTGCTGAGCAGGGAAATTACCTCCCATGGCACAGGGAGAGGTGTGAGCTCATAAAGGAACATCCCCTGGGAGCTGCTGGGTGTCCACACCTGCCCCAGGAGCAGCTCATCCCATCCTGCTCCCAGAAGGAGAAAGGGAGGGAGCTGCAGGCCAGCAGGGTTTGCCAAGTTTTGATTTTGCAGGAGCGTGTTTCAGACACAGTGCACTGACTCTTTAAAAATGTTTGCGGAATGTTTTATAAAAGGTTGGTTTACTTGGAATTTAAAAAGTGCATTTGAGTGTTTCCATACCAAATAGATTTCACACAACATCTCAAGTTCATTTATAAGGCCTTAAATATCTGGATGTTTTTCAAAAGTTGAATATTCCTGTTTCAGTTCTGTCACAGCTCATCTTTTCCATTCATTATGTTTTGCTTAACCTTTTGGATAAAAATGTCGTCATTCTCCCAGGGCTTCTGCAGCATTCTAATAGAAAGTGGCAGATTTGGAGAATATGTATGGATTTCAGGGAACAATAATTCCATCTCCGTTGTGTCAGACTGCAAACGGCCACTCCACATGCTGGACCTGCTCCAGAGGATCCAGACTGAGAATTAGATGGTCCCTTTGAAAAATTCTACCTAATTCTGCTCTTACTAAAACCAGTATCAGCTTGCTGCTGGCTTCAGCAAGGAGAAGATGGGATTGGTGGTCCCAGGATCTCCCACTGGAGGGATGTGCTGGAATATCCAAAGGAGTGTGGGCAGCAGGGCCAAGGAGGGGATTCTGTCTCTGGGGAGGCCTCACCTGGAACAGGGCCCAGTTCTGGTGTCCCCAACACAAGGACAAGAGTGAGTCCAGAGGAGACCTGGAAGCTGATAAAGGGACTGGAGCTCCTCCCTGATGGAGCCAGGCTGGGAGAGCTGGGATTGTGCAGCCTGGAGAGGAGAAGGTTGTGTGGAGACCTCAGAGCCCCTCCCAGGATCTGGAAGGGCTGCAGGGAAATGGGAGAGGGACCTCACCAGGAATTGAAGTGACAGGACAGGGGGAATGGGTTCAGACTGACTGAGGGGAAATTCAGGTTGGATATTGGGAAGGAATTGTCCCCTGTGAGGGTGAGCAGGCCCTGGCACGGGGTGCCCAGAGCAGCTGTGGCTGCCCAGACCACCAAGGTCACCACTAATCCATGTCCTCAAGTGCCACATCCACACGTTTTTTTGAACACTTCCAGGGATGGTGACTTCACCACCTCTCTGGGCAGCCCTTCCATTCCTTGGCCACCCTTTCTGTGGAGAAATTTTCCCAATATCCATCCAAGCCTCCCCTGGCCCAGCCTGAGGCCGTTCCCTCTCCTCCTGTCCCTGTTCCCTGGAGCAGAGCTCGACACCCCCGGCTGTCCCCTCCTGGCAGGGAGTTGTGCAGAGCCACAAGGTGCCCCCTGAGCCTCCTTTGCTCCAGGCTGAGCCCCTGCCCAACTCCCTCAGCAGCTCCAGACCCTTCCCAGCTCTGTTCCCTTCCCTGGACACGCTCCAGCCCCTCCATGTCTCTTATTTTCAATATCTTTCTTCTTCAGTCATTTATTTATAGCCTGGAATTTTTAAAAATTGCATTCAAGTGAAAGGACACCTGTCAGGGATTGCGACAAACAGGGTAAACACCTGCCTGGCTGTGTGTGTGGTTCAGGAGGCACGAGGAGAACAACACGGGCATTGGGAATGTTGGGACATTGCCCAAATGTTTGGGAAATCTGGCAAAGTGACCTTGAATATCCTGAAGAGGGGGGTGTGCTCCTGAAGCTGCTGGTAGATGAAGATGATGCCTCTCTGTCTGCTCTAATTAGGTTTTGAAGTGCTCCGGGGTGAGGACTGACTTTTCACAGGGGATGTGGCAGCAACCAGCACAAGGGAGCTGTGAAGCAAGGCAGAGCATCTGGCTTCCTTATCTGAATAATGGTCACAACAGAAACAGCATAATAAGAAGACAAAAACGCTGCGTTGGAACACGAATAGTGCCAGTAATGTGATAATGGCAATAATTACAGCCCTGGCGTTAATTGTGATTATGTGAGGGTGCTCAGCAGAGCTGAGCAGAGGGCTGGGATCAGCAGGGGAGCACATCCCGACAGAACAGGTCCCATCTCCCCTGTGGGAATGGGAAACCTGGACAGGAGGTGGTGGCTCTGGAGCTGCAGTGTCCCCAGGTGTCCCAGCGGCTGGGACAGGAACCTCAGTGGGGTCACAGGCTGCAGGAGGGGGTGACTGGTGGCCTGGTCCCTGGGAACTGCCCTGCTCATGTCACCTCTCCATGCATAAGCAGCCCCATCTGAACTGAAAATTCCAGGTTTTTTGTTGTGATGGAGGAAAATGGGCCAATTTCAATCCATCCCACCTGAGCAGAGTGACTGAACTCAGACTCCACGCCTGACTGTGGGGTCACTGCAGCACGCACGTGTTTAAATTGGGTGTAACAACACTTTCTGGGTCATCACCACTGAAATCTCAGCACTCTGGGGAGCGACCCCTTTTCCTGAAGCCACACAGTGCAGATCATAGCTCTGAGCTTACTGAGGTCCTACTGAAATTCCATTCGTCAATACTAATACTAATACTAATACTAATACTAATACTAATACTAATACTAATACTAATAATACTAATACTAATACTAATAATAATAATAATAATAATAAATCAGAAAATCAAAGAATGGTTTGGGTTGGAAGGGACCTCAAAGCTCATCCAGTGCCGTGGGCAGGGACACCTCCCACTGTCCCAGGCTGCTCCGTGTGTCCAGCCTGGCCTTGGGCACTGCCAGGGATGAGAAAATCTTCTTTAGACAAGTCCTGAGCAATCCCAGTCTCTGGTTTCTGCTGAATAATGTGTATTACACCCTCTGCAGCCAATCTGAGAGCCCTCAGCTGCAGTTTGTATCCATTTCATACTTCAGAAGTCACTGCCACTGCATCCCACTGTGGATGCAGCACTGACCCTGGCACAGGGGCAGGATCACCCCAGAGATGCCCCTAGAGCTGGGCAGAGGGGTGGGATCACCCCAGAGGTGCCCCCAAGGCTGAGAGGATGGGATCTGCCATGGGGTCGGTGTGAGGGGCCCCAGAGCAGGGACAGGAACCTCAATCCAGGGGGTTGTACCCCTTGCTGCCATTTCTGTCCCCCCAGAGCAGGCAGGGCCTCATTTGGGGCTGGCTCCATCTCCTGAGCCCAGCCAGGGCACTGAGGGTGCAGAGCTCAGCCTCAGCCTGCTTCCCTCGTCTGCTTTTGCCTCAAGTGAGCCCTGCTGAGCTCAGACTGAGGCATCAAAACTCACTGGGCTTTTCTGGAGACCATCAACAGCTCAACTGAAGCTGTGCCAGTTATTGTCCTTGGAATCAGGGTAGATTAAGCTTGTGCTGCGGCTCTGGAACGTGGGCTGCACTGGCAGCCTGGGAAATCAACTCCCTTCTGATACAGGGAATAATGTGGAAAGGCAATTTTTCCTCTGAAGGAAAATGGAGGCTTAGATGAAAGCCACACATTTTTAATGCAAATGATATTTTCAAGGAAAAAGTGGAAAATTTTTATTCTGAACTTGTTGCTATTTCCATGGTTTTATCCCCCATGTCTTCTGGCTTGGTGTTTCTATTCAGAAAAGTGGTTTGTGTGTGAGTGCACATGTGCCTGCATGAATAAGAGATGTTTTCTTAGTGTGATTGTTCATTACCCTCAACCTCCTCTGTAATCTACTGATTTTGGCATTAATGTGTTTTCTCTCAATGCTTGATTGGTCTGACCCCAAATTAATACAGAGCAAGGGTAACTTGGGGACTGAACGGAGCGATGTCTGTGGAAATGGAGAATGGATTTGTTATGTTAGCGGGCACATTCCCTGACAGCAGCTTAAACCGAGCACTTAAGAACCCTCTTCAGCGTTTTATTGTCTCTGATGAGATCATGATTCACACACTCGAGCAGTACCTCAGGAACAAAAGCCCTCGGGGAGTGGAGCTGGATCTGAGGGCACGGTTTGATGCATGGGTTCGAAAGGAATGGGGGTTTAATTCACTCCAACAGAAAGAAAAGTGTCAAACGAGTCCCCAAATGGGGATGGAGACAGTGAGAGCCTGGTCAGGGAGGAGCCCGAGGGACCCAGAGCATCCCTAGGACAGGGAACAGCTTTAGGGAATCCAGTGATACACTCTAAAGAGTTTTATCGAGCAGGTTTTGGACGTTCAGAGATTTCGCTCTTTGGTCTAAGACTAAAAAGTGGAAGGAAATATGGACATCCTGAGTGCCCCACCAACCCTGCTTGAAAGCAATTAAACGGTTAACAAAATACAGGCAAATCTATTCCTTGCTATTTCTTACTGGGAAAAGGATGAAATTTTTTTTTTCCCTGAGTATTAAAAAAGTAAAAAGAAAAATCCACCTTGAGAGATACAAGAAGCATGGAAGGGTTCAGCCTAATTAATTCTGTTCTTCATGTCATTATCACCTAGCAGCAGGTGAAGAGGAGCTGCTAGACAGACTGATACTGAGGCTTTGGTGTTTAAACTGACCCTAACGATTACTGAAACCTCCTCCCAGGAGGCGAGGACATGGAGAAGGGAAGCCTCTCCCCCAGCACATGGAGAAACAGGGGGCAGGAGGAAATTATTTGTGCCCTGGGTTGAAATCTGCACTGCAGCGTTGCTGAGCCCATGACCCTGCTAATGTCACTGGAATTCCCCTTTTCCAGATCTACGTTGTACAGATGGGAACACTGACCTTGTTGCATGGATTTTTTTCCTTCCAGTACCTGAAGGAGCTACAGGAAAGATGGGGAGAAATTATTTACAAGGGATGGAGGACAGGACAAGGGGGAAGGGCTTTAAATTGAAGGAAAGTAGATTGAGATGGGATACTAGGGAGAAATTGTTCCTGTGAGGGTGGCAGGCCCTGGCACAGGGTGCCCAGAGCAGCTGTGGCTGCCCCTGGATCCCTGGCAGTGCCCAAGGCCAGGCTGGACACTGGGGCTGGGAGTGACCTGGGACAGTGGGAGGTGGCCCTGGGACAGTGGGAGGTGTCCTTGCCATGTCAGGGGTGGCACTGGATGAGCGTTAAGGTCCCTCCCAACCCAAACCATTCTGGGATTCTTTGGTTGCCCACGTCCCCAGGGGACCCTGCTCTGTGCACCCTCCCTCCCCTGCCTCCTGCACCTTCAACCTCACACAACCTCTGAGTTTGCTGAGAACCTCACCAAACACAACTCTTGCAGCTCCTGCACATCCTGTGCCAGCCTGATCTGGGGCACTGCATGGCCCAGGTTTGATTTCCACCCCCACAGCTCTGTGGATCCTCTGCAGCTCCGTGACTTTGAGCTGGACCCCTTGAAAGGGGAATGGCTCCACTACCCCTGTGCACAAAGAGGCTCCTGGAACAGAGGCTGGGCAGAGTTAAAGGAATAAAGCAGGGATTTATTAAAACCCTTCACAGGATCCACCTTGGGCAGCACAAGAGCCCGGCTGGGGCTCCACCCAAGATGGACCCAAGATGGAGCCCGAGTCACGAGTTCTCACACTTTGATAAGTTTTGCTCCATTTCCCTGTTGGGTTCATTGTCCAATTCCAGCTCCAGGTGATGCAGTCCCACCCTCCCAGGTTGCTCTCCTCAATTCCCTGCTGTTTGCACTTTTTGGGCCTGGAGCTGCCACGGTGTCCTTGGTTGTGGGGCTGGAAAAGGATTGTTCTGTGTGCCTGAGCTGTGAGGAGAACTTGCCAACACTTGATATGGAGTTCAGAGTCACACACCAATGCAGTGCAGAACCTGGAAAATATGAAAGCTGAAACTTAAGGGCATCACCTCTCATGGCAGTGCCAGTGTCATCTCCGAGCTCAGGGGAGGCGGGCTGGGTGTGTAACTCCAGCTGGAGCTGGTGTGTCCTGTGTGCCTGCAGGTCCTGAGCTCAGACTCATCTCTCCCTCACGGAGCTGCCCTGGAATCTCATCAGGATGGGGCTTGTTCAGTCCTTCTGGTTCTGCTGGAGCTGGGGACAAATCCACCCCAGAAGGAGCAGAAGCTGCTGCTGGGACACACCATAACCCCATCCGCACTCCAACAGGCTTTGTTAGCCTGAAGGGCTGCTCAGCCACCGGGAATTGCGTTGGGAACTTTTCTAACTTGTTTATTTATGAGATGACGTCCTGTGACTCCTGTGTACGGCAGGTTGGTTATCTGGGACAATGCTGGGAAGAGCACTGGGATACCAGGGATGGAGCACCCAGAAGGGATTATCTCCATTCTCCTGGGACAAGTGATTCCTCATAAAAGGGATTTTGCACTCCTACAATATTTATTCTTGAAAGGAAATTCCAAAGTTACAACATCACTACTACACAATTCCTTTCTCTGCAGCAAAACAGGGCTGGCCTAAGAGTTCAGCTGGAAATGTGGTGATTCCAAGGGTGTCTGGGGGACTCAACCCCTGACTGCACGGGGAGCAGGATAAAGATCTCCTGGAGTGGCACCCAGTGCCTCTTTGACACAACTTTCTGCAACCCAGAGTGCCCGAGATCAGCTGCAAAAAATAACTACATGAACCTGGAGTCAACATTCAGAAAAGATCAATTAAGGAAGAAGCCAAATACAAAAAGCACGGAGAGGGAGAAGGAAGAGGAGCCAGGAATTTACATTCCTGTGATTGAGGGGGTTTATCTGCATTTCTAGTTAATAGAAGACATTAATTGATGCATGTTTTTTATGGCTGCACACTGAGCTATTTCTGTCTGGAAGGAGACACTCTTAAATGGAATGAGTCAGACCAGACCTGTTATGTCACCCTGGGACCCTGAAAGACTTGTTAATAGCTCTGAAGAAATCAAGTTGCTTCACAGGGCTATTTTCTCTTCAGACATCAAAAGTAGAGCGAAAGGAGAGGAGTTCTGAAGGCTGAAAATGATTTTTTTACACGGTCCTTTGCATTTGACAAATAGCAACAGGATAATCAAAGAGCTTTGCTCTTCACAAGGCACTAGCACAGACATCCCAGCAGGATTTATCCATCCAGCTAAACAGGAGTTCCTGGAACGTGGCTAAGGGAAGTCGCAGCAGGTCCCAGCTCCTCAATTCACTTCCTTCCACATTAACTTTGCAAATCAAAAGAGAAGGAAAGCGTATTTTTCATCTATAAAGTGTTTAGAAAAACACAGGAATGAATTCCTTCCTGTGAGGGTGGGGAGGGACTGGAATGGATTTCCCAGGGAAGCTGTGGCTGCTCCTGGATCCTTGGCAGTGTCCAAGGGTTGGATGGGGCTTGGAGCAGCCTGGGACAGTGGAAGGTGTCCCTGCCATGGAAGGGGTGGCACTGGATGATCTTCAGCTTCCATTCCAACCCAGACCATCCTGGAATTCTGTGACATTCCTCCAACCACTTTTTCCTCTAGACAGGAATAAATAAGGCTCTTTATTATAAAGTAAAACTACAATGGCCTTCCAGATGCCAGAAGGGCAGCTGTGACACATCCTGTTGGCTCTGCCCAAGGAGAGGGTGACAATTCCTGGCATGCTGCCAGCCCAGGAGCTGAGAGAAGACAGGGCCAGAGTGATAAAGTCCATGGATCAAAGCCTCATCTGTGCCTTCATTCAGCCCTCTGCCAGCATTCCCACCTTCACTTTGGGAAGGCGATCAGGTACTGTGGAACTTAAATCCACAAATGCTTTGTTTGTCACCATTAGGCCAAAAATATCTGTGGGAAAGGACAAATCGATAGCATTTGTCATTTCTGCTTCTGTTTCCCTGGTGACAAAAAGAAAGAAAAAAAAAACCAAAACAAAAAACTACAACTCCCCCTGGTTCTTCCAACCCTGCAGCTCATGGGGGCTCCATTTTATGCTGATGTTTGCCTTGGTCTCTTTGGTTCAAAGCAGCACAAGGCAGGAACTTGGAATGGGCCTTGTCCTCTTCTAGAAACTGAAGCCTCTCTACCAAAAAGAGCTGGAATCTCTTTGCCTCCCTCCAGGCAGGAAGATGCTACGTGGCCAAGCTGTACATGAGAGAATAAATGCCTGTTTGGCCTCATCCTATTTAGGAAGGGAGAGCGGTGCTTCACTTCACCTCTGCCAGGCAGGACCCCTCCTCCCAGGGCTGATGAGGGGACATCTGTTATTTTCTTCAGCCTTTATTCTGGTGTTGCTGCCTTGCACATTTTTGCAGCTCGTGGACATCAGAGGAGCCCATCAAAGGGCTCAGCTCTGCCTTACAGGTATGCAGAGCAGGAGCCTGGGTTTCTTCTGAACCCTGCTGGCACTGGGTGTTTGTCACCACCCCATGTCTGTGACTCCCTGAGACGCCCCAGCAGGATTTTGGGAGCTGGCCCAGAGCGTGGGGGTGTAAAAGTGCAGGCACGTAAAAATCCTTACAGTTCAGATAAATCTGCCTCCAGCCACATCCATGCTCTCATCTTTGCCAAGGAAAAAGCCTGAGAGAGGAAATTGTGCTAATTGGGCACCCCTGGAGCCCGTGGGGAGCACGGCTTGGGAGCCCTGCTGGGCTGGGGGTGTTAGGTCAGAGAATCACAGACCCCCAGGATGGTTTGGGTGGGAAGGGATGCTACAGATCATCCAGTTCCACACCCCCTGCCATGGGCAGGGACATTTTCCACTCCAAGCCTCATCCAGCCTGGCCTTGGGCACTGCCAGGGATCCAGGGGCAGCCCCAGCTGCTCTGGGCACCCTGTGCCAGGGCCTGCCCACCCTCACTGGAACGATTCCTTCCATATATCCAATCTAAATCTATCCTCCTTCAGCTTAAAGCCATTCCCTGTGTCCTGTCCCTCCATCCCTTGTCCCCAGTCCCTCTCCAGTTCTTCTGGAGCCCCTTTAGGCCCTGGAGGGGGCTCTGAGGTCTCCCTGGATCCTTTACTTCTCCAGGTGAACACCCCCGGCTCTCCCAGCCTGGCTCCAGAGCAGAGGGTGAGTACCAGGAAGGGTCAGGGGGTATTTTGGGGGTGTCTCCCCTCTCTGAGACTCCCCTGTTGACAAATGCAGGCACAGAAACCTCACCCTGAGTGCTCTGTGCCCAGCACCCTCCCAAACTCCATCTCCTGGGGCTGCAGACCCCTGGCTCCCCAACACCACCCTGCAGCTGGCCCACAGCCCACAGTGCTTCTGCTGCCTGCTCTCCTGTGCCACTGAAACCATACTGAAAGCTCCTGAGAATCCTGAAAGCCAAGAAAGGACTGTGGCAGGATAAGTGCAGGCTTTGCTAGCTGGAGCCCTTGAGCTTTGTGGCACAAACCTGGGCATGTGACATCAGTTACAGACCTGGGGATCCTTCTGTGCTGTGATGGGACTGCTCTGTGCTGGGACTGCTCAG
>VXBU01003151.1:14814-25008 GCA_013400315.1 Bombycilla garrulus | reverse complement strand
CCTGCAGGGACACTCAGGTGCTCTGGATGATTCTGTGTCCCTCCCTGCAGGGAACAGCCGGGGTCTGCTCAGGATGGCTCCATGTCCCTCCCTGCAGGGACACTCAGGTGCCCCAGGATGGCTCCGTGTCCCTCCCACCCTGGCACTGTCCCTATCACAGATCCCCTCACACAAACCCTGCCCATCATCCCCACGGGTTCACTCTTTCACGTCTCTCTCCTGACTGTGCTGGACTCTCGTCTCTCAGCAGCAGGAATCCAGTTATCCCCTAGATTTCTTTCCCAGCTCTGTCCTGTAACTCGTCCCTGCCTTTCCCTCCCCACGCAGCCCCTGGCCCTGCTCCACACAACCCTTTCTGCCTCTGCCTTTCCCAAAAAGCACCATTCCTGCTTTGGAGAATCGTTCCTTTTCTCCGGGGCTGCAGTTTGTGCACATTCCTGTTCCATGGCTGTCTGTGCAGGGGTTTCCTGTCCCGCCCCAGCTGCAGCCACTGAGAGCCCGGAGTGTTTTCCACAAGGCTTTGAACCCCAGCGAATGTCAGGGTTGCAGTCACGAGAGGTGCATGGAGTCTCTCTTAAACCGTACCAAGCACCTTGGGGAGAACAGGGCGGGTTCAGCTGCTCTGTGTCCCAAAATCCTGGAATTCCCGGGCTGGGAAGGTGGTGGAGTCCAAGCTGGGGCTGGTCCCCACCCTGTCACCAGCCCAGAGCTCCGAGTGCCACCTGCAGGAGTGCTGGGACACCCCACAGCTCAGAGCTGCAGTTCCTGAGGGCTCCAGGCCTTGAAATGTAAGGAATTCTCTAGGTGCTGTTGCCAGAGCGCTTCCTGGAGTTCCAGAGGGAGGGAATCACTGCATTCTGGGTCCTCATCCCCCAAAATCTCCCACAGCAGTGTCCCTGTGGCAGCTGGGGGAACCCTGGTGGCTCCTGATGGTGCTGATGGCCTCTATCCCATCCCATCCCATCCCATCCCATCCCATCCCATCCCATCCCATCCCATCCCATCCCATCCCATCCCATCCCATCCCATCCCAATCCTCTTAGAGAATCCCAGAATGGTTTGGGTTGGGAGGGACCTCAGAGCCTCTCCAATGCCACCCTGCCATGGCAGGGACACCTCCCCCTGTCCCAGGGACACCTCCCCCTGTCGCAGGGACACCTCCCCCTGTCCCAGGCTGTCCCAGCCCCAGTGTCCAGCCTGGCCTTGGGCACTGCCAGGGATCCAGGGGCAGCCCCAGCTGCTCTGGGCACCCTGTGCCAGGGCCTGCCCACCCTGCCAGGGAACAATTCCTGCCCCAAATCCCATCCAGCCCTGCCCTCTGGCACTGAGATCTATTCCAGGATGCACCAGCCCCTCTGATGCCCACCCTGCCCACCTTTCCCTGAGTGTCCCCTTCCCCTGTGTCCCTTTCCTGGTGTCTCCCCATGTCCCCCGGCCCTGCCCAGCCTGTGTCACTCTGTCCCTTTCCCAGTGTCCCCCAGCCCTGCCCGTGTGTCCCTCTCGCCGTGTCCTGTCCCTGTGCTGGCTCAGGTCCCCGTGCTGGCACACACACCTCGTCACTGCTGTGTCAGGCCCGGCTCAGGCCAATTTAATTTCCTTCCCTGGCTGCTCTCGCTGTGCTGGTGCTGCTGCCAGGAGGGCACAGCCTGTCCCCAACCCCCCGACTCCTCCCCGTGTCCCCTCAGTGTCCCTGTCACCAGCCCAGGTGGCCCCAGAGCAGGTGTGGAGCCCTGCCCTGCTCAGAGCTTTGCATCAGGAGCCCCAGGGA
This sequence comes from Bombycilla garrulus, assembly GCA_013400315.1. NCBI lineage: Eukaryota > Metazoa > Chordata > Aves > Passeriformes > Bombycillidae > Bombycilla > Bombycilla garrulus. The sequence continues at coordinate 23,240 of VXBU01003151.1, read as the reverse complement.
GGGTGGGAGGTGTCCTTGGGACAGGGGAGGTGTCCCTGGGACAGGGGAGGTGACCCTGGGACAGGGGGGAGGTGTCCCTGCCATGGCAGGGGTGGCACTGGGTGCACTCTGAGCTCCCTTCCCACCCAGACTTTTCCACAATTCCCTGATTCCGTTCTCTGTGTGGGAGAGCTCAGGAATGACTGTGAGAGGAGCACAGCGTTGTCATGAGGGCCCAGATCACCCAGAACGGGGTTTTGGAGGCAGGGAATTAATTCTGTGTGAGCCCTCTCCAAACCTCTGCTGCAGTGGAACCTTCTGGATTCTCTCCATGGATCCTCCTCCCATCCCTGCTCTCGTTTTTTCTTCCTCTTTACTCCTTTTCCTGTTCCTGACAGCCAGAGGTGCTCACCTGGAGAGGAGAAGGATCCAGGGAGAGCTCAGAGCCCCTGGCAGGGCCTGAAGGGGATCCAGGAGAGCTGGGGAGGGACTGGGGACAAGGGATGGAGGGACAGGAGGCAGGGAATGGATCCCAGTGCCAGAGGGCAGGGCTGGATGGGATTTGGGGCAGGAATTGTTCCCTGGCAGGGTGGGCAGGCCCTGGCACAGGGTGCCCAGAGCAGCTGGGGCTGCCCCTGGATCCCTGGCAGTGCCCAAGGCCAGGCTGGACACTGGGGCTGGAGATGAACTTGAGCTCCTCTTCTTCGTCACCTGTCAAATATTTCTAAAAGCAAACACAAAAGAATTACTCCTTTCTTTTTAAAAGTTCCAGGTTGTTTTCCAGAAGGGCAGAAACCATCAATAACTATTTTCTAATCCCCTGTGATAAGAAGAGCTGGCAGTTCCGGGAGCTGGGAGATGAAGGCCGAGCCCCTGGATCATGGGAAGGGATGGCGAGGTCTCTCAGGAAAACAGGGGTGCAGACAATCACAGAGCAAGTTGGGAAGCAGCGTGGGGTGCAGGTGTGGGACAGGGAGGGTGGGCGTCCTTGAACACAAAAGCGTGGAGCAGTAAATCAGAGCGGAGGTGTGAGTGTGGATGAAGGGTGAGTGCAGCTCCCCAATTCTGCTTTGTCTGGTTTCTCTGTTCCCCCTGGCTTCTCTCACCCATCTCCAGCATTTAACCCAGCCCAGCAGAGGCCTCACAGTTTAATTTGTGGTCATCCCAGCCCCATCTGTGCTAATTGTGAGTCTGTTCCAGCCCAGACATCACCCGGCCAGCTCCAGGGGCTGGAAGAGTTCGAGTTGTTAAATCTGGTGTTGGTGAAAAGAAATTTAACCCGCATTTTTAAATAACCACCACATTCACAGCATGGATTGGTTGTGTGAATAAGGGAAACGCAAAATCCCTGAAATTAACTTGCAGAAATGCGAGTTGTCTCCTGAGGTGGGAGTGTGGGCTGGGAATGGCTTTTGTGGTGCAGCAGGAACGTGTCTGGTTTGCTTTGCTGCTCTGTGGTGATGCTCAATTTCCCCGGGATCCCCCTGGAAGCTCAGGAGTGGCTCTGGGAGCTTCCTTGGCACATTCCTCATTCCCACACTGCTGTTCTAACTAAACACCACTTTGCTTTCTGAACCTGGCCCAGTGCTTCCCCTCACGGGGGAGATGGTGTGAGGGATCTCTGCATGCCAGGGAGACAACCAGCAGCTCCCAAATCCTGCAGCTCCCAAATCCTGCAGCTCCCAAATCCTGCAGATGTCAAATCCTGCAGCTCCCAAATCCAGCAGATGTCAAATCCTGCAGCTCCCAAATCCTGCAGCTCCCAAATCCTGCAGCTCCCAAATCCTGCAGCTCCCAAATCCAGCAGCTCCCAAATCCTGCAGCTCCCAAATCCTGCAGCTCCCAAATCCTGCAGCTCCCAAATCCTGCAGATGTCAAATCGAGCAGCTCCCAAATCCAGCAGCTCCCAAATCCTGCAGCTCCCAAATCCTGTAGTTCCTCCCAAGTCCAGCAGTTCCTCCCAAATCCAGCAGCTCCCAAATCCTGCAGCTCCCAAATCCAGCCGCTCCCAAATCCAGCCGCTCCCAAATCCAACAGTTCCGAAATCCAGCAGTTCCTCCCAAATCCAGCAGCTTTAAAAGTTGCTCCTCCAGCTGCCGTTTCCTCCCCAGTTCCTCGTGGCACCAGATCCAGCTGGGAACAGATCTGAGCGCTGACGGTGCCAATCAGCACCACCCAAAATTCCTCCTTTGTGCCCAGGTTCGAGTTACAGAGCAGTTGTTTGTTTGTTAGACCTGAGCCACATCAGGTGCTGCCTTTCCCTGCCCACCCTGGGACCTGTCCCCTGTGCTGTCGCTGCTTTTCCCGTCTCAGCCCTCCCTGTCCCGCTCTGCCACCTCAGGGGTCTGTCACTGTCACTTCAGATGGTTTTTGACACCCGTTCCAGCAGCATTTCCCAGGGCTGGAATCCTGGGCTGCTTTGGGAGCAGCTCACCCCATCCCCCTGCAATGGCAGGGACGTGTCCTGCTGTCCCACGGTGTCCCCCGCTGTCCCACGGTGTCTCCCGTTGTCCCAGGGTGTCCCCCGCTGTCCCACGGTGTCCCCCGCTGTCCCAGGGTGTCCCCCGCTGTCCCAGGGTGTCCCCTGCTGTCCCACAGTGTCTCCCGTTGTCCCAGGGTGTCCCCTGCTGTCCCCCGCTGTCCCCAGCCCGTCCAGCCTGGCCACCTGAGGCAGCTGGAGCTGTGTCCCCCCCGGAGCTGAGGAGTGAGGACCCATCTCAGATACCCCCCTGGAACACCCTGGGTGTGTAAATCCCTCAGGCTGATTGACAAAGTGCCGGTGGCATTAAATGCACCTTGGTGAGTGACAGAGGGTTGTCCCTGCCGCCCTTCCCCATGGAAATCATCCTGAACTCCCACACAAAGCTTTTCTCCTCTCTCCTTCCACCAGCCCCTGCTGAGCTGGGGTAACCAGCAGGGTTTGCACACGAGTGCCTCAGAAACAAATTAAATCCGGGCCGAAACCAGATTATTTTCCTACATCCCACCTGGAGTCTGTGAATCCTGAAGGAAAAGCTGCTGGGAAGGAAGTGTGGGGCGAGATCCCTGCTCTGGGAGGAATGGGAAAGGGAATTGTGTAGATTATTTCCACATTATCTTCCCTCTGCCCTGGCTGTCTCTGTGCCCTGGCACATCCCCGTGGCCCAGGCCTGACTCTGGTTTGGTTTTGTGTCCAGCACAGCCCAGGCCTGACTCTGGTTTGTTTTTGCAGTGTCCAGACCTCATTCTGGTTTGGTTTTGCATGGCCCAGGCCTGATTCTGGTTTGGTCTTGCACAGCCCAGACCTCATTCTGGTTTGGTTTGGCAGTGTCCAGGCCTGACTGTGTTTGTTTTTGCAGTGTTCTGGACAGCCCAAGCCTGACTCTGACTCTGGTTTGGTTTTGCATGGCCCAGGCCTGATTCTGGTTTGGTTTTATGTCCAGCACAGCCCTGGCCTGACTCTGGTTTGTTTTTGCAGTGTCCAGACCTCATTCTGGTTTGTTTTTGCACAGCCCAGACCTTATTCTGGTTTGTTTTTGCAGTGNCTGACTCTGTGTGGTTTTGCAGTGCCCAGACCTCATTCTGGTTTGGTTTTTGCAGTGTCCAGGACAGCCCAGACCTCATTCTGATTTGTTTTTGCAGTGCCCAGGCCTCATTCTGGTTTGGTTTTGCACAGCCCAGGCCTGACTCTGTTTGTTTTTGCAGTGTCCTGGCCTCATTCTGGTTTATTTTGCAGTGTCCTGGACAGCCCAGGCCTCATTCTGGTTTGTTTTTGCAGTGTCCTGGACAGCCCAGGCCTCATTCTGGTTTGTTTTTGCAGTGTCCTGGACAGCCCAGGCCTCATTCTGGTTTGTTTTTGCAGTGTCCTGGACAGCCCAGGCCTCATTCTGGTTTGTTTTTGCAGTGTCCAGCCTGACTGTGGTTTGTTTTTGCAGTGTCATGGACAGCTCAGACCTCATTCTGGTTTGTTTTTGCAGTGCCCAGGCCTCATTCTGGTTTGTTTTGCAGTGTCCTGGACAGCTCAGACCTCATTCTGATTTGTTTTTGCAGTGTCCTGGACAGCCCGGGCCGGCTGGACGAGGAGCACCGTCTCATCGCCCGCTACGCCGCGCGCTTGGCCGCCGAGGCCGGGAATGCTGTGAGTGACCCCGTCCCTGCCTCGGACACCGGGGGGCACCCGAGGGGATCCCAAACCTGCATGAAATCAAATCTCCCATTTCTGTCGGGGCAGCACCCCGGGCTCGGCTGCGCGCTGGGAACAAGGTCAGGGAGGGGAATAAGGAGATTTTTATCCTGCCTAGGCTGCAGAGACAGAAATGTGGAAAAGCTGAGGAAAACAAGCATGGGAGAGTGCTGGGGGTGGGTTTATCCCTGAGGGAAGCAGCCTGTGGGAGGGAAAGGTGGGTTTGTGTTTGCAGCTTCTTCTCGGAGAAAATAAAGGAAACACAAACACGTTTCCAGTTGGTAAAAATCAGCGCTGCTCTGGCAGAAAATGGCTGCAGGAGCACAGCAAGAGTTGACTGAAATTCCAGTGAATATTCCAGTGAAATTACAGTGAATATTCCAGTGAAATTACAGTGAATATTCCAATGAAATTCCAGTGAATATTCCAGTGAAATTCCAGTGAATATTCCAGTGAATATTCCAGTGAAATTCCAGTGAAATTCCAGTGAATATTCCAGTGAAATTCTAGTGAATATTCCAATGAAATTACAGTGAATATTCTAGCAAAATTCCAGTGAAATTCCAGTGAAATTCCAGTGAACATTCCAGTGAACATTCCAGTGAAATTACAGTGAAATTCCAGTGAATGTTCCAATGAAATTCCAGTGAATATTCCAATGAAATTCCAGTGAAATTCCAGTGAATGTTCTAGTAAAATTCCAGTGAATATTCCAATGAAATTCCAGTGAAATTCCAGTGAAATTCCAGTGAATATTTGCAGGCTAGCTGGATGGGGGATCCCTGTCCTGTCTGGTTTATCCGCTGTGAAGGAGAGTTTTGTTCCTGAATTTCCCTCAGGGCGTGTTCAGCCCAGAACTGCCTTTGGTAGATCTCTGTGTGAAACTCTGATAAAACAGAGACATTTTGAGCTGTTAGTTCCACTCCTCCTGCCCAGTGGTGCAGCTGCATGTCCAGAGCCACTCTGTTCACCAGGAACGTGGAAATACGAAGGGGGCACGGTGCCAGGTTTCAGATGGAAAAGGAGGAAATTTCCATGTAATCCTGTAAAATCCAAGGTGTTGAGACATCGAGTGCTGAGTCACTGTCACGCTGGAAGGCGCTGGAAGAACTCTTAGTCATGGCTTGACTTCTTCTGGTAGAGAGCGAGTGTTACAAAAACTCTGGGAGCCACAGATTGGTTCTGAAGGGACCTGGCTGCTAAAAACCCGTGAGTCACCTCAGCCTCCTCAGGCCAGAAAGGGAGCCTTTCAAACAGGGAGTTTGCTGAGGTTCTTCCAGGACCTGTGGGAAATTCCTGCTCTTTTCCTGAGCCCCCCGTGCCAGGGCGGGTGTGGGACACAGAAAGAAGGAGAAGGGCAACCACGGGGTTCTGCTGCTGCCAGAGAATCTGGAGTTATTTACTGGCCACGCCGTTTCCTCCCAGTCCAGAAATGCCACCAGCTGGAACGAGCAGGTTCCTCAGGTCCTGGAGGAATCTGAGGTCAAATCTGAGGTCCTGGCAGCTCCTCGTTATTCCCTGCCCAGGGCTCATCACCCTTCCTGGGCAAGCTGGACATGGCAGCTCAGAGGAGGAGAATCCTGGGCTCTGGGACAGGGTGACATCCCTGGGGACAATGTGACCTGGGCATGAGGACAGTGTGACCTGTCCTTGGGGACAATGTGCCGTGTGCATGAGGACAATGTGCCGTGTCCATGGGAACAACGTGACCTGTGCATGAGGACAATGTGCCATGTCCATGGGGACAATGTGCCCTGTCCATGGGGACAACATGCCATGTGCTTGGGGACAGTGTACCCTGTCCTTGGGGACAATGTGCCATGTCCCTGGGACAGGACAGGGACAAGGACAGGACAGGATGGGACAGGTTGGGACAGGTTGGGACAGGACAGGGCAGGGACAGGGCAGGGACAGGGCAGGGACAATGCAGGACAGGATGGGACAGGTTGGGACAGGACAGAGCAGGGCAGGGACAGGGACAGGGACAATGCAGGACAGGACAGGATGGGACAGGGCAGGGACAGGGACAGGGACAATGCAGGGTAGAACAGGACAGGTTGGGACAGTGCAGGGACAATGCAGGACAGGACAGGATGGGACAGGCTGGGACAGGTTGGGACAGGACAGAGCAGGGCAGGGACAGGGCAGGGACAATGCAGAGCAGGACAGGACAGGTTGGGACAGGTTGGGACAGGACAGAACAGGGACAGGGCAGGGACAATGCAGGGCAGGACAGGATGGGACAGGTTGGGACAGGACAGAGCAGGGGCAGGACAGGACAGGATGGGACAGGGACAGGGCCAATGCAGGGCAGGACAGGACAGGAGCAGCTGTCACTGCCAGGTGCCGATGGCACACAGAGTGCCCCATGACCCGTGGCTGTGTCCCCTGAAGCAGCTCTGGCTGAGCTGCCCGTGTCCCCTGGAGCCCAGCTGTGACCAAAGCCACCCTTCAGTGAGTGTGACCCCCTCTGGAATATCTCCTGGGCCTGCCCTGAGAGGTTTTGTTTCTCAGGAGAGCACAGCTTTTAATCTTTGGCCATGGAAAAAGCTCCCAGGACTTTGTGAGAAGTTGATTTCTATTAATATATAGTAGATAATACTGTAGAATATCACAGGGGGAAAAAGTAGATTTTAGGTTTTAATATAGAAAGTAAATAAAAGACAAAATAGAGAACTTTTGAATATTAACTCAGCTTCTTCCTTCTTCATCTACTCCATTTTCTATAATTTTGAGTAGCATAGTGATTAGTTAGACAAAATCACAGTACAAATATAATGTGACTAAAAATTATCCGGAATTAGTAGAAAAATAAAAATACAGTATGTGTTAAATACATTATAGAACTCAGATAAAATATCTATATAAAAATCCTTAGAATCATCCATTTTAGCTCTTTCTAGCACATAGCTTTGAAACGTGCTAAGCCTATTGTCACCTAAAGCTCTAAACTAAAATAAAAAAATAATAAACAACTAAAGACTAAAGCCAACAACTCCTGCTTTTCTCATCCCTAGTTCCTAACTCCTATTTCCCAATAAAGGGAATCCCCGTAGCAAGCAGCACAGACTCCCACGTGTACCAGCACAGCTCAGGCCCGAGCCAGATGTTCCTGCAGCTTCCAGAACATCTGGAGGAGTGGCGCAGCGCAGGGAGCAGGAGCAGAGCCCCCAGGGGCTGCCAGGACCCTGCAGAGCTCACACAGCACCCAACAAAGCAATTCCTCACCCATCCTCGGCTGAGGGATGAGAGGGGTGAGTCACCGGGAGGAGCTGCAGCAGTGCCCACGTCCTCTGTGCACAGCTAGCAGCCCTTTGTCACCTCCCAGTGCAGCCTGAAAAATGGGGAATATTCCCTCCACGAACCCTCCCTTCAGGCATTATCTAACACATCATTTGAAATAAAGACGGAGTGATCCAGGTGCCCCGTTGGATAAATCTGCAGCGTGGTGCTTGGATCCCTTCTCCTCCTCCTCCTCCTGCTGCATCAATCAGGTTTTGGAGGGTTTTTTTGTCCCTTGTTTCCTCTGTGCCTGTCGGCCAGCACGAGCCCTGACAGAGCACGGCTCCTGGATCTGGGTGCTGGGATCTGCTGCTTGGACCGTCCCTCCAGAGCAGAGCAGAGCAGAGCAGGGCTGGGAGGAGCACAGAGGAACAAACTCCATCCCAAAGCCCTGCTGGCACCAGCCAGAGCCACTGTGGGTGAGCCCTGAGTGTCCCTGGGGAGAGCCCAGGAACTGCCCTGCTGATCCCCAGGGACACTCGGGGATCCTCAGGGACACTCAGGAACTCTCACGGATCCCCAGGGACGCTCAGGGACACTCAGGGACTCTCAGAGATCCTCAGGGATCCCCAGGGACACTCAGGGACACTCAGAGATCCTCAGGGACACTTAGGGACACTCAGGGAGACCATCAGGGACTCTCAGGGATCCTCAGGGACCCTCAGGGACTCTCAGGGACTCTCAGAGATCCCCAGGGATCCTCAGGGACACTCAGGGACACTCAGGCACCCTCAGAGATCCTCAGGGACACCCAGGGACCTTCAAAGATCCTCAAGGACCCTCAGGGATCCCCAGAGACACTCAGGGACCTTGAGGGATTCTCAGGGATCCTCAGGGACCCTCAGCGACACTCAGGGACTCTCAGAGATCCTCAGGGACCCTCAGAGATCCTCAGGGACTCTCAGGGACACTCAGGGATCCTCAGGGATCCCCAGGGACCCTCGGGAACACTCAGGGATCCCCAGGGACACTCAGGGACACTGGGGGACTCTCAGGGACACTC
>VXBU01003141.1:389978-412481 GCA_013400315.1 Bombycilla garrulus | reverse complement strand
TTTTTTTTTTTTTTTGGCCAGTTTAGAATACTGGGTGTCCTTTGTGCTACTTAGGTGAAAACTTCTGCAGCACATGGGGCACTTTGGTGTGCACATCATGAACACCAAAAATATATTTTGATTGAACGTATAATTTGGATGACTAAAAAACAGGACAGTGCTAAAATCATACAACATTGAGAGTGTACCTTAGTAAAAACAAAGGAAACCCTAAAGCAATTTTTCCTGTCCATAGCACAATCCCTTTATTGGGCTTTTTTTTCTCCCCTTCAAATTCCCATCTCTAAAACATGTAGGATCAGACATGACATTGGGAAGGGGATATAAAAAATTACTTTTATATATATATATATATACATCACAACTCTATATATACATGCAGCACAACAGAAATAGACAGAGTAGTAAATTAGTTTGGCTACGGGAAAAGTAAAAGTTTTATGTTTCCTAAAATAGCTCAGTGAAACATAAATAACAAAATGGCACCTCTCTGTATAGGTAATAGGTGATTAACTCTCCTCAGTGTTTTATGGTGGAGGTTGTGTGACCAACTTTGTTCTGCTGTTTTCCTAAACTTGAACCAGGTAGGAATTTATGTAAGTGTGGTGGAGCAAGAACAATCTTTGAGCATCTGGAAAGTCTGGCTCACNTATACACACACACATCACAACTCTATATATACATGCAGCACAACAGAAATAGACAGAGTAGTAAATTAGTTTGGCTACGGGAAAAGTAAAAGTTTTATGTTTCCTAAAATAGCTCAGTGAAACATAAATAACAAAATGGCACCTCTCTGTATAGGTAATAGGTGATTAACTCTCCTCAGTGTTTTATGGTGGAGGTTGTGTGACCAACTTTGTTCTGCTGTTTTCCTAAACTTGAACCAGGTAGGAATTTATGTAAGTGTGGTGGAGCAAGAACAATCTTTGAGCATCTGGAAAGTCTGGCTCACTGTGGGTGATGCCAGAAAACCACCAAAGTTAATTCATTTTTCATCATCTTATAAATTGAATTACCATGAAAAGAGAGAGCCAGAGGGTGTTTTATAGAGTCCTGATGACTTATTTTCCCCTAAGTATTGGCTTGACGAGAGCTTGGAGACTCCTCTGCTCATCCTGCCATCCCCTGGGATGCCGCAGTTCCATCGTCCCCTTGCCGCCCTGTCAGGACAGCGCTGGGTGCAGCGGGGCCTCTGGGTGCGGGTTTGGAAGTCACTGATTCTCAGGAGATCACCCACTGAGGACCAGGTTGGCTTCTCCTGGAGAACCTCCCCCAGGGCTGCGTGTCTGAGCATCCCCCGCGTTCCGCTGTCCCCTGCGGGCCGCTCCCTCCCTCCCATCCCGGCTGTCAGGGCTGCGGGACACGCTGGCTCCCGGGACTCCCTGCCTTCCCTGCTGGAGAGCACCCTGCACATCCTGGGGTGACAGGAATGCTGGGCACCGTGGGGCCCAGATCTCAGAGCCACCAGGCAAATAAAGCTGCTCCCGTGGTTATTATTTATCCTGTAACTTCATAAGGTTTAACAGCACAACGTGCGTTCCTGAGCCACTGGTGAACCCTGGCTCACAGTCCTGATTTTTCCAATTTAAAATCAAGCCCTCCCTGCCCACACACTGTAGTGAAGAGGCATCCCAAGGCAGCGAGCACCCTGTCCAACAGCACGAATTCACCTGCCCCGCTGGAAGAACTATTTGCTTTCCAGCAGGAATTACTCCGGCACTACTGGCTGCTCCGGCTGCCCCTGGCCCTCGCCGACAGCCTCCCCCAAACCTCCCCTCTCCGGCCAGAGGCACAAAGGGTTAACGATCTCCTGCTGCCCATAACCATCGCTCCTCCACCATCACGGCCCCTCAGCATCTGTACAAAGGGCCTGATTTAATCCGGGTTGCAGACGACTCACATTGTACTCGCAGCCTCGGAGTGATGTCGGGTGATCAGGTTTCCAACTAATATCCAAGGCGCAGCCCGAGCACTGAGCGGGAACAAAGGCACCTTTGTTACTGAAGAAAAAAAAAAATCCCCTGAAGATATTAGCAGTGCAGTAGAGTTCAAACTGTTAAATGATTCAAATATTATTTAATGAATACATTTGAAATGAGGTCTCACAACCCAGAACACTTTTTAGATCATCATTTACAAAAAGCCACCTCTTTGCTTACTTCTTTATGAAGTTGCTGCTTTCAGATTTCAATTATGGTCATTTTGCTTCCAGCCTTTTTCAGGGACTTCCCATGTTGGTGTAATTCAGTGCTTTTTAGGGTACAGTTTAGCCAGTGACTAGTGGGTTTTTCAGAAGTCCTGACAATCACATTCCTTTAATTTACCTTGGACTGTGTCTTTGTGTGAGAAACAAGGAAGACAGAGCCTTTTGCAAAAGGAGGAACAGCATTAGGTGTTGTTCTAGAGGGTGCTAAAGCCAAGCTTAAAAAACAGAAATTTGGTAAACAAGCATAGCAAGATTTTAGCTGGGATTGGACAAGCTCTATAGTTCAGGTTCAACAAATACCTCGAATTTCTTGTGTGTCTTGGATATGCAATTCTAAACCAGAAAACCATGTAATTTTAGAGAGAAAAATTAAAGAATAAAGGGAGATTGGGTTCAGGAAAGAAACATGTCTCCAACATGAGGAATAAAGTTTTAAAATTAAATTAATTAAGCTTACTGTGCTTATAGCAACAAGAAATCCAAGGCTGCTCTGAAGCACGGATGGCAGATATTGTCCCTAAAGGGTAACAGCAGCACATCTGGGAGGGTTTAAAAAAATACAGCATAACTAACAAAACTGGGGAAAGAGCACCAGAACAGAGTGACTGCAAGTATCAGAACAAGTACCAGCACATACCAGCCAAAAAAGGCACAGGGCAGTGGCAGAAATATCTCCAGACTGTCTCCAGGTGCACTGCAAAGAAATCACATCCCCTCACAGCAAGCACCCTCCTGACTCCACTGCCAGGGGCTGGGACCTCAGCCAGCCACTGCTGAGGAGACAGGGACAGCAACACAGGATTTCACTTAACTCACATTAAGGGTCCTCATGCAGGTGATGCCTCAGGTGGAAGCAATTGAAAATCTGCCTCCAAAACCTGGGCTTGACACATTATCTTTATAATCTTTAAAACTCCTGTGTGCCAGAACTCTGTTTGTGGTAGGGTTTGCACACTGAATTCTGCCCACAGCAGGCAACAAGGAGAAGAGGCTCCCAGGAATGAAATGTTTGCAGCCTGGATAATCTCTGCTTCCCGACAATTATGTGTTGATTAAAATTCATTTTCCATATCAATTCAAGCAAGTAGAAAGTCTTTCATTAAAAGTTACAAAATTTCAAAGAAAATCTTTTCCCAATGACTTTGTCAAGACACAATTCAACAGAGAAGACTCTTGAATTGTATGAACTGAATAAAAACCACAGCAACAGCCCCGTGCTTCAGATTTGCCATAAAACCACAGCACCACATTTCAAGGACATAATGTAGCTCCTAAACACAGCTGAATCGACTGAGGCTTGGAAATGCAGAGTAAGTTCTCTTACGGGACATTTTCAGATTGTTCACAGAGTATTTAGAAAGGCCTGAGGGTGGAAAATCCCAAAAGACCCAAAATCTCAGCAGATTTTTCTCCTGACATTTCTCAGTCTACATGTAAAGGTAAAAGACACAAACCATTCTCCTTTCTCTTCAGTGATTAAGAATTCTCCAGAAAAAAAGCAAATTCCTTACAAGTCCCCTTTAGATCACACTTGTGTACAGCCAAGTGATGGATTTCAAAGGCTACTGCTGGAATATGGTTCACAGCAGTCTATTGCAGTGAGTAACTATCACGTTTACATATCCATTATATCAAAACTACGTTACACTTCCACTGCTTCCTGTTGGTTCACCATCTGGAAGCTAAACAAGCTGGTAGTAAAGACAGAATTCAATTCTGCATTTACCAAAGGAGCCAAGTACAAGCCTTCATTTGCAGCAGGTGATTGCACAACCTGAGCAGGCAGAACCCGGCCCCAGAGGCAGAGCTGGGCTCATCCTGGGGGCAGCTCAGCCAGCCCCAGGAATGGGAGCAGCCAGGGAGGGACACCCAGAAGCTCCTCAGCACCTCCCCTGCAGCCTCTCCTGCTACCCGGTCCCAGCTCTGCCAGCCCAGCAGCTCACAGTCACAGCCACAGCTCACAGAGTCCTCCCTGCTCGGGAGCATCAAGGTTCCAGGTGCTGCTCAGCCTGAAAACCCAAACTAAACCCAACCCTAGGTGAGAGCGGCCTTTGGGACCCCAAACACCAGTTCAGGAGCAGAATGTGAGTGCCTGAGATAAGAGACAGAGCTTTTTATGATCAAATTTATTTAATTAAATTTCATTGCCTGCTTTACTTGTCAGTCGCACCAGAGACTGCCAAAGGAAACTAAACACTGTACATTCACTACAAGATTCTCTCAGATTTTCACAACTAGTCCAAATCCATGGAAGTCACAAGGCCCCTTTCCCTCTGCATTGCAACACATTTACACTGGCAGGACACGAACTCCAGCACTGAGGGGACCTGAGCCCTTGGGTTCCAGGGGCACTTCAATGACTCTGTGTGCGTGTGCCACGTCTCTGCATTCACCTGGTGATGCAGGACAAATAACCCCTGAGCTAAGCCAGCCAGGACAGCAGACACACCCCTGTGGGGTGCAGGGCACAGCTGAGGCTCTGGCACTGGGCAGGTGTGGCAGTGCCAGCCTGCACAGCACCAGGACAAGGTGCACAGCACACGTGGCCCACGCTGCCAGTGCAGGAATGTCTTGTCACTGATCTAGCAGAAATCAGATCCCTCCTGGCAAGTCAGGCAAGGCTTGCCCTGCCAAGGGTGCTGGGAGGAAACCAGGCATTAACAGATCTTTATCTAACTAGTGCTTTTAAAAATACTTTTTCTTTGATCTAACAAGCATTAGGATAATGTCCCTCGGTTATGTGCTCTGAATAGTTCCTCAAACATGCTGAAGACCTTTTTTTCCCTATGGGGTTTCCTACAGGAGGCAGGAACCCCCATAGGGATACATAGGAACCCCACAGGAACACAGGAGGCATTTGTTATCCCAGGGGCTCTCACACATCAGCCCCTCACAGGCAGCAGGGAAACATGTCAGGGGCTACAACTGAAACTGTCATCATAGCTGAAAGTCTGCATCTCCCAAAGTGTATTTCCAACATGAAAACAGCTAAAATCACAATTATACTCCATTGCTGTGTGTGAAATCCAGAATGCTTGCACGGCTTCCAAAGGGAAGCTCTGGAAAACAGCTCCTGCACTGGCAGGAGTATTCCTGGAGGGAAGGGCTGATCCTGTCCTCACTGCCCAGCCTAAGATACACTGGAAAATGCTCTACAGGTACTGGCAGTGTACTTGTCTAAAAAGCAGCTTCTGGAAAGTTTCAAGTTGCAAATTACTTTATAAGTCACAAGCCATTTTTCCTTAATCTTGCCAATTTTAATGAAGAAAACTGTTAGCATTTCAATGTACAAAAGTCCAATAAAACATGATTTTTTTCTTTTAAATCAGTGAGTAGGTAAAGTTTGGGTTAAACTTATTCAACTTATTCAACAGTAAAAGTCTTCCAATTTCCACTAATATAAATTTTTTTTCTGATTTGACTAGAGGATAATGACAATCCAGAAATAAATAGCTATAAATACATTCATTGTTCCTATTCCAAAAACTCATCACATAGGGAAGACATAAAAATGAAATTAACTTGTTTGAGTGTTTCTTTACAATGAGAGAGGGGCGAGTTAGAGCAGAGTGACTTGGACAGGAGAGAATACAAGTAGGGCAGAAATTGGTCCAGTATTGACATTCATGAACATACCAGTTAGCAAAATTCATCCTTTAAATGACACTACTCAAGTTGATTTTTTATTTGCTTGGGGTATACATAATGAAAGCAGTTTCCTTGGAATCTTTGCTAGGACAGGTATAGCACCCAGAGACACTGTAACCACCCCTCCTGTGTGCATGTGTGTGTGTAGTTATATACAGAGCCATGCACCCACACACACAGCCAGGATCCGGCATCGGCGTCCGTCCGGCGTCACTCGTCATTGGCAGCGCTCGTTCCTCTCACCTGCCCTTGGTTACGCAGCTGTGGAGAGAGGAAGTGCAATGTCTGCATTAGCAGCTTCTTCATACAGAGCTCCAAACATGCAGGGAGATTATCTCCAGGGAAAAGCAGGACAGGGCCTCAGAACACCGCCGGGACTGAGAGTCACGCCAAAGCAATGCCGGCTCCCCAGGGAATCTCAGCGGGAGCTGTCCTTGGGCAGGGCCTGCCCCCAGGGGTGGGAGCAGCTCCCTTCCCTGGGGAGCCCACACAGATCAGTGGGATGTGGAACCCTTGGGCTGGGAAGTTACAACAGTCCCTGTGAGGAACGGCAGCACGGAAGTGCTGGGCACAAGCACCAGGAGCCTGTAACTCCTGGAGAAGCTGCTCCCGCAGCAGCAACGGTTCTGACACAGTTCAGTGTCTGCAAAGACCGGGTGGAACTGGATTTCAAGAACTGAACGTGTTTGGAAGGTGACGCTCCACAGCTTCCCTGAGTGCCATGAACCAAGTGCACAGATCACTTTGCTGCTGCCTGTGCAGCAGAGTGATGCTGGCCTGTCTGACTGGTGCCCAGAAGGGGCGGGCGCCAGAGCTCAGCAGCACATCCCACACTTCGGATGCCTGCACTGCCTGAGCAGCAGGCACCAGGGCAGGTGGCCAGCACTGCAGGAATTCTGCTCCCAGCCTTAGTCCCTGCATCTGTGCCCATCTGGTGTGTCCTGGGCACCGTGGGTCAGTCCCACCTGCTGATCACCACACCACTACCGAGCAGGAGGCAGGTAAGGCCCACATGGGTTATGTGGACATTAAGATGATTTCTGCTAGCAATTCCCATCCAAAAGAACATTAATCCCTCTTCTCCTTTTCCATCCAGCAGTTGACTTACACAGCTCGCTTTGCCTCAGAACCTACAGAGAACTCCTCTAGACGTCCGCAGCCAAAGTGCCTCGAACGGAACCCTTCTTACGCATCTGAAGTGAAATAAAACGTGAGCTCCACACACAGAACCTGCCACGCTGTGGTTAGTATGACAGAAGGAATGACCTGCAGGGCCAGTATCTGCTTCTCCCTGGCCAGGGCCAGGACCAGCTACAGCTCAGGGGTTTGGCCATGGGATGGTATTTCTTTTTGGCAAGGAGACCTGGGAACTGGAGAGCAGCTGTAAACAACGCTGCTTGAATTTTTACCAAGCCCACAATGCTCCAGCATGGAATCACTGCTCAGGACACCCAGTGTGACATTTCTACCCTCACAAAGGCATGAGAGAGGCTGGTCACAGGGCTCTGGCTGGACCAGATGCTTTCCTAACTCTGCACTGATGAGCTGATGCATGTTTCATGGAGCAGAGGTGCTTCTCATCTCCAGCAGCCAGAGACAGAATCCACCAAGTGAAACAAACAGTGATAAAAAGATGGACTGGGATAGAGGAACTCTGGAAGAACACTGATGAGGATTCAGAGAGTAACAGAAAGTAACAAAAGCAGAGATCCTGACTATAATAATCAACTGAAGATGAAGCACAGGAGCAACAAAAGAACTGGAATGTGCACAGAACCCAGAGAAAGATCAGCTCGGAGCAGAAGGAAGAAAGGGTGTTCATGAGAAGGGGAAGGGTACCAGGGTACCATGTGGGAAAGAACATGCACTACCAACCCTGCTTTGTGCCTGGTTGGGCTCTCAGCATCCCAGAACTGCCTGGGGCAGCCGTGTCCTTTCCTGAGCACTCTGCAGGGACAGGGGCACAGACCTATCTGTGTGACACTGAGCACCTCATCCCTGAGCACTCACTTCCCAGAGGTCCTGGCCAGGAAACACTTTGTGGTCTACTGGAGATGTGATGGCAGTTGCTGGTGAGCACAGTGGATAGAGTAGTTGAATATGAATATGATGACAAATTATTTTGGATAAAACTAGCATTCATATTACTTGGCAATGACATTTTTGCCTTTAGGTTGTCCAATAACACACTGCACCACAAATCCATGGAAATTACATCATTTATAGTTGTTTGCAGATACCCCTCTTGCAACAATTGTAAAATCCCAAGACTGTAGGTCCCCCATTCCTCTCACATTTCACAATATCCACAGAAATCTGGGTTAGTGTAACATCATACAATTATCTTATTAAAAAAAGCAAAACAAAACAATCCAGCTTTTTCAACAATACAGAAATTCCAAATTCCTGACACTAACATCTTAAACAACAAGCTATTTGTAAAAACCAATTTGCCTTTGCAAAACAAGAAAATAATAAGCAAATACGTTTGATGTTTAAGAATGAGGAAAAACGTTACACCCAGAGACATGTGAGCTGGGTTTGGCTTAAGGTAAGAACTAAAAGAGCAGCAAATATTTCAGAAAAAATATATTTTAAAAGAAGCTACTTACCAGTGAGAAACATGAAATAAAACATCCACAGTCCACAGAGACACAAAGGAACAATTTCATCATGCACACAGGTGTGTCAGGTTCTGCTGCCTCTCTCCAGCACACCTCTGGTGTGCATTCCTCACTGCCACTACCTTTGCTCCGGGAAACTGGATAAAGTCTGTTTCAGTCCAAATGAAAAACTATGGATGTGCAAAAGGGAACCCTTCTGGCAAAAATCAGTTTAGAGAGGACAGCTGTTAAGCCTCCTCCTCCACACACACCTGGGAACAGGTGGCTCTAGGAACAGGATCAGCCATAAATTAGAATTCAAGAAGAAACTCCTGTGATTTGAGATAACAACTGCCAAAAACACCCAAATGCCCATGAGAGGGCACAAGATCTGAAGAGTGAGTGAACACCAGCCTTGTCCAAAGCATATTCTGGGGCTGCTGACCCAAAACCTCCAGCTTATGGGAAAAGAGTATTTGGTGCCACAGCTCAGCACAGGACTGCGAAGAATCACTTCTTCCAAACCCAGGAAACATCCCTACACAACACAGGCTGTTCCACACTGCTTGGAAAGTCCCTGGAGAGCAAGAGTGGGGAGGGAGGAGCTGCAGCTGGTTTGGTACCACCAGCAAAGATGCACCAGGAACAGAGCACAGAAGTGTCACAGGGCCCCTGTCCACAGCTGGTCTGAAGCCTCAGGCACCCAGAGGTGTCTGGGATGGGTCAAAACATGCAAACAGCAAGCTCTGGCTGAAGATAGGTTGTGTCCTGGAAGAACCAAGACACTGGAACCGTTTGGGTAACCTGACTGGGTTTGGGGCATGAAGCAATTGTCAAAATGGGAAAGAAATACAACTGCAAATCCAAGAACTGCAAAAATGCCAGCGGGATTTAACATGGGAAAGGCTCATGCCAAAGGTCATGTTCTGGAAAGACTCTACAGAAGAAGGTCTCCTTCCCAGCCTATGGAGGTCCTCTGCCTCTGAATGGAGAGAGCAGTGACTGCCCTAAGCCTGAGCTTCCTCCCAGACATCAGCCCGTGACACCTCAGGCCACACAGATTTGGTCCTCACAGCCACTAAAGCAGGAAAACCGACATGATCTCAGCTGATTTTACTAACTTTTTTTTGGAAATAAAACTTTGGTTTGGTGTGCTAATCAGAAGTGGAACAGCTGACAGGTGACACAAACTTGCTTGAAAACATGCTTGAAGAGAAAAAGTAATCAGATCTAGTGATGACTAGAAAGCAAACAAAGCAAGACACGTGATGGAACAGGACAGTGACAGCTTTGAGTTCCAACCAACGAGTGGCAAAAGGGCCCTGAATGGGACTTTGTGCAATGGATGTGGTGCCATAAACACAGAGGGACTCGGGGCAGACATCCTGCATTTAATGCCATCACAGGTACTTACCTGACAGCCACTTCCAGCACAGAAAGCAGGAGCTTGAAGCACAGGGGGCTGCACTCAAGTGGCCACAGTGCTCATCAGCAATTACCCAAACACACACACACAGCAGGGACACCACACAGCTTGCCTCAGTTTCTGCATAGATAAATCTGCAGGTGGAAGCATGCAAAGGGCCTTAAAAAAAAAAAAAAAAAAAAAAGCTTTCTTACCGCTTCCAGCTCCTTCTGGGTTTCATCCTCCATTCTCCTGATGTCCTCCATAGTCAGCTCAATCCACTTGTCAATCCAACAGAACAGCTGGCGGTGGAAGTTGGTAAATATCCTTTTTTCTTGCTTTAAGAAGATAAACAAGCATTAGGCCACAGGTAGGGCTTGTGAAAGGCTGGTGAAGTGATAGCAGCTGCTCAGTTTGAAGAGTTAAAATCTTCAAGTGAGTGCTGCTTCACACAGCCACAGATTCAGCCACCTCACACCCCTGGATCCCATTTAAATTCACCTCATTTCTCAAATGCTTTAACACGAAAAAAAATGAACAAATTTCACTATCAAAAAAAAGAGTTTCAAGAAAGCTCAGACATTCACATTACTTAAGAATTATGAAGAATATTGTTAAAATCTGTTCCAGCTCCACAGTGGCAGCAGCCAAACCAGAACAGCCACTTCCTGAAGACTTTGCTTTTTTTCCCTAGAGAATTGTTCTGGTACTGCCAGTGAAGCCCCACTTGCAGCAAACCAAGACACAAATGGTTTGACTGGCTGGGGAAATGGACAGGAATTCCCTGGCTGTGAGCAATAGGAAACTGCACCATTGTTCCTGCTCAAACCCCCACACCAACACAGCCCCAAAAGGCAGAAGTACTCACCTTTTGTATAAAGTTTTCAACTTTGTTCTGCAGTCCCCACCACTTAAATTTGATGGTCACCAATTTGTAAGCACACATTTTGGGACACTCCTCATCAGTTGCTAGTTCTTTCTGTTTGGGGATAATAGAAAAGAAGTTTTAATACTTTAGAAGTTTAATTGTTAGAAATTATAATTCTAATTAGTGCATTAGAATGATTAATATAATTAATTTATAGTAAATTAATTAAATATAATTCTGTTGTTATGATAAGAAAATAAAATTTTAAGTATTATTGAAGAAAAACAACATTCTAATGAGTAACTTCGGGCTGTTCCTGACAGAATCCCTGTGATTCACTCCAGGGCACAGCAGTGGGCTGCTCAGTTCCTGTGGGGATCTCTGGTGTGGCACACACAGCCCATTCCCTCCTGGGACAGGTTCTGATGTGCTGCTCTTGGGGTGTCACTGGGGTGTCACACAGGGATGTGCTGGGCCCCACAGGAAATTTGTTCCTCAACTGGAGTTGAGCAAAGTTCTAAAGGAACCATGAACTTCATTCTTCTACTGATAAAGACTTCATGAAGCTGTACCAACAATTCCTAGTACCTTCCAGTTTGGCCCCAGAGGTCCTCTCTTTGTCTTAACTGACTGGAATAATGCAGGATCTTCTTCAGCTTTGTAGTCCTGTAACACAAAACACTCTGAGAGTCAGAAAACACCACCAGAGTCAATATCCCACTGCGTTAAGCTCCTGCTCGTGGCTGCCAAAAGGATTCCCTGAGTGCTCTGGAGCAGGATGGGTGCAGCTCAGCTGCCAGGCTGGCTCCATCACACCTGCTCCCAAGAGCACAGCTCTGCAGGGCTGCCCTGTGCTGTGCACACTGTGACATCTGCACTGTCCCACCGGGTCTGGGACCCCTGAGATGAGAAGGCAGTAATTCAGCCACCAGCGTGCTAAAGCTATCCAGGCTGCAACACATGCCACTGCAGAGGCAGAGCAGGAGGGGACAAGGCAGAGCAGGAGGGGACAAGGCAGAAGGAACTCCCTTTCACAATCAAACTGAGATCCCAGCCTGAGCCAGGGGCAGAGCCCACCTGGTGCTGCCTCACTGTGGACAGCTCTGCTCACCCCCTGTGCATGGGGGGAAAGCCAACGGGTACAGAGCCGAAAGGGACAAATGCTTCCAACAGATGGATTTACTGAATTTTACTGATGAGGGGATGAAAATGATTATTTGATAAAAATGCTGCCACAGAAGTTAAGAAAGGACGAAAAACTCTGGGCTCAGTGAAAACAAGTAAGGTTTATACTGTGTGTAAAAAACATTTATCCAAGATTACCATTACCCCCACAGAACTCAACTGTAACAATTTAAGTGGCTTCAAAGAGGAACAAATGCTTGGTAGGTGCTACAGAAAACCCCAAGAAAGTTTAGCAGTGTTTAAGGTCTCATTTTAAAATAAAGTTTAAGTGAAACCAAAATCTGCAGAACTCGGAGGGAAAGAAACCCCTCCAAGAGAAGCAGCTCCTGGCTGCTGAAGGCCACATCAGTTTTCAGCTCCATGTTCTTCCATCAGCGCAGAGGAACAAAGGCTACTCCTAGACTAAACTCTGAATCCACAGAGCAAGGCTACATATATTAACTGTTAATGTTTTCACAGACATTCTGACATTTACAAAAACCTACTGCAAGCCAAATGGAGCTGAAAAATCCAGGAAGTCCTCTCAGAGGAATCCAATTTCACTTACAGAACATCAGCTGTTACAGTTTCTTCTCCCCAGCTTTCTCTCATTGTTCCCAGTTCTTTTAACACACCTACCTACACTGCATATTAAAATAGGCTGAAGAAACTCTAATTTATCTAGAAACCATTACGAGGTGTTCAGACAAACTTCCATATTGAGGACTCATATATATACTTTTGGAATTGAGCAGATATTTCCTAGAAGCAGCCAAGTGAGTGAAGACATTTCAATCCCACTGCTAATCAGTGTTTTATGAACTTCCACAAACCAGGACTCTCCTCTAGCTCTCCCTCTAAGCTGAAACAACATTCTAGTTTGAAGAACCCACACAACCTCAGGCAACCCCAGCAGGGGCTGCCATGGTGCTCCACAGCCTCCCCCCGCCCCAGAGCCTGAGGAAGCAGCATTAGCATTGCACAGCAACTCTCATTTAAAGTTTTGAATTATTGTAACTGCAGAACAAGCTGTATTTGGCACCT
The DNA here is from genome assembly GCA_013400315.1 of Bombycilla garrulus. Lineage (NCBI taxonomy): Eukaryota > Metazoa > Chordata > Aves > Passeriformes > Bombycillidae > Bombycilla > Bombycilla garrulus. The sequence goes on along the minus strand of VXBU01003141.1, from coordinate 399,540 downwards.
GAATTTTAGTGAAACCCACTTATTTATGATTTTACTGTAATAAAGCCCATGTTTTTTCCACAGACATCACAAAGAGCAAGTACACAGCAGCACACAATATCCAGCCCTGAATCCCCTCCTGCTGCACTGAGCACAGCACTGAGCCAGAGCCTCTGGCTGTCTGAGACCAACTCCACATCTCACATTATTTCCAAATGCTGTGGGAGAGGACACTGCAACCCACTGGAATCCTCAGGTTCTGCATTGTCCTGGAGGCTCATGGTGACACACTTTTTAAAAATTATTTTTTAATAATCCTTGTGGAGAAAATCTTTACATTTAAATCACTTTTAAAATACTTATGCAAATACTACAGCAAAATGTTTTTACAGAAATACACTGAATGTTTTAAATTACTGATCATGACTGCCTTTTAAAAATTTCCCTCAGCCACTGGATAGAAGACATTGAAGTGAATCAAGCTATAGCAATGAATAAACAATTTTGCTCTATGTAACTAATGGTTGGAAGAACTGCTGCTGGTTTGAGGCATCAACGTGTCAAACAGAAACACAAGAATTCCACATCTTAGTGTCAGTTTTATAAATAAAAACAGGTACTGCACTGAGACAACCCTGAATTTATTTTCACTGTGTGAACATCCTGTCAAGGCAGAGCTCACTGTAGGGGTGTGAGGCTCGAGGAATTGAAACTGAGCTACGTGTGCAGCCCTGATCTGCCTGGTTTATGGAGTGGAATGATTTGTCTGGAAACCCCAAGGACACTGAACTCCACACAATGCTGTTACCTGCCATCCTGCCTCTCATTGCACAGGGACACTGGTAAAAAGCAACCGTGCTCTTGCATTTAGGACCCACATAAAAAGAACCCCAGCTGGATCACTGGGGAAAAAAAAATGTCAGCTGTGAGTAAAATGTAGGAGTGAAAACAGAAATTCCAAGAAAATAGATGAGTCATGGTAAAGTTTTCTACGCTAGAGACAGAAGCTTTGAACCAAGACCTTTTAGAACTCAGTTAACCCAAATCCTGTTAAGGACAGGAAAAACCCTTTATAGACTGAAGCCTAGATGGATAAGAGAGCACTGTAGGAATTCTTCCCTACACACAAATCCTACAAGCATGCAGGGAAGAAGACTGGACTAGAGCCAAAGTACAAATAAACAACAGTACTTTGCAGAGTTTAAGGAAAATATCTGTGCAGCAAGAGCTTAACTCCTGACAACAACAAGTCCTTCTTAGGAAGAAAAACAGGCAGCTGCTGGAGCAAATATCACAGCTCAAACCCCTGAAGCCCTCTGGAAAGCCAGACAAGCAAACATCAGCCTGCAGCAGCATAACAAGACAGAGGAGCAAAACCATTTCAAAGAAACACACAAATACCATTTCACAGGCAGTTTCTGCTCAAATTCTCAATATAATATGCATGAATGCAAGTATCTATTATAAAGAATGATTTAGAGAGACCATGAACCATATACAGTAAAGTAATATCACAACAAACCCAGAACCTGGGCACTTTTAAAAATTCTCATTCTCAGTCTTTAGACCTACTTAAGAGTGGTAACTCTGAGAGCTCATGGTTCACTATCAAATGGTATAAAAAGTCAAAGCATATATACAGGACAGAATGATTTTAAGGAAACTTTTAGAACCTAACATGAAAACTGCACAAGTCTGGTGCCTGATCTGCAAACCCATGAAAATGGAAATTAATATGGAGTGGCATCACACTAGGTAGGTGGACACAAATTCTGTGCTTTCAGCTCAATATTGTATTAGTGTTTCAAGCACATTCAAGAGAATGTACATATTACTGGTGTTATCAAGGAAAAAACTCACATCCAGATCCTGTGGAAGGAAACACCTACCAGCACTTCCCTCTAACATCATCCACAGCTCTAAGCACTCATTCACAGCACAACAGAAATCCAAAATCAGGTTTATCCAAGGATGTCACACTCCCAACTCAGTGCATAAGCACATTGTCTTATAACTGCAACACTCACCAGCACCACTGCACACTGCCCTGACAGCACTTGTGTGTTACAGGCAGCTTTAGCTAAATGGCTTTTCATAAAACATGTCTCCCATTCCTGAGGAGGCCTGCAGCTACAGCACAGCTATCAGGGGAACCAGTGCCTGAGATCACCTCTGAAAGGATGCCAAGGTTCCAATGAGGAAAGGAAGCAGCCTGGTCAGCATGGACACACATCGTGCTGCCTTGCCCAGGACGAGAAGTTAAAGATCTCTAGGGACGAGGCTGGAAGAGATGAATGTTTATAAACACCCAGGACAGGATGAAAAGAGGGGCATAAAACTAAAAGCAGATCAGATTTGTACACAGACAGGCTGTCCCATGGGATGTGTCACTGCATGATGATTCCAAGGTTCAGCACTAACAACGTGGAGCTGTTTAGCTGCCTATAGTGATAAACTCAGTCTGAAATGGGAGAGAGCCATCTATCAAACTCTGTAACTTGAGAATCTTTTAACACTCCCTGAAACACTACAGAAGAGTAATTCCTATATTCCAAAATATTTCCCCAAACTGTAGAAAAATGGACAGCACACAGAAATCCAAACTCTTAAGGCATGTGTAATCTGGTTTGTACACAATTGTAATTTTAGAACTTTCTTTCAAGTAACAAAGATCCACTATGACCTAAACAAGACATTTAATGTCTTCATTGCACAAAAATAGCTATAAACCTGATGTCAATTTGTTTTCACTACACTCTACTTTTCTACAAATTGTTTCCAAAACCACAGAATCCTCTGATGTTATTCGACTGCTCATTTTTGTTTACACTTTAAAAAGTCTTTCTCTCCTGGGAAGTCACTTTTATATACAAACAACATAAAGTGAGACAGACTGCGTGCTGGAGATGATTAAGAGAAAGCAGGGTTAAATGTGTACCTAAAGAACATCACAGCTGTCACCCAAATTATTTCTATACATACTTAAATGAGCAGGAGTCAGCACATGCATGCCATCAGTAACTTAAAGAAATTTATCTTTTCATATTTATGCTGATTGTAGCTCTGAAACTGAAGTAACTGCAGCACCACAGGAGGGTGGACAACATTCATTCACAGAACAAAAGGATACAACTTGAATATATGAAAACTTTTTCAACGCTGCTGGATTTTATAGATGTAGCTCTATTCTTTCAGTTCTATTGTTACCTGAGGTCATACATTTGAGCTGTTTTTCCAGGTAAAACTGTGTCTGAGAAGACAAATGTACAAATAAAACTTTCCTTTGGCAACACTGACTATTCCTTTTCCCTTAAAAATGGAGCAGACAAAAAAACCCCACCCAGCCACTTAGAATGGTAATTCCCAAACAAGCATCATAACAAAAAAAAAAAACAAAACCCCAAACCATACAAAGCACATGATTTCAGACACTACCCCACAGAGTGAACTGGTGATTGCTTGAATATCACTGCACAAAGATGAAGAAACTGCAGGAAAAGAACATCTGGACAAATAGCACACAGAGAAAAGAGGTGATGTTTTTGTCAGGGACATTTACTTCCCAAAACCAGCAGCCTTCTCTGAAGGTACAAAGCCAGCATGTCAATCTTGGCAATTTTGTTATGATGTAGTTGAACTTCCAAGAATAAAATAAAATTCAAGTTTCCCTACCTAAACTTGATAAAGATAGAAAGTGAAAGCACAAATAGAAAGCATCCCTCCTGAAGTCCTAAAAAGTGAAGAGAGAGAAGACAAAGGCCAGAAAGTGCACTTTTGTAACAGAAGAGACTCCAAGTGTGGGTCCCAGAGAGTTTCTGATGTCTAATCCCAGAAAGAGAAAACAGATAAACAGGATGTCAATCTGCAGGTAACTCAGAGTTACCAATGTCTGCTAAGAGTTTAATCACAAAGCCAAGCTTTGGTTAAGGAAGTCAAGACTTACCAAAACAGAGTTTCTGGCAGATGAAACAGAAATAAAAATTTGAATCACGTGGTGAAAATTAATCCCAAGTATTCCTACATAAGAATGGGGTAGACTGTGATTTTAAATCTGAAAATATCTGCTCAAAATGTTTGCTAAAAGTGGAAATGGTGGTAGAAGTTTATAGAAAGGAAACAGAAATGTAGAAACATCAGAAGAGATTTAATACTCTGGATGAGACCACACTGCACTCAGTTTTGATACAAAAGAAAAAAAGGGATTATGTACTGAAAATAGTTTCAAGGACTTCCTGCAAAGAAGTCCTCTCCCCGGAATGTAGGATATCCAAGTATCTACTTTCAGAAAATAACAGTTAAACAGTATCAAGAGCCTCTCCTTGGACAAAACCAAGACAATCACATTCATTGTGCAAACACAGTCTCCATATTAGTGCCTACCATTTCCCTACTGTCCAAAAAACACTACACATCCAACAGTCCAGCTGTTACAATTTAACAAACCAGGCAACAGCCCCAGATGTGCAGAAAGAAACAGCAGTAAAACCAAAGAAGCAGGACAGGCACATAAATGAATGGTTCAGGACACTTCTCATGTCTCTGTTGGGTGAAATCCACAACATTTTAGCTTATTCACTATCAGCACAAAGCACAGTGGAATCGGCTGCATGCTACACCCCAGTCCCAAGAGCAGAACATTTACTTACTCCTGGTTCTACTTGAGTTCTATCTGCAATGTCAATATGGACAACCTCAACACTCTTCCATGTGTTTGCATCTAAATTGTGAACCTGTAAAAGAAAGAAGAAGGAATTATTCCCATGCTGGGAATGACACAGTGATGCACCTTGTGCAGTACATGAATGTGCCAGGGAGTTTTTCAGGATGCTGTAAAGGCAGCATTCTCCAAACCCACCCTTTCTTCCTCTGCCCTTCTCAGAGGGAATGATCTCCACAATTACACTTTAATTCACTCACTAATCAATTTCAAAGAAGCACAAAGCCTTCCCTTCTTGTGCATTCAGGAAACCTGCATTTAAGATTAAGCTGTATTCATCTGTCACATTTGTTAGCACTAATGAAGTCAAGCTCTAATTAGAACCATTTCCCATTCCATAATCTGCATGAACTTTTCCAGCTGGAAAGAAGGCGTAAAAATTCCAAGTGCAAATAAGCAGATTTCAATAGCCTAACTGATCTCATAGGTTCCCTGAATCATGGGACTTCCCTGAAGGTGGACCAGGTGTAGTCTGAGGTGTGTAAAGATGTGAGGATGGAATCAGCTCCACACCTCTGGTCTGTCCAGCACCCTGAACTCAGTTACAGCCATGGAGCTGTCCAAGAACAATCAGCCTTTTGTGCAGCACATCCAGAGCTACAACTCACCCAAGCACTGGAAACACACTGACAACTGCTCCTCTCTGGATGGTTTATCAATATTTGTCACTACAGATCAAAATTCTCCTGAAGTGACACACAAACCAAAATGATTGTCTGGGGAAGAAAGCAAGAACATCACCAGCTGGGACAATTTACAGAGGCAGCCTCAATATTTAACTACAGAGTGTTCACAGATCAACTCCAGTGGTCTTGTGAAACCTGTTTACAAATAAACTTGTCAGCGTAACTCTCAGTAGCATGTCTATGGTAAAAGAACATGAAATAAAAAAAGGACTTGCTGAAAAGCTATTGAAGTATTTGCATGAGAATCAGGCATCTGTAGTGACCTCTAAACATAAAAACCAAACCTCTTCTCCTAGCCTTGGATCTCCTTAGACGAGACAGCTTGACCACCTTGCAAGAACCTGAAAAATGCTTTTCTTGCTTTACTCACTGATCAGGCATTGACCTTATGCAGTAATTATCCACTATCCCCGGGTATAAAATACTTTATCACTACTAATTGCACAACTGCACTAAGGCTTGGTATCCAAACCCCAACTCACGTTCTCTGTTGTTCCCAAATCTGGTTTATGCCAAGTCTCAATTTTTATGAAGAAGTCATCTTTCATGTATTCATTCTGTAAGAATTAAAAGCAAAAAGCACAAGTTTGATTATACCTCTCCACTCTAAGTTTAGATAAAGGGTATCTACATACAAGCCACTACTAATCCCCAACTAACACCACAAACTACTGAAATTACCAGAGAAACAGCCCCCTTACCTACACACAGAAATAATCTTGAACTACAGCAGTGAGTACTAAACTAAAACCAGTCATGTTTAAGAAACCTGTGCACACCAGTAGAAACAACCCTGCCATTTGCTGTCCTGCTTCCTCAACTCTCAAGTTTTTTACCTCAATGTTCAAATAATTGTCAAATTATTAATCCTGCAGTTAGATGTTACTGTACAGCACAATTCCAACCACAAAGCTGGATCATAATGGTCCAGCTGCCACCAAATGCAAAGCATCTAAAGACAGTGACAGAGCCCTGCTGACTCCAGAAGTCAGAGGGCACACGGCTGTGTGCACAGGTACCACGCTGAGTCAAGCTCAACAGTTCAAACTCTCTTGTTACTCCTTGTGTCACATCCACATGGTAACAATCTAAACCATGTTTGCAAGGGAGCAGATAAAGCAGTTTAACCTTTAACTATTAAGTTTTCAATAAACAGGTCACCAAAACAGGTAAACCAGCATTAAAATCTTAATGATGTGCCTCCCAGGCATCTTAAAAAAGAAACCCAAACCCTGAGCTGTGCTGATCCATTTAGATTCCCAGTTACCCCATTTTAACAAGGGCAGGAATTCATTTTACAGCAATGCATTTCACACAAGCAGGGACTGATTCCATTTCACTGCTCCTCCTGCACTCAGGAGTGTAGAAACCTCTGACATGTCACTTTTCCCTCCCACTTTTTTTAACATTATGTTTTACCAGAACAGACACTATGCATCTGTAATGGTAATTAAAGGCATAAAAGAAGATGTAGAAAATGAAATAATTTCTCTAAGAAATTACAGTTCTAATTATAGCCACATGCAGAGAAATAAAGTAACAGGGAGCTCTACAGCAGGAGTGCTAGCAAGGCACATCTGACAGGCTGGAGCCAAACAATTGCAGTGGTAGTAACAGACAAAATATATCTGAAAAAAACCCAAGATATGACTGGTAGGATTTTAAATACTCACTGTCACAACTGGTGTCGTTGGAAAACAGGTGCAACGAAAAGGAAAAGAAAACACAGAACATTGTTAGATACAATTGTTTCTGAAAGGTCTCACATATAAAAACAGTAACAAAAGAACACCCCTGGGGGACACTCACTTGTTCTACAGTAGGGATATGCATTCCAGGCCTTCTCATGGAACACGAGGGAGCCTTCTGGAGCAATCATCCTCACAAACCCAGGGACTTTACTGGGAAAACAAACATGGACAATGTGTTTAAAATCCCAACAGCTGAAATTCCTCATTGGTTCCTTCCAACAAGCAAGGCACATTCTACTCAAGCATTTGAGGGGTTATGATGTACTTTGTCACCTGCAGTGAAATACACAACAACTTCAAAAACCCTCCTGATCACGACATGATTAAGAAAAAAAATGGGAAAGGTAATAATTGAGAATGAGCTGTGTGATCAGGAGGAAAGCTGTGCTATCCTTCCTCCTGCAGAGCAGCAGACACCTGCTGAGGAGGAGCACTGCACAGAGCCCTCCCCTCCAGCTCCCTGGCAGGCAGCTCCTGACCTACAGCAGGAACTTTGTGTCCCACTCATCTCTGACTCCTGTCTAGAGCAAACCAACACAATTCTTTCAGCTGTCCAGACAAGTATCCCACATATTTAAAATCCACCATATTTCACATTTCCCCACGCACCAGAGCACTCAAGCACAATTCAGCAAATTACAAAGTGGCAGGAAAACACACACAAGTGTCCCAGAATAGCAAACAATGGAATGTTTTCATGCTTTCACCTTTAAACATTTCTTGCTCAATATCAAGTGACTGCAACATGCATCAAGGCCTTTCTCACCTCTTTAAATGATAGATTTTGTGAGTGTATTGTCCCTTCTCGCCATCCTGTTCATAAGGCTCATTTTTTAAGACCTGAATTCCTTCCCCACCTCCTGTTTCGTTTTTGCTAGCTTCTGCCACAGAATAAAGTTGCCCAACTTGATACTGCAAAGGGAAAAGAAGTCAAATGTTAGCACCAAAGTTGACCAAGACTTTTAACACATTAAAAACAATTAGCTGTTTCCTCTGACAGTCCAGCAATACAAACAAGACTACCAGCAAAGTAAAATACACCATAGAAAAGATACTTAGTGAACTCTGACAACTTTTTGGAAACAAGTATCTGCAGCTCACAGACACCAAGTCTACATCCAGATTGCTCCACAGCAACCCAAATCTTTGTGCACACCATAACTTCACCTTCCTGTTCCAAGAGCTAAGTGCATTTGTCATTCTTCACTGCACCAAGAAACATCAATTTTGAGGTCATAGATATTGGAGTGGCCAATTTCCAGCTCTGAGCCTTCCCAATTCCCACTTTTAGCCAACTAAATGCTGTCCTTACAGAACCCAGGAAATGCACACTACAGAACAAGTAGAAGCACGTTCAACACCCTGTTACAACAGACACCTTGTCATGACCCTCATTTAAATGTGCTTCAGTGCCATTTGAATTGCTGCCTTCAGAGCTGGGAAGACAATTCCTGCACCTGTGGCTTCAGGAAAAGCCTTAGAGTGCCCCAATGCTGGATCAGTTGTGCCACAGAGCACAGCTGTGCTGGTGGCAGTGGAAGGCTCAGGACACCTCAGGGCTCTGGCTGCATTTGCTTCCTTGGAAAGTCCTTGATCAGAACAGGGCTCACTCCAGTGTCACTCATCTGTCAGTGCAGCCACAGCACAGGGAACGTTTGGACTCATGCTGGTCACATTTCTGACACAAAATCCCCTCCCAACCTTCAGTGTGAGGATCAGGACATACCTCTTGCACTGAGCAAGGTAAAACCACTCGGCTGAAAAAGGAAAAGAGAAAATTCAGTAAAATTAATCATTAGACTTCACCTGCAGGTTATAGATATAACACAGGTGCTCAAGAAAGAAGTGTCAAAAGGAGCCAACTCAAGATTTCTCTTCAGAAATCTCCATGACAGGAAGGCTTTGGATATAAGGCAACAAACTCACGTAAATTTCAACGCCAGATACGTTACAAAAGGAGAAACAAGGAGACGGTAGAGCCAGGAAATCTGGGATCTACTTCAAGCTCTGTCACAATAACTTTGTGTTACGCTAAATTCGTTCATAAACTTTTGAACCTACACATTACCTTTACTACCACTAAGGCTACAGTCACCGGGCTTTGAGGCAATTAGCAGCCAAAAGGTGGGATAAAGAAACAAACCAGCTTGTGCTTCCACGGCAGGGAAAAGGTGGGATAAGGAACCACGAAGCCTGTGGTTCCACGGCAGGAGCCCCCACGGGAAAGATCTGCCCAGCGCCGTGAAGCTGCCGGCGCCACCGGAGGAGGGAACCGGGAGCAGGGAAGGGCTGCGGCGCTGCGGCCGCTGCCATCCGAGCTGCTGTCTAAGGAGAACGGGCAGACACCGGCCGCGGCCCCGCCGCCTCCCCGGGGACGGCCCGAGGGCCGGAGCTCGCGGAGCTGCCGGTGCGGGGCCGCGGCTCTCTCG
>VXBU01003141.1:310160-389525 GCA_013400315.1 Bombycilla garrulus | reverse complement strand
TTGAGAGCGGGGAGAGAGGAGAGCGAGCGAGGTTACAGGATAGAGAGCAGGGACAGGGAGAGTGGGGTTAGAGGATGGAGAGCGGGGATAGAGGATGGAGAGCGGGGATAGGGAGCGGGAAGCGGGGTTGAGAGCGGGGCCGGGGCTTGGGTCGAGCGGGGAACGGGGCCAGAGAGCGGGGCCCCGCACGGCAGCGGGACGGGCCCTCCGCGCTGCCTGGCGGTGCCGGACCGCCCGGGTTCCCCGCTCCGCGGTGCCGGGCCCTCACGGAGCGAGGCCGGTGCCGGATGGGGTCACCCCCAGCGTGCGGAAAGGGAGAAGCTGCAGCCTTGGTGAATTTCGGGGAGCCCCGTGTGCGGCTCCGCCGGCCGTGGCACTGTCGCTGCTCTAGCCCCGCCGCTCTGCCTCGGCCACCGAGCGGGGCGAGCTAAAGTTCCCTTTTGCAGTCTTGCTTCAAGCAAAATCCTTTACCCGCGGATCCCAGTTAACTCCGGACTGCCCCTGTGTGGAACCGCACCGAATCCGTGGCAGACTCGGTTTCGGCGGCCAATGCCGCCCTCTTGTGAGACCATTTCTTTTAGCCTCCATCGCAGTCATAAGGAGGACAGGGATTAATAACGACCTGACAACAAAGTTTAGCCAGGCTGGGGCTTTGACCTTCAGCTGGCATTAAAAAATACAAAATGAAAGGAGTCTGCAGGTCTAAAAGCTCAGAAACATTGAAAGAAGGCTGAAATCAGTCCAAAGTGGAGCCCTTCCAGGCTGTGAGGAACCTGTAACAGTGCTCCTGGAAGAGGGGAATTGCAGTGGTGCTAACGGGTGCTGGGGCAGTGACACCGGCCAGTGCAGGACACTGTGACAGTTCTACCGAGGCTCCTGGTTGGGGGACAGAGGGATGGCACCACCCAAGGCATGTGCTGTGTGTTGAATTTGGCTTTATCCTGGTTTACATAATGATTGAAGTTATCTTGTGGCAAAACGCTGCCCTAAGAACAAAACATACTTCCACTTTGAGGTTCTCAAAAATTGTAACTTGGAGAAAACTACAGGATTTACTTAAAATAATGTATTCTAAATTTATTGATTTGCTTTCTAGTTCCTGAGCATTAGCTTTCATTTTTTTTTCCCCACGTTTTCCACAGCCATGTAGACTTCTGCTTTCCCTCTGTTTGAAATGCACACACAAATGTAAAACCAGGTAAACTGGAGAGAAAAAAACAACCACAAGCTCCACTTCAGTTTCAGTGGTGCATCCTTTTCCCCAGAGGTGACGCAGGCAGCCTTTCCCTGGAGAAGCCACTGTCTCCACATTTCCTCTGCCAGGAGCCAGAACCAATGAAGAAATCCAGAAATAAAAGAACAGAAATCCAGATAAAATTCAGTGTTGCCAAACACTCCTCCCCCACACAAATGGCTGTATGGAAAACCCTCAGCAGGCTCTTCTGTGGCCACGTATTTCTGTGGAAGTCCTTGAACTCAGGCCTGCTGTGGCCACGAGGCACAGCAGTGATCAGGGCTGTGCTGGGGCACAGTTGGAGGGAGTCGTAAATCTCTGTTTCCCCAAGCATTCAGGATTTTCCTTTATTTGGTTTTTCAACACGCTGGCAACGTGCAGTCCCTGCTGCTGCTCCTTCCCCATATGGACAACATTTGGTGTTTGCCCAGTCCCCAACCCCTCTGTTTACAGCTGCAGCCTGCCACACACGAGTGTCACAAGCGGCCACATCCTGCTGACCCCAGAGCTGGCACACACAAAGCACTTGAGCCCAGCTCCAGCACAGCCCCAGGGGAGGAGGGAACAAGCCCAGGAGCTGCTCCTCACGGCAGGGCTCCAGCCCACACTCACCCCGTGGCAGAAGGAGCACTGCCAGCGGCCCCTGGCCGCTCTGAGTGTGCAGTCCTGCGGCCCCAGGACAGCTTTGTTTAGTTTCATGTGTCTCCAACACTTACCCGGAGTACGAGGGCACCTTTCACACGGGGGCAGAAGGAAGATTTAACTCATCAAGTTCCAGCTGGCAGCAGGATGGGGAGACTCTCATCCCTTTAGCACCCTCAGAGCTCCTCTCAGCCCCCTGAGTCCTTTTGCTGCTGACTACAAGAGATACCAGCAAATATTGCACTCCCACCCTGTCAGGAGAAGGAAGAGCGATTTCCAATGAGCACTGCTAACAGGAACACTGCACTGCAGAAAAAGGGGAGGAAAGTTCCAGAGGGAGCTGAGGAGAGCTGCCGTGAGTTTCTGCCACAGGGGAGCTGGGTGTGGGCAGAGAGCAGTGAGCCCACAACCACCCTTCCCCAACATCCCTCCAGATCAAGAGACCGAGGCACTGAGAGAACTCATGCTTTAATAGACACTGAAATCACAAAGAAGAAAAGGCCAAATGCCTTAGCAATTTCAATAAAAATATGAAAATCTTTTTACATGGTAAATTTCATAATATAAAAAGTTTAATGCTGTCTGGAAACAGAGTTTTAATTTACAAAGAAAGTCCATAGAGGCCAAACATGGCTAACACTGCACATAGGGAGAGCGAGTGCTGAAGGGCTGCTGCTGGGAAGCCTCTGCTGACCATCCTCTCTGGGTCACTGTCTCCAGTGCTCTGCTGCAGCTGAGGGGACGAGTGTCCACACACACGTGCAGCCCTGCTGGGCAGCGTGGCAACGCAATGAACCCGAAACTGTTCAAACCCATGATCACCATCCAGCTGAAACTACCAGTGCTTCCTAACAGACACCTCTGTGCCCCTGGATCTGTACTGCAACTTGGAAGAGATGTTCACAGAACGAGCTTGCCCTAATGAAAGAAAATATGGCCTAGAGTGGTATGTGTGGGTGTAGCACCGCCTCAATGCTTTTTCCTTGTTTCAGGAGGTATGATTAAACAGAAGGTATGACTTTCAGAAGGTATTTTCAGGTATGATTAAACAGAAGGAAAACCAGTATCAGGCCAGAGGTACAGGCTAACCAACAAAATCAAATTAAACTAGATTTTGAGCACAGGGGTTGTTTACTGTTCCCATTTAGATGGAGCTAAAGACAGTCAATTAAAAAATCTGAAATCTCACACAGTAAAACATACAGGGCAAAACCAAAACATTCAGGGGCCTTGCGGAATGTTGCATGTGGCAGGTTTAATGTGAAAGTGGTTAATACCTAATTGTTATTGCTCACTGTATTACGCAGTGTTGTCACTTGTACCATGCACAAATACAACAACGACAAATGCATTAAACCCACAGAAGGAATTCTAACAGCAAATGGAGAACGTGTGATTTTAATTTCCTGAATTTCTTCACGTATTGGGCAAACCTGATAAAACTCTTTTTTTCCTCACAAAGGGGTTGTTTGTCATTCAGGAGGTGGAGGAGTGAGGGACAAGGTGTGCAGTGTCTCCCAGCCACAAGTAAGCATGCATTTCATGGCTCCTGGCAAGCCAATGGAGAAGTGACCTGTGCCAAGTCAACGGAGACCTATTTCCCAAAAGACTTGTTCTAGTGACACTCACCTTCCATATTTATACAACATCAAATTCCCCAAATACTGAACTTTCTCTACATCTGAACCCTTCCCTGCTTCTAATGCTCCCCCCTCCTTAAAAACAACAACAGAAGAACCACTCCCCCACACCCCCCACCCCAATTCAGCTCTGTCTGAAAGCTTTAAGCCAGCATGAAACCTGCTGGAGCACAGAAATGGGTTGTAACAAAATGGCAGCATAGAATTTGTACAGGTTAGAAAAGATCCTTTAGTTATGGAAGTAAGCTACAACAAAGAGGCTTATTTCTGGCGTGTTATGCAGCACTACAGGGAGTATTTGCTGTTGCTATAAACAAAAAGCTGCCCACTTCCATCCTGGGTGTTCCTGGGATGTCGTTTCAAAAAGTTTATGCTGGTTAGAAACAGAGCAGGTCACATGAAGTCTCTCAGCAGTCCTGTGACCACGGCAAGTGGCATGATCAACAGCATCACTGTCTCCACAAGGGGCAGACACTGTGCTGACTCATTTTGGCCCACTATTCTAATTTTTCCTGCCAAATGACACAAAGGTGATGTTTAGCACCAAACCATCACAGGAAGATGTCACGTACAGACAAATAACTTGCACCATAATGAGTTGAACAAATTGACTCAACTGTTCTGCTACATTGTGTACGAGTAGGTAACTACTCCTTCTCTCTGCACTGAAAACTTTGGCCATCCCCCCTCCCTTGTTAGCTGGCTGTATCACCCCAGCCCAGTGTTCTTTGCCTTTAGTGCTTGTGTTCCTTTCTCGGGACAATAAAAAGGAAAACTTTCTCCTGAAACCAGCAGACTCCAGAATATTCTCACAGCACGCATCTGATTCTGCCCTGTGAGTAAGCTGAGCCTAAGCATTTTCATGTTTCCATATCAGAACTGAATTCTCTGCCCTGCTTTCATGCTTCTCCTCCAAGATCCCTAAGAAAATCACAAATTGTCAGATCCAGGTTTACAAGAGCATCCAGCCACACTAGGTACAATTCTTTGCATCAGCAGCATACGCCTGGTACGTCCACAGAGCTGCCTGCACTCTCCAGTCAGCTGCAAGACTGGAAGTTGACTTAAGATCCAGCTAAAACTCAGGGCCTAATGAATTCAGCCTCACAACACCTCTGTGAGGTAGCTAGGTAAGTATTACTATCCCCATTTAGATAGAAAGGGAAGACGAGGCACGGAGAGGTGAAGTGATTAGCCTTCAGTCACTCAGCCAATCCTGGGAGTGCAGAATAGACACCAAAAACCTTGGTGATACAGTGCTCTGACTTCACAGCCTGCGAATCCCTTGTGTGGATCTGAGCTCACGTGGCAGGATCAGTGCGGCTGCACACCCACGGCCTCAGTGCATTAAATGATCACTGGGATCCTGATCACATCACTGCATTGCAGAGCCACTCAGAAACCATCTCCAGCCTGCCCCTGACTCCTAAACCCCACCTAGCCTAGGGAAGCTGACTGTGCATATGGCCCTGGGGGTGCTCTTGGTCCCCTTTCCTCCACGCGTCACAGGGCACTCGGTTCTGCATCCAGCCCCTCCTCTTGCTGCCTCGCCTTCAGCTCAAGCTGCACCAGCAGCTGCTTGCACTGACACACCTGCTCCAAATGAAACTTGTTTCCATACCTGCTCCAAAGGAAACCTGCCTCCACAGCAGGGAAAAGGTCCACAGACCTGTCTGCACTGAGCCCTGGCAATGATTTAGCAGGATCAAGGAGGGATTTTTTTCGTCAGGTGATGTCTCAATCACGCACACTGATGTCACAGTCTTGCCTGCTGTGGAACTGCAAAATAATGTTCTGAGCTGCAGCATTGGTAATCCTTTTCTGTACTCGCTGAGCAGAGATGTAAGTACTGCCCAAAACTTGCCAGGATAAAAAGTTCACCTTCACAATGTGGTGTGCCAGAGAGACCAGAGCACACAATAAAACCAGAACTTGTCTCTCTGACACACACTCACCACCACAAACTCAGGCTCACCTGGTTTGTTAGGCCCCAAACATTTCCTTTGAGCAGACCAACCAGCAAAGTCTCATCTGAGGGCTTTCCCTCCAAAAAAGTTACCTGAGATGCAGATTTTAGAATGGGGCACCTCTTTCCTTCTTGTCTTTGTTTCACCAGTCTCTAAATGATGCAACAGAACTGCCAGATCCTGCTGCTATGGAGTTCTACTGACAGCAGTTTCTGGTTTGGCCAACCTGGCAGAGGTATCTAGAGGCACGTGGTCTTCTCCTCTGTCAGCCTTTGCAAGCAGTCGAGTGAATGGCTCATCCTTCTCCAGGAAGAGACTTGTCCCTATGTTCTTTGTGGAACAGGAATGTTCTGCTTCCTCTCCCTTTCCTCTCCAACCCCCGATATGTGTAATTTCTGTACAAAAAGCCAGCTGTAAAACTTCTGGTTAAGAAATATGAGAAGGTGGCTTAAAAGCCAGTATTTAATGAGCAGACAACCAGATGCTTTGCACCTGCTGCTGCAAATACTGAATGCTACAAAGAACCTGCTATCAGGTGAGTCTGGCCAAGGTCCTGATAAGGGAAACAAAAACCTTTATGTGTGTGAGGCCGTGTGCCCCCACAGTGACAGCAGGCCAGCCTGTCCCATCCCTGGGCACTGCCAGCTGAGGGCATGACCACGGCTGCTTAGCTACTGGTTCAGTTTTGGTAAAGGCAAGTGGGCAGAAGCAAATACTTCAACAAGACCATAAGTCATCAGCTGGTACTTGGGACATTTCAACATTTGGAGGAAGGGAAAAATCTTCCCGGTGACAAAAATTTATACCCGTTCCCAGCTGGCAGCCTCAGGGGACGCACGGCTCCCAGAGTGTTGCCAGGTGAGGAATGAGCTGATGTCATGGCATTTGTGGTTTCAGGGCGTCTGTGTCCATTTGGAGGGATCTTCTGTGGTGAAGCAGCAAGGTGTTGCCCAATAGACAGGTCCTTCAGTTCCAGCTTCTCTGCACTTTCCTCTTTGCTGTGCCGTGGTGATAAATTGAGCAAGCTGAGGACATCTTTCTTAGAAGTCATTGTTCCTGGAGCTCCTCGGAGAATCTTTATTGGGCCAGTAGAGTGGTGGGGAGTGCTTTGCCAGAACATCTTTAAGTTGTGAATTGCTTGCACTTTTTCATCGATGGCAGCCAATTTCAATTTGTCTATGTCTGGGGCATCAGCTGGGCTTGAGCGAGCAGAGCCAGCTGAGGAATAAGAAAGAGCAGGAGATGGAGTGCTGCCACCAGGAGACTGATGCCCTGAGCTCGGAGAGATATTTCTGGGTGATTTAGAAATGTGAGCACTATAAGGAGAGCTGGGGTACTTGAGTTTAAAGGGAGGCTGCTCAGTTAGGGACCCATGCGAATCACACCCTGGAGACGGCTGCCCACTGTACTGGCCCGTGCCTTCTCTGTTTGACATCTCTGACGTTGTGGGGCTGTTGTAGCCAGAGCTGACCTTCTGAAGGGATGAACTCCTCGTGGGAGGCTTTGGTTTGATGGCAAGAGGCGAGGACTGGTTCCTGTGGCCGGAGCTGAGCGGGCGGCTGAAGGCGCTGGTCTCCGAGGAGCGGAACGCGGACACGCCGCCCGGGCTGGCAGTCCCCTCCTCCAGGCTGCTGCTCTTGCTGACCTGGCTGCTGCTTCTCTGCAGCCGTTCAACAGCTATGAGGTGACTCTGAGTTTCCTCCAGAATTTTTTGGGCCAACTCTTGCGGATCAAGCTTTGGATTACTGTCCTCCTGGGATTTGACGGTGCTGTCGGTCTCAGTGCTAGATTGGTCAGATTCCCCAGTATCAGAACTTGCAAGTTTCCCAACTTTTTGGAAAGGTGAATTCGGGCTGGGGATGAGAGTCATTTTAACAGGAGAATTTGGAGTACTTACGCTCCCTTTGGAATTGATGGACACTTTAATGCCTCCGTTCTGACTAGTTTTGGGCTGTTTGTGATCAGGGGAAGATCTTGGTTTTATGTTTTCTTGGTAACTGGCCAAAGGCTCGTTGCTGATTATAGAGAAACCTTCATAATCTTCCTCATCTTTGCTGGCTGCACTGGCTTGTGGTGACAGCTGGCTCTGAGCTGCAGACCTGTGGGGATAGATATTCTTGGGTCTCTCATAATCCTGCCGTCCTCTGTGTCCTGCCCCATCCAGCACGTTCTCTGGCTTGGAAACAAAGCTCATGGAAGAAGCAATGGAGCTCAGGCTGTACACAGAAATGGCATCTGAGGCAATGCTGTCTGGACAGGTAGGAGAGAATGGAGGGTTTTGATACTGGGGTACAGGGTTGGAAACAGACTGAGCAGAAGCCAGTGACTCCAGCGATGAGGAACTGTCCAGGCTAAGGCGCTTGGGCAGCTCGGTAGAATCTGAAAAAGAAAAGACAACAGTATGTACAAACATGCCTCTAGATACACCATAAAATCAAATAAAACCAGGTAACATTGTATCAGAAGTAAGAGAAAAGCTACAAAACATGCCCTCAGGCTCTCTGCTACCTCAGAACAACCAGCTACTACTTAGGCAAGGAGAAAGAAGTGCACAGCCCAGGCAAGAATCTCCATCCAGGCATCCTAGATGGAAGTTGGCAGTTCATTATCATTTCATATGTCAAAACACAGAATCAGTTACATGTCCTCCAGTTGCTGGACTCTACCTCCAGCTTCTCTCAGACAAGTCTTTCCCATACAAAAATAACATTTACTCCAGTCTCTATCACATTTGGTCTGTGTGACATGTTTGTGACCTCTGCAAAGATGCAAGTGTGAGATTTCAGCAGAAGCCATCCTGATCAAATAATCAGATGGTGCAAGAGCAAAAACACACTGAGCAGCTTTACCAAAAAGTGCCAGCAAGGATTGTAGAGCAAAGTGCATGGTCCTCCTGGTAGCTTGTTTCCCAGTTTTCAGAATGACCTCCTCTTGGCCAACTTCACAAAGGTCAAAACCTGTAGTGAGACATGGAACAGAAAATTACAGCTCACAGAAAGACCCTCTGTCTCAAATAAAAGTAATCTCATTTATAACACAGACAGAACAGAGAGGTATGACAGGATGCAGCACCCTCGGAAGGATGACTTCACCTCTCATGTGCAGTTGTCTGTTATTTATTACTGTTTAGCACACCTTCTCCAGGTGTTGGGAGCTTGTGGCATTGAACTGGGAATACACACACTCATTAACAAATCACTCCTGTCAACACTTCTGTAGTTGCAAATTATTTGGAGTTGTCAGGAAATTAGATACCAAACACAACTCAGGGGACAGTGTCCTACATGCCAAACCATTTACTACATTTACCTTGGAATCTGGCAGATGCAGGCTGGGCTGCAGGAGGCAGACAAATGTGAAGCTGTGAGTTTTATCAGTGCTTCAAGCACTTGAGACATAGCAATGAGTTTAGAGAGACAACAGAATGAAGTGTTTTCCTACCTAGAGCTGCCAGAAACTCATGACAGCCAGGCAGCCTCCAGAGCTGGACACTGATGGAGACCTGGATTGGTGCAGAGGAGAAATCTTGCTCCTTCTCTCCTGCCTGAAGTTGAACCAGGACTTGATGCAGCTGAAGACAGCAATACAGACATTAGCCATTCCTTACAAGTCACAGACAAGGCAATGCCCTTTCCCTGGACACCCTTTCCCTGGACACCCAGTTCAGCTGCTGCTCCTGAACAGAGCAGTGAGATGGGAAGGTCTGGGAAGAAGGACAGTTCAGGGACAGCAGCATCAGACAGACTGGAACAGCAGCAAAGGCAGGGACAGAGCAGGGGTGAGGGCTGGGGGGTGGCCAGTGGAAACTGAGCAAGAAGGAAGCACAGCAGGAACATCTGTGAAGGGAAAGAAAAGGAAAGAGATACTCTGGGGCTGCTCACAGAAGTATACTAAAGCCCATTCCATGACTGAGCCATACTCCTTATGCAAATCTTAAGAAACTCATTGCAGAACAAGTCATATGAAACCATGGAAGACTTTCCTAATATCTCTATGGCCTCCAGGAAAGAAGTTTCTCAACTGTGCCCAAGGGACAGGAGTAGCAAGCTAGAGAGAAAATGTGTTTATAAGATCTGACACAAATTAAGATGCCAGGATCCCGTGTAATTCACCAACACAGCCAGGGCAGCAAGGATGGAAAGCCATTAATCAGGGACCAGCTAACCTCAGGACCACCCATCTCTCACAACCCACAAAAGCTTACACAGGCCTTTTTCCACAGTAGCTCTGTGGAGCAGATCCCAGGCCTGAGAGGGGTGCAGACACCTTGCAGCACAGGGCATGGGGCTGCAGCGACCCCGGCAGCTCAACCCTGCACCGCAGTGTCACCCCGTGCACATCATACTCACCATTGCCACCACATTTCTAACAGCCTTCGGGCAGCAGGCAACAAGGAAGGAAAAGAGGAGAAAAGAACATGGGTTACTCTGTGCTACAAAGAGCCTGTGCTGAGGAGCCTGGCAGGGACACATCCATGTGCGAGCCAGCAGCCTGACTGCAAGATGCTCTGTCCGGACAAAGAAGGGAGCAATGGGAACGGCCCGAGCTGTGAACCCAACAGCATGGGAACAGGCAGCTGGAATCTGGGAGTGCCCAGCTCATGACAGCTCAGACACTTAGCAGGCAGACACTCAGGCCAACCCACACTCTGGCAGGAGGCTGAACATAAAACAGCCCTGCTCTTGTTTCCTCTGGGACGCAGTGCTCGTGCTCAATGCGGTCAGAAATCCCTAACTCTTCCGTGCACATGCAGTAGTCTAAAGTTCTCTCCTTTGTGGCTCCTGCCTCCTCTTTTGCACTCAAAATAAACATTTTCTATCCAGTGCAGCTGCTCAGGCTCCCACCTTGCTGCTTCACTACTGCAAAGAGCACTCACTCCCCTGTGATGCCGGTCACCCACTCTGGAAAACCAAGGAGCAGCACCCACTGACTGAAACGTCTGACATCCTGCTTGTGTCTGGAACAAAGTCTGCTTTCCTCTGGGACAGGCAGAGCCCCAGCTGCTCACACCATGAACTGCTAAGAGGCAGGAGAGGAAAAAAGTAATTACCACAATGGAGGGGAGAGCTGTTGGAAATCAACTTGTAACAGGATAATATGGTGCAAAAGGGAATTCTGCCAGGGGTCTGGGCTATGGAAGAAAACTTGCAATATCCCTGCCAGTATTTACTCTGTGGGGCAGCAAGGAAAGGCTGCATGTGTCTTTTTGTGTTTTGTTGTTTGTGCACAGCCAACTGAATATTTTTCCCTGGGTAATTTAATTACTTGAGGCAGAGCAGCAATCATGAAGGCACCTCATTAGCACTCTAAGGCATTTTGAGCTGTGGGAATGCTGTCCTGTCCTCACACCTCTCTGACCCGGTCTCCCTTGGGTGGCCACGAGGGAGATAACCCTGAAGTTAACCACACACATCTCAGGCACTGATGAGAGCCAAGGCAAGAGGCAAAACACCACCAAGGACCCTGGCCACCAAGGGCATTGGAAACATCTCAACCTCTGCTGCAGATCCTAACAGGAGCCCTTTCCTTGGAGCAGACTCATCCTAGTGGGCTGCCAGAGCTGCTCAGCAGGTAACAGAGAAGCTGGGGCTCTTCTCTGGCCCTTTCTGCAGACTCCATGTGACCGAAGGAAGGGCAGCTGACACCACACAGAACCAATTCCAGCTCCCCACCACAGCATTGCCTGGAATGTCTCTGCATGGGGAAAGGGGAAAGACTGTGAGATATAGGCCCATTCCCTGGGTGAGCACAAAAATGTACCAAAGCAGGCAAATGATGAAGAGAAACCTCATCACAGGAGCACTGAGGACAGTCAGAACCATGGAATGGAAAGCAGCCAGGCTGGTGGCACAGAGGAAGGTCAGGTTAGGCTGGGCATGCTGCAGAGATGGGAGGGGGAAGAGTGTGAAGGAGGCTGAGGAGAGCAGGGAGAGGTCCCATCACCACAGGTAGCACTGCCCTTCTCCTGAAGACCAGAAATCCTTTCTGTGGAGCTGTGAGCACACACAGGAGCAGCACAGGCTCACTGAGTTTTCTGACAGACCTTGCATTGTCCCAAGTCACCCATACCTTAGGAGTTCAGTAAATGCAGTGGGCAATGAGCAGCCAGCGTGGGCCCAGGCAGGGTGGCCAAACAGCAATTGGGGGTCTGTAACTCAATTCCCCCACACTGCTGCAGGGATCATGCTTGTCACTGAATAGGAAGGCCCAGGGCCATGCAGCCCAGTACTCCACCTGCGTATTTTCCTTCTGGACACACACTTTCATTCACACAACCAGGCAAGTTTGGAATTTCAAGTCTCCTAGCAAGCTCTGGGTTGATAAACTAGGGCATCAACCATTCTGCATATTTCTGAATTTACTGACCTGGGAAGAGCCATTTGGAACCTGGTACTGGAGGAAAACCTCCCAACTCACCCTGTTGATAAGCTGCTCTCCTGTTTCTGAAGTTGTGATAAGTTTACAAAGTGCCTGAAGTGCAGGGTTAGGCAAACCTGAAAAACATTAGCAGAAACATCTGTATCTGTTTCTTTACTGCAAGAAATGCAACAAACCTGAACAGAAAACACACTCAGCTAATTCCTAAAACCTCTCCCCCACATCACTGGACAGCTCTGGAAGCAGCAGCAGTATCCAGAAAGTAAAAGGTTTTCCCACTTTGCATCTGATGACAGGTTTCCTGACTGAGAGCTGGGAGAGAGGAACAGTCACATCATACTTACTCGACCCAGCAGCAAGGGACTCTCATCTGAGACAAAATTTTCAGTGAACATTTACTTTTAGAACTTCTTCCCAGTCCAATACATTGATTTCATTGATGTACAACACCCCTGTTCCACATGCTGACATCACAGAAAGGTGTGAAAGGCTGATGCCTGCCTGGGCAGGGCCCACAGCTGCCTCCTCTCACCTAGGAGGGACTGGATGGTGGTGCTGCACTGCTGCAGCCGGTCCCCAGGGTCCGAGGTTGGGAAGAACACTGCTGCTGGGAGGCCACTGGCTGGTGGGTCCAAGCGAAATCCCACAGCTGTGAGGAGTGCCTGCCAGCCTGGAATGCCACCAACTTTGTTCTCCACACTCTGCTGGGAGGTGTACATGGAGTTGTGCTGCCCGTTCTGGATTCGCTGCAATGATTTCTCCACCTGTGGGGAAATGACACCGCTTATTGTACCAGATGCTGTTATTGACTGCCTCTTTTTACACAGAGAAGAGACTAGAACAGCAGGCTGGGAAACAGCAAATCTGAGACTGATCCTGGCCTGCTCACACAAGAGGACATTCGTGCCTTGAAAAGAGAAACTCCAGTAACTCAGCACTCACAGCTGCAACATCACAGTGATGAGTGTCTATATTCTCTGGGATGTTGGGAACAATAATGCCACAGCAAACGAAGTTGCAGTTTGTTTGGGATAGTTTCCTGTAAGCCTGGCAGCTGCATTTCTCCCCAAGGAATGACTCACCTGGGGGTTCCAGACTGCTTATTACCAGACAAAGAGCCTGCAGCCACACGGCAAACAGGAAAGAGGGATGAGTGTCCACAAACCCCAGCAACTGGGAAGACCAGCAACATTCACAGGTTTCCAACATTCTGTGGATACTTCACACTCCTGTGAGACCACAGATGATGCATTGGGAAGAAAAGTATTAGAAGTCATGAGTGATCATTCCAGCCACCTGGCAGTTGGCTCCAGTCCCACAGTTCCCCAGGACAGACTGGTGGCACAGATGGGGACAGAAGGGCCTCTTATCTCCCAAACACGCAGAGACAGCAGTGAGTGCTCTGTGTTTCCATGACTGCCATGTTCGTAGCTATTTCCCTGTATAAACAATTAATCCCAATGCTTACCCCTTAAGCAGAAACCCAATTCAACAGCTAATGTAAACCAGATGGGTCTGGGGAGGATTCTGTCACAATACAACCTAAGATTTTGCTTACTTTGCCTCTTTTTGCACTGAACACTTCCTTAGGTGTCCAAGTATTTCCACACTGACCCGGAGTTTTGCAAGAGGATACGTCACGGCAGGGGAGGAGGGGAATGAAGGTGTGTGTATATGTATTTTCAAAAGGGAGTGGCTGCACATCAGGGAGTGGCTGCTGTTCCACTCATGCCCTCAGGTGAGGGTGTGTCAGGACAGGATGGGCTGTGGTGCCACCCCTGGCTGTGACAGCACTTCCTTTCCCTTACCAGATGCAGGAGGACACGCAGAGCATCCCGGGCCCTTTCAGGGTGCTGCAGGATCTCAGTCAGGGCCTGTCCTACCAGTGAAGAAGGGCTGTTCAGCTTCATGTCACTCCCAATAAGCATGAAGCCTGCAGGATTCAGAACGAGAGACAATCACTCTCCTGTTGTTATGAAAAATGTTCAAACCCGACGCAGATGTCCTCTGCCCTCAGACTAGTGAATGATGGTTCACTGTACCCTGCACAGGGACATTCTTTTCCCAGAGCTGCTGCCCACTCCCTGCCCAGTCATGCAGACTGAACTTCCAGAAAGTTTCTAGATACCTCTTACTGTCCCCTGCTATTAAATCAATAGTGCCTTCCTGTTCAAGCAAGCAGAAAACCACTGGATTGCAGCTAAACTTGTCCAGGCACGCACCAGATCCCCTCTACAGCCACGGAAATCAACACATGCCAACAGAGATCACAGAACAGAACTGTGAACATGAAAAGTTTTCACTGTCCTGGTCAGAAACCTGTCCTGGCTCATGCACCACTCAATGCCAAACTCCCCAGATGTCAGCACAAAGAGCTCTGCATTTCCCCTCATTCATGCACGGAGGATGCAGCTGCTCCTGGCTCTGGTGCTCTGTCCAAGACTCAGAGCCAAGGGTCAGGGGTGAAGTCAAGGATTGTGTGTGATGAACTTGCACAGTGCCTTGGAAAAGGCAGTACTCAGACAGCCTGAGCAGCTGAAAGCCTCTGCTTGCTGGCAGTGCCAAACACCATGTCCACACTCATCCTTTTCTGCCTAGGAAGTGGTCACTTCTGGGGCTTTTTAGTGCTCTCTTCTTTTGAGACAGAAAAATCTTGGAAGGAAAATAAAATCCCAACTGAACTGTGGACTGTAACTTGAACTCAGCTCACAGCTGGTATCACCTGAACCACATCCTAACGCTGGACTCAACGTGCCTGAAATCACTGTCAGCCTGATTCATTTTAACAAGTTCCCGCTCCTCCAGCCACGTGCAGTTCACAGCAGAGCCATATTCACCACAGTTTCCTGAGCTAAATAACATGGTTCTGCTGCCTGTGCAAAAATAAATTTGGGGAATGCTTGCAGCTTTCAAAAATCAGGCCTTGGGCCAGGAAGAAAAATAAGCTTATCTGTACATATTCCTGTCACAGCACTGCTGAACTCCAAGACTTTGTCATTCCAAAGCTCACCATACAGATCTAATTGAGAGGCAGCAAGCACCAGCACTGCACAAGGAGCTGACACTGCTGAGATATTCCCAATGGAAGCAAGGGAAATCTTTCTCCTAGAAGGAATAAGCCCTACAAGGTTTATGTCACAGAAATCACAGGTGCTTGCTGCTGCTGCTTCCAGCAGCACTTCTCCTGCCTCCCGTCACTAAATTTTCCATTAAGAAGTCTGTACGTGTGCTCCAGCTGACTTCATCCCACAGACACAGGAAGTGTGAGTCTGGAGATTTCAAACATGACTTGCTGTACTGCACTTTATTTCTTTCCAGTCATGAAACACACTTTGCCTCACAATTGCTTCTAATTATACCCAATCCATACCCACCTACTGTGCCCAGTGAAATACTGATGAGTCCTGTGACACTGACATTCAGCCACACTCAGCTGAATCAGGGTCTGAGACACAGGGGCTGAATTCTGGGAAAGCACAGGGCACACACTGCTCCAAATTACTGCCAGCACTGCTCCTTGCTTAGCTCATACAGTTTGGCAGCTCCCTAGAAACCCCATCTGGTTTGTCCAGCAGAAGACCCTTCCTACCTGCCCAGTTGGCTGGATGGGAGAACTGCTTGCTGCTCTGCACAGTTTTCATTGCTTCTCCCAGGGCTGCACTGGCTTTCATCCCGTTTAAGAGAGAGGAATAGAAGGCGTGCACAAACATTTTGGAAGCAGCCACAGGAATGGGCCAGAGTGACACAAGGACACATTGAGCCCCAGCAGCCAGGAAGGCTCTTGTCAAGCCAATGACTCCATCAGAAGTGACTTTGCTGTTGGACTCTTGGTAAGAGCCAAGCACCACTAGCTTGACAGGAAGACGCAGATCCAGCACGTCAGCCGCCGTGAGCAGGAACTCCTGGAGAGGAGGGCAGTCCGAGATGCTCTCCACGTCACTGGCATCATCCTGCATCCTAAGAGATTCTGGGATTGTGTAGGGGTTCCCAAAAGAACTCTTGCTGCTGGCTGGGTTGCTGTCAGTGTTGGGCGTCAGGACCAAAGCAGCCAGTTTCCAGGAGACGTGGGTTGCAAAATGGACGCATTCTGCCTGAGTGAGGGCACTCATGACTCTCTCTTTTGTTGATGAGCTGCCAACTAAGGGCTGGCAGCCAAGCAACTCAGATACCATATAGGCTTCCTCTTCTGCAGAGGGCATAGGTCCCCACAGCCACCTGTCCATAACTGCTGAAGGGAGCTTGGGATTTCCTATCACAGCTGCCATTGAGGTAGAACTGGAGTAAGCAGAAGTATTCTTCCTCACGTGGGACTACACAGAGAAAGAGAAAGAGAAAATGGGGTTCAAAGATCTGGTTTTTACAGTGCTGGTATTAAAATATCCTGTCCCTCTGGCTCTAACTATAAATCTGGTTGTCATAATTACAGGAAGACTGCCATTTATTTAGTTTCTTCTGTTTAACTGTTCCAAGGAACACCTCTGTTTGAGTCTGGTCAAGACTTCTATCCCCAGATCTTAGTAAGAACAGAAAGCAACAGATATAGCCCAGGTCCATTTGAGGGCTGCAGCAGAACTAAAAACATAAAGATTACAGGTTCTCACATTACTGGAACACTCCCTGAAATCACTCACTAAGTGGTTCCTTGTACCTGTATTTCTAAGATCAGTGTCAGCACTGCCAGCAGCAGGTGCTGCATTTCAGCAGCTGATACCAAATGGAACAGCAGTAATGCTGACAAGATTCAGACCTTTCTGCTGCTCCACTGACTGTGTTTAACCCAGGGCAAGCCAAGATGTGCCACAAAATACTGCCCAGCAAGAGCAAATGTGACTTGGTGCATTCTCCCAGAGACCTGGGCATTAGAAACGCTGCTGCCAAACCTCAGCATGGAGATACTTCTGGAGGGTTCACCTGTGGGATTTGCTTTCCCTCACAGCTTTGGTGTTCAGAAACATTAGTGGCCTTCCCCACTCAGAATGCTGAAATGGAGGTGAACATGCCAGCAATGTGACAGGACAGTCAGCCTGGCAAGGAAGCTCAGCACAGATCACAGACACCTACATCTCTGTAGTCTGCCATGTAGTTTCACACCCAGCACATGCAATCCTTCAGAGGAAGATATCCAAATGATCCAATCCCCTTGTCCTTTCTGGCATGCCTGGGGCTGTGATTTTGTGCTGCAGGAACTACATCAGAACCTGCTTCAGAGCTGTGGAGCTCAGCATGCTCCTCAGACCCAAGGTGGCCTGTTTGTGGTTTCTGTTCTTGCTTCTGGCACAGCAGGGCAGAGCTGCTGCTTTCTGAGCATTACCAGGACCTGCACCCACAGGAGAGGCTCTGTGAGAGAGGTTTATAAGCAGTGTCAGACCTTGGAGCTGGGATTCAGTGACTGGATGGACGGCACTGCAATGAGGCTGAAGCGCTCGTAGAGGTACTCGTTGGAGGAACTGCCCTTCAGGAGAGCAAAAGGAATGAGGTACAGTTCTCCCTCCAGAACCAGGACCAGCTGACGGTGGCGGCCAACAGGCCCACTGGAATGCATCAAACCCTGAAAAGAAAGGAGAGAGAATTAGATTGGCCTTTTCACTCAATCCATGTCCCTGCCTGTCCCAAGCGTCAGGCTCTAATCTGACCCCGTGTTAGGTTTGGAAATACCCACATCAGAGCCACGCTCTGTGTGACAGGGGAGCACATGTCCTGTGCAGCTGGACTGCTGCTCACCTGTGCCAGCCACGGTTCCACTGGGACATGTGAGTGCTGAGGGCACTGACCCGTCCGCTCTGGGTCATCATCCTGCCCTCAGCCCACGTGGGGCCCAGCCTCACCTGGTGCTGCAGCTCCTGCTCCAGCCTGAAACCTTTGCTAACCCCAAGCACCTACACCTTGTCAGTACTGTCATCACCTTACCTTTTGTCAGAGAATACTCTTTCTGACACTGAATTTCTATTTAGTCATTTCCTCTGAAGAGTGAACAATCTACAGACAGATTGTGTCCATGGCCTGCACTTCCAGACATTTGACACAGTCATCAACCCAGAGTCACCAAAAGATCTAAACAGAAAGCATCTTATGGATGGAGAAGTGAAGCAGAGAGATTAGTCCATAGTAAACACACAGCTGGGCACAAAATGTGGCAACTGCTCCTTGTGCCATGTAACTGTGGAAATTTATTCATCTAGTGGTGGAAATTTATTCATCTAGTGTATCATAAAAACAATTAGTTCTCACTCCAGGAAACAGTAACTTCAAAGCACTGAAATTTGCTCCAGCTTAAATAAACACTGTCAGCCCACAAAAAAAAAAAAAGTATGCAGGACTAGATCCTTGTCTCTAGATGGTCACTACGACCCCTTCCAACCCCGACTGTTGTGTGAAAATACCACGCTCCAGAAACCAGCCCCAAGCTGTCTGTTCTTGCTTTCCCACACTGAGAGGGTTTTGGTAAGTGTCAGTGCCAAAGGCTTACTCCTTCCATGGGTCCTATCAGTAAGTCGTAGAGAGCACGGAGAGGGGGTTTGGTGAAAGAAGTCTGCCTCCTTGGAAGTGATGAGGATCCATCCTTAACAGGAGACATGGTACTGCTGAACAGGCTGGTCATGCTCTGACAGCTCCTGTGGGCAAAAGCCAAGGGAGAGGTTAGCTGCAGGAATCTGAGCTGCCCTGACCTCTGACAGTGACATGAGCTGGGCCCTGTCACCCAGGGCACTCTGCTCTGTAAGATTCAGGCTTTAAAGAGGACTTTAGTCTCCCACTCAGCTTCACACACCAGTGAACAGTGACATTGATGGCAGGATGAATCAGCTGCACACAGCATATGGCATTGCTGTGGAGTTTCTCTACACAGTGCCTGAAGCGCTGTTCCCAGTTGCTCCTGCACACCTATGAGCAGCACTGTGTGCAGGCAGGCGTGACACCCACTGCCAACTGACCACAGCCACAGGAGGATTTGCCCTTGGGTTGTGCACCAACTGACCTAGTATGAGACCAGAGAAAATGTGACAACAGGCAAACCACGAGACATCAAGATTCTGCACTTCTGCCAGTGCTGTGCAATACCTGGTGCCCATTTCTGATATTCCCACAGAGCTCTGCATGTGATCTCCTGGCATCAGCAGCCACAAGTGTCTGCCCTGCTGAGGAAATGAAGTTGCCCCATTCTGGGCTCACTAGTCCAGCAGCTGTGCTCCCCAGAAATGTCATCCTTGGGTCAGCCCACTGAACAACCATTTTATGTGGAAAGGGTAACTTCCCAAAACATTTTAGCAGGGCCTCAAAGGAAAGGTAAGGAGGCCTCGGACACACCCCAACCATTTCTGATACACACCAACACATACACTCAGAAATCGCATTTTTCCCTCTCTTTCTCTCCTCAGCTGCTGCAATCAGCCTCCTGACCAAGCTTACATCATGCCTGAAACCTACAGTTCTCTGAAGAAAAAAGTGCTCTTACCACCCACAAGGAATTTCCATCTTATGGGCACACAGGAATACCCTCAGAATGTCAATTGAAGCCTGGTGTCTGAGTGCCCATGGTCTCCAACCCAGAGATTCCTGTGACAATGTGAGTATGCTGCCCTGCTGCTGGAAACTCATCTGTGGAATTTGTGCAGCAGGGGATCAGCACAGGCTTGACACTGTGTTCTCCCCTCACACCTGTCTGCCCACTTCACTGCAGCACCTGACTGCAGAGTTCAGCTTTATGAAGGACAGATTTTGAAATCAAATCAGGAAAGAAAATCCATGGTATCAGGGGATATCCCAGTGGCCCCCTAGGACCTTGTGCCCTGATGCTCCCGGAGTGGTTTGTTGCCAGCAGGCAGCAGTTGCCAGCCCCACAGCCCACATTCAGTGATTGTTACACACTCATTTACTGCAGGGAATAGGGGCCTGATTGCTCCAATCAGCAAAGCCCTCCTGCATCTTGGGTTTCCCAGCCAAGCAGCTCTAGATTTATTTCTTCACCACTCAGATTGCTTTTTATGAGAACAAAACCGAGGAAGCACCATAAATCTCCCACATCTCCTGCCTCTGTGTGTGTGTGTGCGTGTACACAAAGCATGAGGAAATCCACAGGGGAGGATGGAGAGATCTCTTGTGGCAAGTGGAGCTGACCAGGAGCCCTGGCCAGCACATCCTTCCTCCCCAGAAATCAAACAAAAGGCTCCAGGTGCACTGACGACTTCCACCTTGCTCTTGCAATGCAGAGGCTCCCCTGATGTCTGAACAGTGAAATCTCTCATTTGGAAGCCTCTGCTCAGACTCTGCAGTGCTGCTGATTTATAACCCTTTGTACAGGCAGCCTGGCCTGCAGCAAGCAGAGAAACAGCACAAACAGCCAGGGCTTAGCTCTGCTCCCTCCCTTTGTCTTGGAGCTGCAGGAACAAAGCAAAGCCTCAGAGAACAGGGTCAGACTGACCTGGCTGACCAGCAGCCTCACAGGTGCTGGCTCTGCCTGCCAAGGATGAGTGGCTGGGTCTGGGCAGGAGGGAGGGGTTCATCTCAGAACCAGCACAAAGCTGCTCCTGCCTGAGCACTAATTAGCATTTTGGACAAGGAAATGCTCCCCATGGCCAAGCACAGCCATTGGGAGGGCTGCAGGTCAGGCCTGGTGCTGCTGGGGTGTGACAGCCTCGGGAAGCTGGATACCCATCAAGCCCTCCTCAAAGAGACTCTTCCTAAAGATGCAGCTCTAAATCCACATTCAGGGCTTGACACACACACACACAGACACCATGCTACAGGGGCTCCAGAAAACAGCCAGATCTGAGCTCCCTGTGGATCCTTTCAAGGATCTACAAGTATCTCCAGAACCCACTAGTGGTTGCAAAAAACCCACAGCCCACCCAGCACTCTCTGCCAGGGTGGTCTGCACGTCAGCAGCTGCAGCACTGCATCCTGGATGGCAGAGAACCACCCCAGAAAGGACTCCCCAGCCCCTGCTGTCCCATCTGCCCCCCAGGGATGCCCCCATCCCTCTGCTCTGGAGAGGATCAGCTGTACGGTTCTTCAGGGCAAGCTGTCAGGCCCTGAGGGCAGTAATAGGCTCCAATGATCCTGATCAGCTTCCCCTACCTAGTGAGCAGAGAAAATAGAAGCTGCAAGAAGACACGAGCCACTGTGGCTATCCTGGTGGCTGCACCAGTGGCATCCTCAGCTCAGACAGCCATTGCCCAGTCCTGAGACCACCACAGTGTTCCCTCAGTGCTTCTTTCTCCTCCAAAATCCATTTCCCCTCAGAAGTTCTCTAAGTGAACTGCCAGCCATCCAAGTTTGCTTTTTTAAGCAGAACTGAGAAAAAAAAAAACAAACCAAAACACCACAAAACAACAAAACCTACTATTCTCTGCTTAAAAGCACCTATCCTGAATTCAGGGCTCAGCAAGCCAGCTGCAAACAGATGTGGCAGTGTTAGCTCTGTCCCCAGGTCCCCCTCCACAGGCAAAAGGAGAGGGGCAGGTAGGGAGGCCATCCAGCACTGTCTCCTTATTTTTCCACCTCAGTGCTCAATGCAAGAACATCACAGACATGGCTGTTTTTAATGCTTCCCCTGCTTCTCTTCTGAGGGTGCTTTTAGTTAAATGATGCCCCATCCCTGGGCTGCTCCTAAGAGCTGCAAACTACTTACTTGACAAGACACCTGAGCTAAGCTGCTAGGTCTGGATTCAAAGTAATGTATGTGGCTCCTGTGGAGCAGAAAGACAGAGATGTGGCATGGCTGGCCACTGCAGTGTTCCTGAAGATCAGCATTCCCCGGAACAGAATCAATCCTACTCCCCCTGTAATCAGAGGGACAATCTCCTCTCTTTCTAAGCCTGATAACCTAGCAAAACATCTCAGCAGTTCTGGGGATCTGCCTGTGTGATCCAAAACTAGCAAGTACTCATAGTGCTTCATCAGTGCAGCAGCTTGAACAGATATGCTTGTGGATTCTGAGAAGAAAACCAGGCCAGTTGCTGGTGCCAGCAGGCAGCTCCCAGTTCCATGGGGATGCTGTAACAGTTCACAAGCTCCAGTGGTGGCTCACAACACTCCAGGCTGATCACATTTGCTTTTCCAGCTGAGAAAGGCCTAGGGTATCCTGTGCTCATAAACCACAATCGAGCACAGATCCAGTCAGAAACCATGGGTTGCATCACGCAGACACACTGGAAAATTCTGTCTTCAATTTTCTTTCCAAATGGTTGCCCTAAGCCCCTAATCAGCACAGTCATGTGAAAGGCTGAGAACAAGTTTTAAGAGGCAGAAAATGAGTGGAGACTTGCAGCTAGTACAGTCCTGTAACTCTGGAAATGCAGAATATTCCCACCTAATTGGTACAACACTTGAGATCAACAGAAACATGTATTTTCATAACAAGTGTGCAGGAGAGAGCTCCAGCTTCTGCATCTCACACACAGAGGGACAAAACAGTGCTCCTCTGCAATTGCTTGGAGTCTCAAAATCAGCACTTGGCCAGGAGAAGAGCAAATTCAGAACAGCTGTTCCTCTGGACAGTCATCAGCTACAACTGGGAGCAGTCCGTGCTGCCTCTCTACCTAAACTTGCAATTTAGAGAGAAGCCCATCACCAAGACATCTCCTGCTTGCTGATCCCCACAGCAGTGCTGCATTCTCACCTGTTCAATAGGTTGTTCCTGCTGACCATCCTCAGGAAGCCAGTTGGATCAGTCATGGAGTTCAGCTTGTTATTCATCTCCTCAAACTGCTGGTCCATGATATCCCCAGCTTCACTCTCTGTCTCACTGCTAGCACAGGCTCTGGGGGGGAATCAGTGAGATGAAGGGGTCACTGATGTGAGAAGGAGCAACAGCTTGATGACAAATGCTCAGCCCGTTTGAGTGAAAATGTTTTTCAAAATGAAGCTCAACCAAACGCTAATGCCAAATCTTCCCTGGCTTGCCATTTGTCAGGCATGTAAGACAGTATCACCCCATTTCCTCATCTTCTGGGACTCCTCAAGGTTTAGTGAGTGGCACACACAGGGGGAGTGCAGAACCCTTTCTGTGCACTGCAGGCAGGCACTTCTAAAGCTGCAGCACAACACTGAAAAGCTGAGTCTGCAGCAAACACCAACTCATCCCTTATCTGCCTCAGTACACGTGTGAGCAAATCCTTTTCAGATCTCCACAGTTAACTTCAAGCTTCACTTACTTCCTTCCCTGGCAAAGAGTGGCATAGCAGAGGGAGCTGTGTTGCCACTCCTGGTACACAAAGAGGGAAAGCACAGAATGATTTACTTTATCAATGCCCCAAGTGCAGCAGCAATGCAGATAAACAGCCCAACAGTTCTAAATTCCCAGTCTCCTGACATTAATAACTAAATTTTCTCCATGCAGTTGAAGTGCTCATGGTGGGCTGGGTTGGGCTCAGTGAGCATTTTGCATGTGAATCATTCTCTCTATTTTGTACATTTCTGTTGTTAATGTTGTTGCTGTTACTGTTTGTTTCCTTGTCTCATTGCTGTTTCCAGTAAATTGTTCTTTTCTCAACCCGTTATCTTCACCTTCTGTGCCTCCAATTCTCTTCTCCAGCCACCAGCAGGAGGGAGAGAGGGGTAGGGAGAGCAAGCAAGCACTACTGGGGTTTGGAGAGTCTCAGTGGGAGAACTAAACCGGGGAATGCCATTCCTAAAACACAACAATGGCACATCACAAACCTTGGAATTTGTACACTTAAGATAAACCTACAAAGCTACCTGATGAAGCCTCCTTGCATCTCATCTCTGCTTCTTTTTGGGCTCCTGACAGCTCGAAGCCTCCTCAAGGGCATGTTTCCCAATAAAGAGCACAGGAATTAAATGAACACACAACCCATACTTGTACAGACAACCAGAGCTGTACCTCTGATCATGGATCTCCTGTGAGTGAATTTCCTGGTCAATATGATTTATAACCTGGTAAATCCTGACAAAAGCCAATCACTTCATGAACACTGAAATGGGGACAGCTGAACCACAGATGGGGGTTTAAAAAAACCAACATAAGGGAAAAAAAAGGGAGAAGAAAAGGTTGTCAACAGCTTCTCCCTGCACATTTTTCCTCCAGCTGAGGCATGCTCAGCTCTGAGCCCTGGCACAGTTTGGAGTAACACTCACAGCTCCTTAAAGAGGCAAAAATCTTGAGTTCATGAACCCAAGAGAGCAGGTCACATGCTCTCCCTAAAGAGAGCAGAGTCTGTTCTGACACAAGTTCAAGCAGACTTTAAAATCCTTTACACTTCATTTCTTTTGCAAGAATGTGTTACTTTGAGGATTAATTAGACCAGCTGAAAAGAACCCTTTCTAGCAGAGCATGAAGGCTGCAGTGTGGAACTGAACATCCTGTGTATCCCTTCCACTCCAGAAAGTGTGAAGTCATGCTCTGGAGACTCAGCAGCACCTCTGACCCTGCTCACAGCGGTGTGGACAGCACCAGCTCTTCAACCTGAACCCCAGAGCACTCCAGCAAGCCAGGGGCTGAGCAGTCAAGTTCCTTCACATGTGCTGTGCATACTCACACCCTGCTGCTCTCTGGTGCTGTGCAGAGCACTGGGGCTGCCACTGAGGCTGGCTGCTGGGGCTCTGGGGGGCTGGAGAGCAGTGGAATCAGCAGGGCTGAGGGGAAAGCACTCAAACCACACGGGGATGAAATTTCAAAATGATGTTCACCCACATGGAATAGCCAAGATTTGTTTGCTTGATTCCCTGCACATGATTTTGACATGGGGAAAGAACGTCTGCCTATGATCGCACCACACTGCTCCAAGGATCTTGGAGACAAGCATTAAACCCAGAATCCTTAACCAAAAACACAGCCCGCCCCACCAGACACTGACATCCCAGCAAATTAAAAACTCATCCCAGAATCTGAAGACTGAAGGACTGCTTTTGCCATGAGGAGAATCTGTGGTGCCAGTCAATGAAACCAAAAACTGTATCTGCAAAACTGCTGCATGAGGTCCAACTGCAGATTTTAGTTATGGATGTTGTGTATCTGCATGTCTGCAGGGTAAGACTCAACAATCAACATGTGGGTTCTAAATTATTTACTCAGCTATAGCCACAGGCCACATTGGGGAGGGGTGGTTAGAATTCCTATGGTATTTGCAGTTTTTCAAAGCAAGCCAATGAAAGAGAATTAATTACACTGGAAACTGTAAGCAGGATGAAATCTGTCCTTATGCAGTCAGACATGGCACCTGCCTCCTCATCTAACCTACCAATTTACCACACAGCCTGTGGGTTTGGATCTTCTTTGCATGTGCATAGACTTGCTTGGTAGGAAAATAATAATGGCTACAAAAACAAAGCAATTTTTTTGTTGCTGCACTGAAAATTTGCTCCTTCTCTGACTCTCACTTCTCAGACTTCATTAGCTCATCCCAAAATGTTATAAATTCAGGTGGGAGAGCAGAGACCAGGATGTTAGACCCCCTGACCCCAACTCACCTCGTGTAGTAGGAATCCACTCCCAGAGCCTCCCGCACACTGGAGATGTGCTGCTCCAGTGCCGAGCTCGTCAGTGTCTGCAGGGCCACGCTGTTGGCTTCATGGAAGTCCCCAGCATTTTCTGTCAGGCTGTCACCCAGATAATACTCATGGAATTTCAGAATTCCTGCAAGGCACCAGAATCAGGAGGTTATTTCCACAGGGGTAGAACAGTGCTGCCAGCAGCTGTCTAAGAAGATGGCAGAGCCCCAAGCACTTGGCATTTCCAGCATAACTGGGGCAAAGTGTTCTGTGCCAGGTCTCCACTGAACTTCTCCTGCATTTCCAGCTTTGGTTTTAAAATCTGGGTTTCTGCTTTGCAGATAATGGCTCAAAGGCACAAAGGCAGAGAAAAGCTTTTACGAGATGCTCAGAATGCCCTTGCTATTGCAGCACTCAAATAAATTATAAACCAGATCTTCCATACAAGCCCCTACTAGAGTAATTCACATTTCAATTGATGCACATGAAAAATACCTATTAATAGCCTCTGAACAAATTAACTGAACACACAAGGCTGAACAAGAGTGTTTTTACTACAGCAGAACCTTCTCACATCACACAGTGATTTCACTCTTTAAAAGGAAAGAAGATGGATTAAAGCACAGTGAATTATTAAAAGATAGCATTTCACAATGGGTAAACCAGATAAAGGCCACTTCCTGTTTTGCTGAGAATTCCACTGCTACTGCAGATGAAACCTTCCTGCTTTCAGACTGGTCTATTCTTCCTGATATAATTAATTCTGCAGCCTGTGATCAACAGCAAAAGGCTGCTCTGGGTGCCTTAGCAGCATCAATTATTACACCAGTTAGAGAGGAGCAGAGGAACAAAGAATAAAGCAACTCCTCCTGCAGCAACAGCAGCAAACACAGCAACAGCCAAGATGTTCTGAGGGAGCCACATCAGTGGGACAATGAGGACCCTGGGCTGCCACTGAAGCTGCTCCCTCGGTCAGTGAACAAGAACAGGTCACCATGGCTGGACCAGAGTCACTGCTGAAGAGCACCCAGCAAAGTTTCTTGAGCAAAACCCCTGAAGCACCACAGCCTGTACCCTTCCCATCACCTGACAATCTTCAAAGAGGCAGTCACAAACCACAGACTCAAACACTGCAACTGTGTTCTCCAAGACTCACTTTGGGCAAGGAGGAGACTGATCATGAAGCCCAGTAGTAACTCTTACATTTGATCCATATAATTTTAATAAGCTCACCCTGATAGTGATACTATAGAACTATTGCCATTTTATTGTGCGAACTACAGGCCTGAAGAGCCAATTAGTGACAGGATGTACAAAGGACAATCCCATCTTACACTCAGATATGCAACATTACAAAATGCTCCCAAAAAGCATCTCTTCCAACCACTGTCCTCCCATCTATGTCAGGCATGTGTGAGAGCTTCCTTCCCTTTCTGATTTTTCGTGCAATCTAAATAGTGCTTTTTATCTCTTTAGCTTTGTCATGATGAAGGGCTGCAATTATTAAATTATATCCAGAAAGAACTTGTTAAAATTTACAGTCAACACTTTATTAGATAATGAATAACAGCTGTCTTCAAAAAGCAATCCTCTTCAAATTAATCCTCCTTGCTCCTCTGTGATAAGTGTTTCCACATTCAAGTGAGGATCAGGCAGTTCAATGGCATATCAGGAAGTGGGGATGCCCTTCTGTTTTCTGCAATCCACTTCAGTGAATAAACGTCAAAAGCTTTTGGAAGAATAAAGCACAGAACTATAATTAAAGTAGGGATTCTTATGCACAGAGGATTCTCATAGAGCCAACATACTTGGAATTTCATTATTCTTCTGTACTGCCCTGTGGGAAATATATACAGATTGGAGGTTGAAAAATGAAAATATTAAACATGCGAAACATTTCCATCTCCAGGTGAACATCAAAGTCCTGAATAAGCACTTCTGAGTCATTACTGCTGTGGCCATGCTGTAGCTTTTAGTCTATTCAGCTTTAAGGTACTAGATGGAAATGATTCCCTCCTCCATTCACTCTGGTCCCAAATTCATCCCTATCCTCTCTTTGTAAGGCCTGTTCCCAGGTTCTTGTGTCCAAAAAGGAGCTCACCTGCCCCAGGAGCCAGCAGCCAGCTGTACAGATAACCTGCAGCCAGTGAGTAGTAGAGAACAAGTCCCCTCTGGCCATTCACAGTCTCCAGGACCTGGTCAAGGGTCACAGGAGAATAGGGATCTGAGTCCTGCTGCCCAGTCTGACGTTCCACGAGCAGGTCAGCAAAAGCTCTCGTGCGTCCTCTCTCTGCTACTGCCAGAGCCTCATCATGGTGACCTAAAAAGACAAAGCCATCTCTCAGACCTGACACAAGTGTGGTCTGCAGTGCCACGTTCATGCAACAGGGACAGCTGCTATCCTAATCCCAACAGAAACCTGGGGAAGCAGTGTCACTTACTTCCCAAAAGAGCAGTCTCTGCACTGGAACACAGTCCCATAGAATATATTTGCTACAGGCAATAACACAACGAGCCACAGAAAGGCAAATCAATGAAGGAAGCAAGGAAGGAGAACCAAAGGCACCCCAAACCCAAAGACAAACCCAAACCCATATTGCTGTCCTGGAAGAAAATGCTGTGCTGTGTTGGACAGCTGTGGAGCAAAGGATGTATCAGGAACTGTCACCCTGCAAGTCCAGCTGAACTCCTGGCACGAGCCTGGAGCTCAGCATCAGCATCTGAAGGCATCTCTTACCCAGACTGACAAGAACTCGCTGCAGGGCCTGATAGGAGGATGTCTGCAGGTCGAAGAGTGACAGTTTGTAATCCGTGCTCAGCTGCACCTCGTGGCGGATGGTTTCAAACAGCGCGGAGGCCCGGTACAGCTGGGAGGGAAAACAGCCACGGTGACTTCCTCATGGACACTGCACACAGCACTGGATGAGCCAGGGCCAGCATCCCCTCAGGCTGGGCAGCTCTGGCTCACACCCTCCCTGGGACACACCAGACATTTCTTCCCTGAGAAGAGGAATCACCCAGAGGCTGGCAGGACCCAAGCCCCCAGCACAGGGCAGACCATGGTGTGTACCTGGTGCTGGGACTCCTCCAGGTTCCCACTCGCCCAGAGGGAGAGGCCGAGGCCGTGACGGATTTTTGCTTCGTCCTCTCTGCGTCCCAGCTGCTCTGCCAGCCTCAGTCCTGAAAAGGAGTCAGAGTGAGAGAGTGCCAGAGGAGAGAAAGGGATGTAGCCTCAGACCCACGGGGCTCCTGAGCGGGCAGAGACAGCTGTGGAGCTGCCAGCACCGGGACAGAAAGCGGGGCAGCCCAGTGGTGGGATGGTGAGCAGGGCAGGGACAGCACCAGGATGACCAGTGGGGCAGTACCAGTGCTGCCAGCCCTCACACCAGCACCAGCATAAGAGGTGACAGACACTTCCATGGACTGAGCCTTCCCTAAGTGAGGTTAAGGCACCATC
The DNA here is from genome assembly GCA_013400315.1 of Bombycilla garrulus. NCBI lineage: Eukaryota > Metazoa > Chordata > Aves > Passeriformes > Bombycillidae > Bombycilla > Bombycilla garrulus. Next base: position 360,761 of record VXBU01003141.1, on the reverse strand, counting down.
CCCTGAGATACACTAAGTAAAACCCCATCAGAAAGTTCAACTTTTAAACCCTAAAACCCACACAAACAAAACCACACAGAGCTGTCAAACACTGCCAGAAAAGACACCTCTTGCCACATTCCTGGCTTGTTTCTCATCAGCTTTCCCCAGCCCTCTGGCAGGCTCTGCATGGTTTATGTGCTGAGCCAGAGCAGAGGGCAGGGCCCTGGTCTGAATGATCTGGAGCTCGTTTCACTTCCAACAGCACATTCTGTGCTGTCCCTGCTTCCACATGCTCCAAACCTCTCGCCTTGGTGGCCCCTGCTGGCAACAGGGACACCTCCTGTGAGGCACCTCAGGCTTCCCCCAGCCTGGGGAGCAGGGCCCTGGCTGTCACCAGCAGCTCAGCAGCAGCTAGCATTCCCAGGAATTCTGCAGCACACCAGGAGAAGGAGCTGTGTTTCATTTCTCCCCTTCCAAGAGCATACTGGAATCCTGCCAAGGTCAGTTTCACGAAAACCAAACTAACTGATGTAATACATCCTTCGGCCTCCAGCTCCATACACTCCAGCTACACTGCTCATCTGCTGCATCAGAGCCCATAGTCTGATCAGCTGCTGCCTGCATGCTGCAAACCCTTGCAGCAGCACAGCTCCCAGGCCAGCACTGAATCAGCACTCAGCAGTGGCAGAAGGCTCCTGGACACCTCAGGCTGTATTTCTCTCACCTCTCTATCCAACAGCACTTGTTTTCACTTAGACTTTAGAGAAACTCATCCACTTTGTCTCGGTCCTAGGTGAACACATATGAAGAGCCAGGTGGCTACCAGCAAGGCATAAATCTCTCTCAACAGACCTCTCAGGATCAGAGAGATTCATCATAATCCTCTGTGGTTTTCCCAGAGCCAAATCCTGGTATGTAATGCCATTTATGGAGAAGGTTTACACCTTCAGGCACAAATGAGCTTTACAAAAAGACTCAATACAATCTAGATTCCTGCTCTGAGGCATCTAAGACGGCCCCAGGAAGGCACAAACATGCTTTGTCTAGAGGACACCAAGAAGGCTCCAACTGAGATGGCACGCTGGCCAGAACAGCTCCACTGACAGCTACTCACACAGATGCTCAGCAGTAGCTGTGGATGTCTGCAAGAGCTTCTGCATCAAAGGCCACTGTCAAACACATCCTGTTCAAGCCATATTCACGGTACCTCACCTCTCCATGTCTTCAGGTCTCCCTTCCACCCTTCTGACCCTACCACTGCATGCTCTGTTGCATAACTCAGCCTCTTACCTTCCTGCAGGTACATCACAGCCTGAGAGTAGTTCTGTAAAGCATGATGAGTCCTGCCCAGGCTGCTGTAAGACACAGTTTTGGCTACAAGGTCATTCATTTGCGCTGCAATGCTGAGGTGCTGCTCCTGATAAACCACCGCCCTCTCATAGGTGCCCAAGGACTCGTAGGTAAGGCCCAGGTTGCCGTAGGCCCGGCCCTGGCCCGCGGGGTTGTTGGTCTCCTCAGCGATCTGCAGGTCCAGCTGGTGGTACTGCAGGGCGGTCTCGAACTCGCCCATCTGCTGGTAGACCCCTCCCAGGCCACAGGCAGCATCGCTCTCCAGGGCTCGGTCCTTCATCTCCCGCGCGATGTTCAGCTGCCGCTCCAGGCACGAGATGGCCTGCTCGTAGTTGCCCAGCTGGCTGTGCAGGCTTCCCAGCTCCCCGTAAGCCTGGGCTTTGTTAAATGCCTCCCCGAGCTCGTGTGCCACTACGAGCCTCTTCTCAAAGCACACCAGAGCCTGCTGTAAACTTCCCATAGCCCTACAAGGGAAGAAAACAGCGGTGTTTATTTTGCCGGTATTTCCTTGTGAGAAGGTGTTTTGCCATTTCCCCTTCCAGTCAGAGGCTTTCCCCCAGGAGACATCCGCAACACTTTTGAATCAACCTCCTCCTCTCTAGGCAGTGACATCAGCACAGTACTCAGTACCCACAGGACTTTAATTCACTCTGTGTCACATCACTGTGTGTGTGTGCCAAGGCCCTCTAACCCACCCCATCAGTACCACCCTGCATCAACTGTACTTGTACTTCACTGACATGAGAACACACGTGCAGCTCCTTACCTGTGCCCACTGCCCAAGCCTCGGTAGGCCTTTGCCTGATCTTGCATACGGTTCAAGCTTTGAGCCACAGACAGGTACTGTTCATAATATTTTATAGCTTCCTCAAAATCTCCCAGAGCCTCATAACAATCTCCCAGGTTCCCGTACGCTCGGCCCCGATCTAACACGGATTCGTTCCCACTGAGCTGCTGCAGCATGGCCAGCTGCTGCTCAAAGTAGCCAATCGCTTCCTCCATGACATTCATGTTCATCTTGGTAATGCCCATGTTACCGTAGACCTGGGCTTCGATGCTGGGGTCCTTCAGCTTCTGCCCCAGCTCCAGCTGCTCTTCGTAGCACTTGAAGGCCATGGTGTACTTCCCAAGTGACATGTACACTGCAGCAAGGTGACCGTGTGCTCTGCATTCACCCGACATATCCCCCAGCTCCTGGTACACCTCCAGCTCCTGCGTGTGGTAACCTAAAGCCTTGTCACACTTCTGTACCATCCTGTATGCAGAGCCCAGGGCTGCATAGGCATTGGCTTCCAGTCTCCTGTCTTTAACATGATGGGCTAAGCTCAACTGCTGCTCATAAAATTTTATTGCACCATGTACATCTTTTTTACAGACAAAAATATCCCCCAAGTTCCCCAGAGCTCGGAATTTGGCCTGGGAATTGTTCAGAGACTGTGCCAGGGACAACAGGTACTTTTGACACTCCTCTGCTTTGTTGAAGTCCATCAAGGCTTTGAAGGCCAGGCCCAGGTTGCAATAGGCTTTGGCTTGGCTCAGCTTGTCATGAAGGTCCTTTGCTAGGGCAAGATCCTGCTCGTAGTACTTAACAGCTTCCTCATAGTTCCCGAGGCAGTAATGGGCATAGCCAAGGTTGTGGCAAACTTTCCCCTCGCCTTCCATGTCCTGCAGCTCTGGGGACAAGCGCAGGTACTGCTCGTAGTACGGGGCTGCCTGCACGAACTCTCCTCGTGTGCAGTGGAAGTTGCCCAGATTGCTGAGGGCTCGCGCCTCGCTCTGGATGTCCCGCAGCTCCCGGGCAATGTTGAGATGATTTTGGTAGTGCTGCAGAGCTCGGTCGTGGGCACCCAGTGCCTGATAAGCAACTGCCAGGTTCCCGTGTGTGGACGCCTGAGAAGCACGGTCGTTGACTTCCATGGAGATCTGCAGCTCCTGCCGGTGGTACTTGACAGCCTGGTCGTACATGCCCAGGGCGTTGTAAGCGTTGCCCATGTTGCCGTAGGCCCGGCCTTGGGCCGCGTAATCGCTCAGCTCCTGCGCTATGGACAGGTGAGTCTTGTGCAGCCGCAGCGCCGTGTCGTAGTCACCCTTCATCTGGTGAATGATTCCTGGAAAACAACAGAAACGAGCTCAACAAACACAGTGCCCTGAACTAAACCTCTGCACACCAGGCCTGCCTGCAGCCCAGCCCCTTCCCCGGCTCTTCACACAGGCAGGGCACAGCCCTTCTGAGCAAACTGCCTTCTTGCTTCTAACAGGGAAAGCCCAGGCAAGGTTTAGGTTTGATGTTATACCATTCCACCAAAAGCACCCACTCACCACCACAACTGGACAGAGTTTGGCCCTATAAAATTTGTGTTTATTTCCAGAGGTGATACCTGGTAGCTCCAGAGCTCAACACATTGAGTGAAACCTCACTTGTGAGACCCTTGCAGATGCTTTTCAATTTCAGTCGAATAATCCTGCGTTTGTTAGGAGACATGGAAACAGGAGCTCTGATTCTGCTGATGATACCGCCCACACTGCAATTAAACTCTGTGCTAATAATGCCTGTGGCTACTTTGCAAACACCTGTGAACAAGCCTGGAGGTTTGGGAGCCACTGAAGGAGGCCCTGCAAATGTTTTTTGACATTAATTGCAAAAGCTTCAAGAGAAAATATCTGGCATCTTTGGGCAACATGATGAGAACATGAAATGAGGCACAGAAGTTCTCTTGGAGCTGCTAAGAGGCAGCACCAAGAGACTTTAAATTGTGTTCTATTAATAATGTGAAATGTCTTCTCTCCATCATAGTGGGAACCCTTAAAAGCTGCAGAGGCTGGAAAGCCTGGTCTCCACATGGAGCGTGAGTGTTTGGAAATACCAGATGCTTCACAAAGGTTGAGAACCTGAGATTTCTGGTTAAACTCCAGGTCTTGTGAAAGGCTGACAGCTTGTGCTTCACCCCCAGTCCATCACCTCCTGCTCACCTCGCCCCAGAGCACAGAGTATCTCCCTGCAGAACACTGCAGCAGCTGGGCTCTGTTACAGTCCATGTCTGCCCTGCTTAACACTGGATCACACACTGAAGGGTGCTTTCCATCTGCATCAGGGCAATGCAACAGAAAATGTCTGTTGTTTCAGCAGAGAGGCCAACTCTAACATTCTGGCCTGAAAACACACATTTAGATACATTTTTTTTGCCTGTCAGCATGGTTATTTTGATGAGGTTTTGTTTTGCATGTGGATTAGATGAAAAAGACAATTAAAACTTGACTTTTTGATTGGTACTGGATGCATTTTAAACAACAGTAATAGATTGTCTCAACAAGAACTGCATGTTCCCTTTCTCCAGTATAACTTGACAGAGAAGACAAGAAATATAGCCAAATAACAGCTGAAACATGAGACCCCATGCTCAGACGCTAGGAGAACTATTCTAACACGAGGTGCGGAGTGGCTGAGTCAGCATACCAACTGAAAGCTATTTTTAGGCTAAAATCCAACACTGAAAAACATTCTCTGCTGCATCACTCCATCTCCCACATCTCTGTGTCTCCCCAGGACTGGAGCCACAGACTCCCCAAGACAAGGTCCCACACTGGAGAAGAGATGGGGAATGTAGTTTGTGCTTTGCTGTTCATGCAAGGCCTCCTCTCCCAGCCCTCCTGCCTGCTGGGTGCTGTCACATTAACAGAAACCTTGTTCATGCTCACTGCTCTCTCATGCTAAGCTGCCCACAAGCATTTTTGCATCACAAACCTATTTTGCCCCACAGATCTGCCTCAATTTGTGTAAAGGAGGAGATCTGCAGCACTAATTAAAAAGCTGTGACTGTTTTGTTTTCTGCAGTTCCCCTTATCTTCTTCATTCAGCTCCTGAAGACTCAGCTACTAAGAGAAATTAAGTAATTCATCAAGCTCTTTTCAATTACCTGCTGTTGATAACATCAGAGTACAATTAGCATCTACAAATGAACCAAGTGCCAACTGCCAAGCAGAAACAGGAGCTGATTTACAGCGTGGGGCAGCCTGCAAGGGCTGGGATTCAGGGCTGCCAACAAACACTTATTTTGATATCCCAGCACCAGCCCTGCTCTGCCATTCCCAGCCAACTGAGAACACATCCCAAACAACAGCTGGAACATTGGCAGCACAACTGCCACAGCTATGGCAGAGATGGGAATGCATCCTTGGTCGCTCCCACATCTGGTGCTGTGAAGCAGCAGGAGAAATGGGCTTTCACTTGAATGTAACTCGGTCTCTCCCAGCCTGCCAGCAGCAGCATGCCAATACTGCTCTTTAGGAGAACACAAAACTGCTACACCTTAGTATTTCAATGAGGATATTCAGAAAACAAACTTAGTTAGGATTTGACCCACGTGTCTCTCAAATTACAAGGCAGCAATATATCAACACATCCTGCTGGCAAGCTCCCAAAGAAATGGCCAGGGAACAAAACACATCGCTTCTTGCAGTAGTGCAAGAATTACATTTATTCCTAACTCCTGAAGAGCTCCTCAAATACATTTTACCTTTCCATTTCCCTTTTGCTATGAGTTTGTGCTTTCTAGCGTTTTTCTAAGGAATTTAATAATTGAACATGGAATACAGTACAGCAGCACACCATCTGCCAAGGGCCTGTTTAATTTATTAAGGCAGTCTGGTGAAACTGGGGTGACTGAGAAGACAGCACACAGCAGATCTGGGGCATCCTGGCAGCAGTTCTGACAGTCTCAGCATTCCTTGACAAATTCTGCTCCGTGTCAGGACCTTACCTAGATTGGAGGAGGCTCTGCCTTCAGCAGCTCGGTCCTGCAAGCTCTCAGCAATGTGCAACTGTTCCTCATGGTACTGCTTAGCCCTCTCCAGGTCTTGCATACATCTAGCTGCATGGCCCAGGCCAGCGTAAGCTCTCATCTCAATGGCCTTCTCAGCCAGCTCCTGGGCCAGCTCCAGCACGTAGTTGTGGTAGGACATGGCTTTGTCGAAGTTCCTGCGGTAGTGGTAAGCACTGCCCAGGTTGCTGTAGGCTCGAGCCTCCTCACGCTTGTTCCCCAGCTCCTTGGCGATCTTCAGATGCTGCTCGTGGCACTGCACTGCGTTTTCAAAATCCCCCATGGCGATGTACACAGCCCCCATGTTGCCCAGCTCCCGCGCCTCAGAGAGCTCATCTTTGGACTGCTTGGCGAGGAGGACACACTGCTTGTGGCTGGCCAGGGCATTTGGGTAGTCCCCGATGGCTGTGTACACGTGGCCCAGACTGCTCAGTGCTGAGGATGCTGCCTGCAGGGGGAAGAGAGACAATGTAAGTACAAGCATTCGTGGCAACAAGTCAGATGGCCCCAGTCCTGGAAATCAAAACCATGAGAGGCCATCCTGGTGAAAGAATATGACTACCAGTTCTAAACGGCTCAGGGCAGCTTATGTGGAGGCAGCAGGAATGGATGGGGTTGACTCAGGAGGACATGGGTTGGACTGTCTCTTACTTTGATGTGTACAGTGTGTGTTTGTACCTGGCAGGGAGCAAGGACAGCACTGCAAAGATGCAGAGACTATTTTGAGGAGACAGATAGAGTGACTGCTGCAGTTACCAACATCCTTCCATACCTCTGCTTCACCAGGCACTCCAAAGAGCACAGTTCTTATTGTGCAGCATCAGGGTCCTGAGCCCCACACAGCCTTGGGAATGCAGCAAACACAACAGCATTTCAGGAGCTGGAGCCTCTGTCCTTTAGGCACATCTTACCTAAATACAGCTCTGTGAAAACCCAAGTTCCTACCACCAAGAAACAGCTGTATTTAATAAAAGAAATTATCTAATAATCAGATTCTTTTGCCCCCTGCATCTCCCAGGATGCAGACCTGCTTTCCACCTGGCAGAGCCAAGCTCCCAACCAGTCAGCAGGGCAAGGAGCCAAGGGCAGGGATGTGTTGCTCACACGGTGCTGCCTCAGCAAGGCTGTTTGCTCCAGCATGCTGATCCTGACTCCTCTGCAGTTCCTACTGTGCATTTCCTTTGCTGCCCAGCTGCTGCTGTGACCCAATTCCAAACCTCCCGAAAGGAGCCGTCAGGGTGAGGGCAGCAGCTGGCCAAGGGCTGCTGCTCATGGCTCCTGGGCAGTCCTGGCTGTGGCCCCAGCCCCTCCTCAGTGCAGGCCAGACCAGACCAGCTGCTGGTGTGGCCACAGGCAGAGCTGGGACTGGGTCCTGCTCCATGCTGGTCAGACTGGCTGTAGAATTGGGATGGTCTGGCCCTGGACAGGCTCTTCAGCAGCACAGTGAAATAAACTTTTGGCTGACACCATGAGGGAGAGTTCTTAGAGGGTTTGAGGGGGCCTGTTTGGAGGCTGCTACAAAACCAACACAAAAATTGTTGCTCTGAATTTGAATCCATTTTTACACAAATCTTCATGAAGCTTAATATGTACTGAGTATTGAGTCATTTGCAATCTAAGTAGAGAAGAAAAGGGAAAAAAACAGATACATGCAGCCATCTTCCACAAGTCCAGACCAAAGCACTGAGTGGGGCCCATTACAGGCATCAAGATGCATCAGAGCTGCTTTCATCCTGATAGGAAGCAACGTGCCCACTGGTGTGGAACAAAGCAGCAGCACCCCTGGGCCAAGTAAAACCCAGAACAATGTTCTGAGAACTGATCCAGCCTGTAAGTTCAGAAATTCTGGAAGACCGGCCACCACCAGCAACAGAACTTCTGCTATTGCTGGGAAGGGAATAGAAATGTTTTTCTGGAAAACAAGGAGTCAGTGAAATCTGGTGTCTCCTGGGGCTGCTAAAATAAAAAAAAAGTGGACATCCATGCGTGCAGATTGCTGAGGAGATGAGCGCTGGCCAAGAGCCATCAGGCAGAGACTCAGATGATGTTAATGGGCTATGGCTGGGGAAAAGAGGCATAAATGGAAAGCAGCACATCTCAGATTGTGTGTGCACAAGAGAAACTTGACAGAAGCAGGGACTGCGTATCCTGCACATGGGAAGAAATCTTTAGGATGTCTCCTAGAATGGGAAGCAGATGATAGGAATTGAAATTTGTGAGGCTGGAAATGTTTATTCTTAGGGCTCCTAATCCCTCTGCCCAAAAGCATGCCCAGGCTCACATTAAAGACCTAGAATAAAGGGTACAAGCTTGGCAACCATACTCAGAGCATGCAAAAACACTTGGCTGACATGCCTGAGTGCCCAGGGCTGGATTATCTAAACCAGGATGTGGCAGCAGGACTAGTGAAGCAGAAAAGTAAGTTGAAGGAGACAATAAGAAAAATAGAAAATAAAGGGTGAAGAACTGAAGAGAAATAGCACAACTTGATTAGAAAACTGGGGCTGTTTTTAGAGGCCAGGCTGCAGCTCACCCAGACAGACAGACAAGGCAGGAAGGCCACCCCTATCCTCTGATGTGCCCTTCATTCCAATGGTCCTCATGTTTTATTCTGCAGCAGCTTCCACTGTTAGGTGATCTGAGAACAGCACTTCTCAATCCTCTGGGAGTCTGCACGAGGACAGCCTGTGGCACTTCTGGCTTCTCCAGGCTGGGGCTGATTCGTGCAGCAGCAATCCTCCAGCAGGACAACCATCAGTGCTCTATCTGCTCTGAGGGCAGTAAGGGGAGCTTGCCCTTATAGCAATGTTTAGGAACAATTTGGGGATAACATCTGCTGGGTGCCTCCAGTGACTCACTTCAGGGGATTAGGAACAGGACTCCAGAAGATAAATTCATTTTTGTATTTAACAAAATCCTCCACAATACAGGATCCACTGGGAACCCCACGTGGCTCAGACACTGGGCCAAGAGGGATGGGGTGTTCCCATGTCAGTGGCAGAAGAGCCCTGCTGTGGCAGGGAGAGCACACAGGGCAGACAGACTCCATCTCTGCTAGCACACACCTCTGCTTGGTAGCAGGGTGATGTGAGACTACAGCTCCAAACCACATGGGGCTTGCAACAACAAACAAAGAAAATCAATGTTTTATGTATCTGACAAAGACAAATTTTACAGCGGGGGTTGCTTACACCTCCAATTAAGCAATTTATCACTTTAATAGAAAGCAGATTCTTCTGCCATTGAGCTGAAGCACAGAAGGGAGTTCTGAGAAAGGTTCTTAAGTGCTCACTTTCTCTCAGAAGCAACAGCCAGCTCAGGTTTTTCAGCTGAGTAAGGCAGAGTCTGATGTTAAGCAGATGTGCATCACAGAATGGCACCTGGAAATTAGGACAGATTCATTCCTTAGGTATCTCACCCTTGCTGGAGAATGGTCGTTTCCCAATCACGTTACATTTAAACAAATCTTCATCTGACTGCACAGCCTGCTTAAATAAGAACACTCCATAATCATCCTAAAATGGGTGAGGTGAAAGTGGTCTGCGTGCTATCTCACTGTAAGGCACCTTAATCCCTGCACACAGACACTAATTAGCACTGATCAGAGATGGAGCATGCCCTGCTGCATGCTGCCTCTTTCAACTTCCCCTCTCCCTCTGGGCACACAGTAACAGCAGTTTGATCCTACAGATGTGGTGGAACAGTATCCAGCAGATTAGCAGGCATATTCATCACAGCTGTACTGGGAGAGGCAGCAGCACCTCTGAAAGCCAGGGCACCTCCTCATCCCCACCCATCACCCCTCACCTGCACGCCCTTGCTCTGGAATGCAAGCAAAGGTGTGCTGGTTCATTGAGAGTGCTCTGAGGGTCCTGAGGAGAGCAGATTGTTCCAGAACAGACACACACACAGCTCTGAAAGCACAGGCTGAGTGCTGTGGGTGTCACCACATACAGTAAAACCTGTGCCCTACACTGCTGTAACTGTTCCAGGCAGGGAGGGCACAGGTTTGCTCACCCCAGGGACACATCCCAGCTCGTTCTCACAGGAGCTCTGTGTTTTACAGGTAAGGACAAGGAAATGCTGTGCACACAAGAAGGACAGCACTGTGATGGGGGTAGTTCCAGGACCTGCTAAAATGATCATTTGCTGTAAATTGCACTTTATCTCCACTTCTAGTAAGCCCCTTCATTATTTCCTAAGAATCCACAGGTATGCCTCAGCCTGGCTTGGACAACACCCGATTTATGCACTAAGACACATCTCACATCCAAACAGAGCAGGTGCCACATCAAAATTAAAACCTGTCTTTCTCTCCTCCCTTAAAGGTGAGGCTGATGTGCCAGTACCACATCTAGCTCCTTCCTTTGTGTGCCATGCTTTTGAAAATTGGGAAGGAAGCAGTAGGCAATACCCTCCCCTCTTATACATGATCAGTACGCAGAAAGAAGGAATGGATCTGCTTTTAGTTAATTATTTCCTGGGGAATAAAAAATACACTGAAATCAATATCCCTGCCAATCAATATCCCTATTTATTTATAGAAGGTCTCAGTCTTCTACAAATAAGCAACCGAAAAGCAAACCCCAAAAAAGCCAAAGCCATGGAACAGAAGAACTAGTATCTGAAAGCCTGAAGGGAGCTTTGTAACTACTAACTGAAAGAGAGCAGCCAGGAGTTAATGACACAATAGAAACACCCAAAATACACAGCACAAAGAGATGATCCTGGCCCCTACCTGATTAATGGGTAAAATCCACAGCTCTGCAAGCATCACAGAGCTGCTGCTCATGATAGAGCCTGCCATGGACTGTGCTGAGAATCTGCTCCCAGCCCTCTCAGTTCTTATTTGCTCAGGAAATTGCTCATGTTGCAGAGGATTTCTCATTCTCCCTGCTCCATGGCAAAAGTATCACATGAAGTACGTGAATCCAGCAAATCTGAGCAGCACTGGGAGCATGACTGCCAGAACATTCAGTCACTCCTCTTCAAGGGGAATGCTGACTTTCAGCTGCTCATTTGGAGATCACAATAATGCTGCTCCATTCCAGTGGAAAATCCACTGACTCCATCTCCATTACCATTTAGGAGCAAGGTGTCTAGTTCTGCCTAGAACACTTGTAAAAGTAAACCTGAGCTACACCCTTAACAGAAAAGTCTTGCAAATACTTTTGACCAAGTTTGCAGGCTTTTGCTGGAAAGCTGAAGTAACAACCATTCCATTCCATTCCATTCCATTCCATTCCATTCCATTCCATTCCATTCCATTCCATTCCATTCCATTCCATTCCATTCCATAGCAGTAATTCTGCCTGTCACTCATACTGACCAGGTTGTTTGTGTTCACTGTGAGAACTGGTGCAACACCCCTCACCAAGTGGTGCTGGGGACCTGGGGGAGTGAGCTGCCTTTGTGGGTGGGCTCTGCAAAGCTCCACTCATTCTGCAAAGAAATCACACAAAATACACCAGCCTAACACTATGAAGGACATCCCATCATGGAACCTATACATCACCTGGGGTTGATCTATCTTTACCCCAAGCAGCCCAAATTTGGTCACTTTCTGGACATAGCCTGAAAGGCTCCTGTGTGTAATCACTTTAGGGAGGATGGCTGACTTGACATTTTTAGTGGTGATGTAAGTATTCCTCACTTAAAACCACAAGCTTCTCCATGGTGGTGACCCTGAGGAGTGACTCATCCCCTGGTCAAAGTCAGTCAGGAAGAATAAGCCAGCAAGTCACAAACCTGGATCTAACAAGTTCAGAGCAGGCAAAGAGAACATCAACTCCTACAGCAATGTGCTGACCTGTGCCAACCCTTGCTACTCTTGCTCATAAGCTGGATGTCCTCTCACTGCAAACTCAATACAGAGGAGAAAAGCCCTGGCTGAGGTGGGCTTCCTGAAAACACAGAAAGCTGCAGCTCTTGCATGAGTTTTCTGCTTCATTTCTTTTACTGCAGGCAGGTCCAGGCCTTAGCAGTGTGCTGAGTTTTGCAGGCACTGTGAAAGTAAAACCAGAAGACTGCTTTTCTTTCAGCTAAAATCCATGTGCTGTGGAGGTCAAATGGGGACATTTAAAGGAGATCCTCAGGAAGTATTACATTTCCCTCTTGAGTCACAAGTCCAAACAAAACAAAGCATATGGCCTTTTAGTGCATTCCCAAATTTCCTGCATCAGTCAGATTTCTCTTCATTCTGCTTAATCCTATCACTTTTGAACCAGATGAACCTGTATGAATCCTGTCAAGCTGACTCTAAAAAAACCTGCTAAAGACAGAAAAGAGAAATTTATACTCTTGGATACAAATCCAAACCCTGAAGGTCAGGCACTAAGGCTGATTCACATCACTGAACTCATCCTTTCAACCACATAGGTGATTCAGTCCAAGCTGTAATGCAGCACTAGCAGACCCACAATTCCCAAGTAAACTCCAATGGTAAGTGTTCTCCCAGCAGCTGGCACTCAGCCTTCCTCCAGGGTACAAGGCAGTCTGCCCTGGATCCCTAATAAAGCAAGACTGCTGTCTGCACTGAGAGGCTGGAATCATTTCCTCATCACAGCCTGTCTTTGACATCTTAGTCTATGTTTCCAGGCATGACAAACTGCCTTAGCCTGAAGACTCTTTCCAGTTCTCATTTGTGAGGTATTTATATCCTGTCCTCATTTTCCAGATTGTTTGCAAACATAACAAAACAACTGTGGTCATAAGATTTTCAGATTTTTCCTTTCTGAAAAATGTGGCAGCCCCAGGGCCAGACCACCTCTTCGTATGGCTGAGTGCCACACACATCCCACAGGCAGGGACACTGCCACGGGCTCCCTGGTGCTGCAGCTCATGAATGGATGGGATTCTCCACACTTCACCCAAGACTGCCAATAAGGAGCACATCCTCTATGAGATCTAACTGAGAAGAACAGAAGAAAACCCATTCTCCTGCTCCAAACCAGAATTCATACAAGTTCAGGGAGACAGCTGAATCCGTACAGCCCTGCTATTGACTGAAGATGTGGCTTTACAGACAAAGCAGGGCTGGAGGGACACCTGGAAAGCATTTCCCTTTCCCTTCAGGAACGGGCAGAAAACCTCGGCTTTACAGAATTTACAGATTTCATTAGAAAGGAATGATCTATCTTTCCTTCTGCGTCTCCTTCTGGAAACAAGAAGGTGAAATTTGATCTTTGATTTGCACAGCCTGACAGAGAGGAGCTGCAGTTTACCAAATGCGGGAGCTTTATACTGACTTTCATTGCTTTGAAGGGAACTGGGAAAAACTACCAAAACTGCAAACCTAAACAACCACCAGTGGCTGAGCTGCTCATAAAGTATGTTCAGACAGTTGCAGAATCTTCAAATTCACAACAGAATCCAACCAAGGATTATGTCTGTCCCAGTAACCATACTCCCTAATACTCCTCCTCCAGGGATGCACAGTGGTGGGTGACCCCTCCCAGCCACGGCAATGCCCTCTGTAGCAGGAAGCAGAGCACCCAGCTGGATTCTGGAGTCTCCTGGGCTGCAAGCCCATGGTTTCTCTTTCCAGTGGGAATTTCTGCATTCTGGTATTTTCCCTGCCACACAAGAACCCTCATATATACGCCACAGCAAGGTGACACAGAAAACCCACCAAAGCCTGCTTAATAAACATCTTTCTTCTGTGCTACTTAACTACCCAGCTCTAATTATCATCTTCATCATCCCCATTTCCTGCAAGTAGTCAGCCTTTCTGAACAAAATCTGCTGAAGCTGCAAACATGAATTCTGCCTTACATTTGCAATCATTTTAAAAAGCATCTTGAGACAGCAAAACCTGGCTCATCAGTTACTGAGCACACCCACCTGCTGCAGAGAATTCCCAGAGCCACAGACACTCATGGAGATGTACAGAGCAGCAGCCAGAGCCTGATACACAGGGTCAGTAACAAGAGGGCACTGGGCCCCAGCAGCTCTGCACCTTTTCCTTCCACAAATAGCTGCTTCCAGAGGGAGGCGGGGGGAAATCCCTTCAAAACCAGGCCAGGAATAATTGCTGCAAGCTGTTGGTCATCATGAGTCAACCCAGGGGCAAGCACTGACACAGTCTGTCAATCTGTCTTTGGCTCTTTGCCCTTAGCCACGCTCCTGAGAAAAAGGGCACCAGAAAATGCTCGGCTGCACCTTCATCCCAACCCTAGGGAGAATTCAGGGGTGCAGACAATCCTCTTTCTCACCCAACACCTTCTGTTCACTCCTGCATGGTGAAGAGAGATGCTGCACCCTAGGGAAAGGCACAGCTCAGCTCAAAGCCTGCCTGCCAGCCAACATGGAGGGGCTGCCAGCACCCAGTGGCTTTCTGGCAGCAGCATCCTTCCCAAGAGCTCCATGCTGGCAGCACAAGCATTCATTTCATGATGGTTAGTTTATGATCTTGCCGTAGTGCCCTGCTATTTCTGAACAGCTGGGCTGTAATCGAAGGCGTCTGAGGGCCCAGCAGAGAAGGGAGCTATTACACTGCAGAGTTCCTGTGGTGTCCATGGCCTCTGCATGGCAGAACTCAGGCCATGCATTCACAGCCTTTGTGAGGGTTTGGACACTGGACCCAAGAAGGGGCTCCACAGCCTTCCCTTTTCTGTCCATTTCTGTTTGTCAGCCACTCACAGGTCCAGAACTCAAGTGTTACTTCTCTAAATGAAATGCTCTGGAAGGAACACAGGGCCTTCAAAATGGTCATCAAAAAGGGCCAGCCCAACCCATCCCAAGAAATCCCACATCACTGGCTTTACACTGGCACTCTGGCCTTACAGGAATTCCTAATACAAAACAGCTCTGGACACCTGAGGAGCAGCTGACAATGCTAGGCATGAAAAGCTTTCACATTTACATTTTGATTCCATTCTTTCCTCTGATCCTGGCACAGCTTGTCAGCTGCATAATCCTTGTCTAAATCACAGCCTGTGATGTGGCAACAACACACCCTACTCACATGAGTTACCTGATGGTTTCCAGAAGATTAGGTTACTTGGTGATAAAACCAAAGCAATGAATTCAGAAATAGAGTACAGACAGAACATTCAGCACGTCCATTATGGTCTGGCGTAGCTACAGCCCTTAGACCACTCTGAGGAGAAACAGGCTGCAAGCTTCTGCTGCTCATCAGAGCCAGCTTTTGTGACAAGAAAAAGACAACAAGCTAAAATAATGTGATGCAGTCTTCCCTGCTAAGATCATCTGCCACTCCCCCTCTGGCACATCCCAGTACCTTGGCTGCTGCTTTAGGGAACCTCTCTTTGTACAGCTCCCAGAGCTTTCATGAGCACTAAGCAGAGACTGGAAAAAAGAGCAGCAGCCCAAGCTACCAGAATGGGATTTCCTCAGCACGTGAACTGCTGGACAGTATGTGCTGACATTTCAGTCACAGAGAGCACGGAACACGTCACAAGAACATGAGGTTGCTGCTGCTCCAGGGCAGGACTGCGACTCATTATCCATCTTTATCAGTCAGCAAGGAAGTAAAGACTACACTTCACTCCACCGCAGCCTGGTCTGTTCAGAGTGGAGCCTCACACTGCTGTTCACTGGCAATCACCCCTGCACAGGCAGCAGCTCCTTTCTGCAGGGCAGGAGTGGGTGAACTCCAGCAGCCTGCAGCCGGCTCTGAACGAGTGAGGAAAAGACAAGCCTCTAACTGGGGTCCCCACCAGCCCAGGAAAGCTTTATTTTCCACCTCTGCTCAAATTATGTGGGCCTTAGTTGGAGCTGGTGCCAAGAGAGACGCCCAGAGATCAGTTCCTGAGGTGCACACATGCTGAGCCAGGGTTCTGCAGCCCCCTGCCCTTGTGTTCCTTCTGAGCTCAGACGGGCTGCACAGCACCCTCCTCACTTTGGATGGGATGGTTACACTTGGCACTGCTGCCATGGGGCTACACAACGAGTGATGCTCACCCTGCCACCAGTGACATGGCTGAAACAGGTACAGGTATATCCACAGAAGTAGCTCATTTGAGTTTCCTGACCAGCCACTGCAGCTGGTCAAAAAATCCAACCCATTCCTTACTTGAGACAGTTGTTTCATGGTGCCCTTCACAGCATCTCAGTAAGAACCAGTTTTCTCCCTCACCTGCACAGGTCAAACCCACAGATATGTTCAACCCCGCAAATTCCCTCTTAGGGATACTACAGGTATGCCAAATCCCAGCAACACCTGTCCCATGCTCTCTCTGGACACAAGTACAACAAAACAGCTCAAACCTCTCCTCACACTGACTGAAAGAGCAAATGGCCTGCCTGGACACAGCCTGTGTTTGTAACAGGAGCTGTACAGACTCTCTGTGCCAAAGAAGAAAAACATGTAAAATCTTGAGTCCCTGTGAGCAGCTGAGATGCTTCCCTGCTCATCTGACAGCTCCCCTTCTCCAGGCCTGCTTGGGGGAGGAGAGACCTGAATGCTCCAGACAGACCCTCTGCAATCTCCTCCTCCATTTATGGGCAGCACTACCCAGCAAACATTTGCTCCAGCAGCCTCAGAACCCGACTGCCCCTCCAAAGACAGCAGTGTCCCATACAAAAGGAGCACTTTTTACCTTTTCTGCCAATTCTCTGTACAGTCAGGGGTAAAACAATTACCTCATTACAGTTGCACACCAAACTCCCTTCTGCTGGAATTCACATCAGCCCTACTGCAACTTTATAACATTTGCATTATAAAAATGTCTGCAAAGGAGGCCAAGAAAAACAGCTTTTTGTTCAGAGGAAGCTCTGTGGTCAAGATGATGTCATCAGAAAGCGCCAAACTAATTTCCTGTGGTTACATCCTACAGGAAATCCAAGAAGCTCAGCTTTCTTGCTAAACCAAGTAGTCATTTGTTGTCAATAACTGTTAATTATGTGCCCAGATGTGTCATAAACTAAGGACTATTACGATTAGCCCTCATGCCCTGGACTTCCCCCAGCGAGATCTGTTTAAATCAGTGGGCTGAAGACCAGGCAAAATGCTCCAGCCCCACATTCCAGGCCAGCCTGGGGTTCTGGGGCAGCTGTGCTCATGCCAGCACATCAACTCCCCTGCTGCTGCCTCCAGGCCCCACAATGGGGGCAAGAAACCCCACAGAAGAGCAGCAGCCACATAAGGTACCCTGGTAGCAGCGACAAGGGACCCCGATCAAGAAAACTGTACAAACAATGACAAGTAACAGTTTTTCTGCTCTTCATGAACAAAACCAAGGAAATCAGGAGTGATTCAGGAGTTTTTCCAGCTGGTAAAATAATCAAGAAAATATCTAGGAAGTCCCTCCCCCAGCCACAGTCCTGCCACAACTGAAAGATGCATTTTTCCAAGGCTTACTTGATATTTAACTTACCAAGTAAGTTAGTAATGCAGTAAAGCATTCAGCAAATTCTAGCAGATCTTTTCCACAACTTACCAATGGGAAACTAATCTTCCTCAGTTTTCAGATCTCCCCCAAAGTACTTGTGCTTACATGAATTCTCACCTGCCCTGCTGCCTCTAGCTCTTCCCTGTGGCTGCCATGCAACCACCAGTCTACATTTTCCCACTCACAGTAGAGGGGAATCCCTGGAGCAGGGAATAAGTTTTGTATCCATGCACTAAAATATGATTCTGTCCTTACAGTGAACTTTCAGCAGAAGTCCCTTGGGACAGCCTCCTCAGTCCGTGCAGCCCACTTCCCTGCACTGGCAGGGAGCCCAGCAGAATTGAATGGTCAGGAATTGAATGCTCAAGGCAAAGCAAATCCTGCACAATTTGTTTTCAGGTTTGCATGGGTTCTTTTTGTTTTCACTGGTGTTTAGACTAAGTGTATTTTACACAAACACTGGGGAGAGGGATCTTGCCCACTTCTTGTCTAGAAAAGGCACATCTTAGGATGCAGCTTAGCAGAGTCCAGGTCAGCAGCACTGGGAAACACACTGAGGACAGCAAGGACTCAGCTGCAGCAACGTGGCACTGACACTGACCCAGCAGCACCTCCTACCCCTGAGCCTCTGTGCTGTAGGAACATGGATGGTAAGGGACAGGGAGGCAAAAGGACCTGCTCAGAGCCCAGGGACTAGAGATGGGAGAGGCAAGTGGACAACCCAAGCATCCTGCCCCTTGCACCCACACATCGTACCTACTGGTACAAAGATTTTCCTTAACAAAAGGCAAGTGGACACCCAGGAGAAGTCACAGCTTCCAAATTCTTGGGGTAAAACAGGGCAGACTGCTCAGAGCCCAGGCTATGTGCAGATCTGTCTGGAAAACCATGAAGGGCAGATTACCAGCTCTGAGTGTTTTAAAAGCTTCCTACCTCTCTGTCCTTGAGCTTCATGGCAAGCACCAGCTGATGTCTGTGGTTAGTAAGGGCTTCCCGGTAATTTCCTTTGGAGAAGAATGCAGAGCCCAGATTTCCATGAGCTCGGCATTCTCCTGTCTGGTCACCTGTGTCACGTGCAAACAAAACAAAGATTAGCTAATACAGGCACTGCTGGAAGCATCCAGTGGGAAGACTGAAACATGGAGTACAAGCGATGTTCTAAGTGAGAACCAGCATTAGAATAAACTCATCTTTATCTATTATACACAGCCAAACTTCCCTCTTTGTTGGCCTTCAGAAACTTCTACAATAGCCATCAATCTTAATTTTAGAATTGTTTTACTTTCTTCTGTGGCCTAACACTTGGCAATTTTCCATTTCTCCCTGTTTATTCCTTGCTTGACATTGTGAAGGTCAGTCAATGGCCGAGGCTTGGAATAAGCACAAAGCATGCCAGCTTCCTCCAGAAAGAATTCTGCAGCACAGCTCAGCTCAGCTGTACAAAGTATAGCTACAACAATCTTCAAGAGAGCAGTCCCTATGCTCTCAGTGAATGGTCCTGCCTCAAGCCTTTGGGCATTATCTCTCCAGCTCTGCACAGTCAGAGCTTTGTCTCACACCTGTCTGCTCTCCTACAGCACCCCACAAAGCTGAATGTTCTTACTGTTGTACTCAATAAGGATTTTGAATTTGTTTATTTTTAAACACTCTTTGTTCATCATTGTGTCACTACTGATTTGTTCCTTCCCTGGCTACTGCCCCAGAATCTCAGAGTGAGTACTTTTGTCCATCAAATACTTGGAAAAGCAGATGGCTTCATTTAAGACTCAAGTAAGGTTTTGAGCCCAAATCCACACAGGAAATAAGAGCAGTTCCCACATACATGACATCAGGTAATTAGAAGACCCCATAAAACCTTAGCACATCCATTGATCATCTGCTCCTCCACACAGGCAGGCAAACAGGGATGCACAAACCTGCAGTCTGCACATTTCAGAAGCTTCAGGCTGGATTTAGCAGCCTGTGAAAACCCACAGAAACCTGGGCATTTGAGAGAGACGCTGATCATTAACCTAACCTCGATTTGTTTCACCAGTCCCAACCCAGCACTCCAGGAGTGAAAGGAGGATTCTTACCTAAACTCTTGGCCACGTCCAAGTCCTGCTGCATGTATCCAGTGCTTTTCTCCGTGTTCCCAAGGGACCAGTACGCACTGCTCAGCGCAGAGAACACCGATCCCCGCAGCTTCAGGCTGCAAGTGCCAATCTTCAGGGCAGCCTCCAGCACCACCACTGAGGCCCCGTGGTGGCCTGCAGTCAGGAGCTCCTGGCCAATCACAGACACCACAACAAAGGGGCTCTTGTCCAGCTTCATCTTCTGCAGTTGTTGGTAGGTGGGCTCCAGGGACTCTGAAGGGCAAAACCGAAGACAGAGGTACTCAGCTAACCGAGTTATTTGTATCATGAATCACCTTCACAACTCATCTTGATTTTTTCATGAACAAATGACACATGACTTAAGGGCCAGACAGCCCAAATCCAATGAAGATTTATTAAGGGAGCTCGGGGCTCAAAGGTACCATGTAAGATCTGGCATATCAAGACAGATCACCTGGCAAGCTGCTTTTTGCCTCGCAGAAAGCACTTCAGGAAGGCAGCATAAGAACAGAGCTTAGAGCAGTCTCATACTGAGCTCTGAAGTCTGGCCTAGTGGCAGAAGGAATACAGAAGATATCTATGGAATTTTGTAGGAAACTGGAAATGGGCCATCTGCAGTGTCTGAGAGCATTGCAGTTTTTGCTCTTTCAGCACAAACCTTCAGATGAACATCTGCAAAGTCTGTGCCTGTCCAGATACCCATGCACAAGATGTGTGCTAGGAGAGGTGACCAAAACTGCAGAAAGAAGCTGCTCCTTCTGCAGGAGACAGTGCTCCTGTGGTATGAAAGCACTGGACCTGCCCAACTGCTTTGATTTGTCTAACTGCAGCAGGGAGCACAGTCTAACACAGCTGCAGGACAGTTGGCCAGAGATCATCCTGCCAAATTTGGGGATGCTCCCAATGTAACCTGCATTCTAAGCAGCAGCCTCTGTACCTTTGGGTAGCAAATCAAATTGCATTCACCAGCTAACTGCTGTATAGGACAGAAACTTCCAGATGAATTTGTTTTGGAGGATGGAGAAAAACAATGTAAAAAAGGAAATGCCAACAAGGTTATTTTTTCATTTTAGTGCTCCTTGGCTCCTAAGCCCTGTGGCCTCCAGCACCATCTGCTGAGGATGACAATTGCCATGTTCCCTCCTGACTAACAGCATTAGAGCATTGCAGCAAAAACCTGCAAGAGCAACAGAGCTAGGAGGAGACAACCCCCTTCCTCTAGAGAAAAAAATCGTGGAAACGGGGACATGATGAAAGAGAGGCAAAACACTGCACAGCTCATATGGCTTCAAGGTCTCTGTGATTTCAAACACTGCGTGAACAGAAGTGAATTAGCAGAGCAGCCTTTTTGCCTTCTGGAATGCTGTGTTTTGAGGCACAGCAGTACCACAGAAAAGCTGCTGATGTGCTCTTCTGGGCAAACCGTGGCCTGGGGCATTTCAGATGTGCTGCTCCCAACCAAAACAATGTGGGAAGTTGCTCCAGTAAGAACACAGCCAGAGCCACAGCAGCACACACCTCTGCCAGCACTGATACTGGAGAAAGAAAAAATGAACAAGGACTCCACAGGAACTGCTGTAGAAACCCAGTCTGATTCATTTCCAGTGCCCCTCAAGCCTGTTATCATCATCTTACTGTCCCACTCACCCAGGACAGTTTTTGTTCCTCCTCTAACTTCAGGCTCCATTCTCGGCATCCTCCTGACTCAGCAGAGAAGCCAAATCTTGAAACCTTTCCCTTCAGGCCTCCAGGTTCTCCTGTCCTCAGATGCTGGACCTGAAGCTCTCACCTCTGGCTACCTCAGCGGAGCTCACACCCCTGAGAACCCCCGTGTGCTTACCTCGCATGGGAGACTTCATGGCGGCCTCGACCATGCCCACCAGAAGCTGAAGGCTCTTGGGATCCTGCGCCAGCCCCGACGCAAAGGCGGCCAGAGCATCCGCATGGCGTCCCAGGTACTGCAGGGCCACACCCTGACGGAAGTATGCCTGCAGGAACAGAGGCAACAGCAATGCCCATCACTGAACCAGCACAGACAGCACAAAGAGCACAGCTGCCCTGACCTCAGCAGGCCACACCATCACACTCTGGCTTCTCCGGTCATGCTGGCTGCAATCACTGCCAACCAACACTCCAGTCTGTGAATCCCACCCCCTCAGTGTGATCACCC
The DNA here is from genome assembly GCA_013400315.1 of Bombycilla garrulus. Classification (NCBI taxonomy): domain Eukaryota; kingdom Metazoa; phylum Chordata; class Aves; order Passeriformes; family Bombycillidae; genus Bombycilla; species Bombycilla garrulus. The sequence continues at coordinate 338,992 of VXBU01003141.1, read as the reverse complement.
TCGGAGCTTTAGAAAGGCCTCTGAACTGTTTTGGCCACTAGTAAGGCAGAGCTTCCACCTTGGACTTGGCCAAATATTACTTCTTAACTACTTATAACCAGGTGCTTTTTCTCAAGACCCTCCTTTCCAGTCTTGGCTCTCACAGCACAGAAGTAACCCACTTCCACCCTCATCAGCTCTGGCCAACAAGTTCAGTATCAACATCCAGCACTAGCAGGGCCCAAAATGTACTGAAAGCTCAAGCTGCAATGAAACGCAACACAAAGATGCAGCCAGGAGCTGAGCCTTCTTTCTCCACTCACATCCGTTGAGGCAGACACAGTCCAGCACTGGTCCACTTGCTTAGTGCATTATATATACAACACACACACATATACTCATGTACACACTGATCTATACAAGCTGCTTAAACTAAAGCAAGACACTCATCATTCTGAAACTGTTTATGAGACTATTTTTCTTCATTTCTTTACTTTCCAGAAAATAATCTATGGGAACCTGCAATATCTTCAAAGTAACTTGTATCTCCTATCACAGCGTATCTCCATTTCTACATGAGAAACATCAATATGCTGCTGCAAAGCAATCCCAAACAGAGCTCCCACAGCTCCACAGACTGCCACACCAGGAACTTCAACTTCAGACACATGCTCTACTCACAAAACGAGCACAGGCAAAGTCCTGGCCCAAAGGGTATCCAGAGCTGCATGGGAGATACGGGGGAAAAAAGACCACAAAAAACACAATCCAGTATTTACAGAGTACTCAGGAATCTGTAGCACACACATCTGGACACTGTGTAACAAAAAGGTCTCCAATCTTTAAGCACTTTTGATGCCTGTTACTCAGGTTTTTTCATGCCCAGCTAATACCTTTCTAATGCAAATTTTGCTGCACTTTGAGTTAATTCTAACCTATTTCAATAGCACAAATAAAGAGAATAAAGTATTATTTGTATTCTTTAAAAGTGCTTTAAGAACCAATACTCCTCCTTGAGACCTTGAGGCCAAGACCTCATCACTCTCTTCATCCATAATAGCACAGAGACCTGCACTCCAAATACATTAAGTATATATCTAGGAAGTCTTTTTACTTAAACAAGAGAAATCTTTAATTAATTTTTGAACTCATTAGAGCATTCAGGCACTTTTGGACTCCAATCCAGGAAGGCAGAGATTAAGGAAAATCAGAAATGATGTGGGAAATTTAGAGACATGAATATTTAATCTCTTTTCCATTAGTAACTCTTGATTGTAGAACCCATTGTAATGAATTCAATGAAAGCAAAATGCTTTTCATTAACCTTTAGTATAAACGTGTTCTTATTGAACCAAACAAGCCACTGTACTGGAAACCCAATTCAGTGTTAACTAGATTACAAGCATGAAGCTTTAAATCAAAGAAAATACAAAGAACTAACAACATGCAGCAGCCACCAAGCACAAGTCCTCCCAGCAGAGTGTGAACTGTCACCTAAATCATGCTGTACACTGTTAAGTCTTGTTTTTGCTGAATTACCATCTAATTACTTTCTTTACTGCCTGATGACAGAGGGAGTTGGACACAGCACGACTCTGACTGGGACCTTTCCAGCCCACAAGGTTGTTTGGTCCAGGACAGCTGTGCCTGCCTGGCTCAGCTCTCCAAAAGGTGGGCACGGCCACGCAGCCGCCAGCACCGAGCTCCGTGTGGTGTGTGGGGCTTCTTCAGCACCTTGTGCTTCACTGGCACATCCTGAATGCTGAGAAATGAGAATCCCCATCCTCTGAACCCCACACATGGAGGAGACACACAGGCTCCAGGTGACAGGAGGAGGCGAGATGGAACAAGACCCACGAACGTACAGCTCAGTTCCGTACATTCTGAACTTCCTTTATGGAAAGGGCTTTTATCCGCTCCCCACATCTATTCCTGGAAGTGCCCCTGGAAACCACTTAATTTGAATACAAACACAACATTCAAAGCCCAAAAGAGAAACCTATTAATCATAACAGAAATTATGATTTTGGCCTATTTTTCTCCTGCAAAAAACCCTTCCTTCCTTCCTCTTCCAGTTTCCAGCATACACAAGAATGCTCTCTGCACATTGTGTTCCCCACGGACCTTTACCTAAATAAATAAAAAGCATTCACATCACCTATTTCCTCCCCAAGAGGCACTCACAAGTTAGTTTAGCATTGGAATGAAGACACTATCAAGGGGAAAAGTCTGCAAAGAGGAAATGGTGAGAATCACCCTTTGGAAGAGGAGAGGAAAAGGGAAGGCAGGGAGCCAGCAGCTGCAGCTGAAGGAACGAGCCAAGGAGCGGCTCCTGGTCCCGACACAGACGGAGCCTTCCCCTGCTGAGAGAGCTTTAAATTCTAAATCACATTATGTGAAGATACTACAGAGCTTGCTGTACAGTAACAGTGACATTAATTTTCCAGTGATCCCAAATAAGAAAAAACAATCAATTCCTTTTAAGAAGATTAAAGCAAGGAGAGAGACAATGTTTCGCTAAAGACAAGACAGAAACAGCAGGTGTTTTCTAACCTGGCTCTCTGCATCCTTAGTGTAATACAGACAGCTGGAATTATCTCTTTCATTTTTGTCATCTCTGAGCCACACTTTCCAGGAACAAGGCACTTTGCAAGAAGAAAGCCTCACTCTCAGCTGGAATTTGGCACCAGATCTATCTCCCTCAATGGGAACTCTTCTCTTGTCCTTGCATTAGCAGGATGGGCACAGCTGTGCTGTGCCCACCCCCAGAGCCACAGCATGTCAGGGGTTCTCAGCACATTCAGCATCTGCCTAGGCAGGCACAACCCCTCTCTGCAATTTTAAGCACAAGTCCCATGTTTTCTGCTCAATTCATTGACCCTTGTCGTTTCTGTGCACACCAGTATTTTCCACCTGTGTTTATTATACTCTAATTAATGTAAAAGGAGAATTTCTGTCTGTCTTACTAGGAGCTGTCACTGGACTGATGGCTGCAGTGTCCATGCAAGACAAATAAAAGGCTTATTAGCTTTTTTGATCCTCATCATTTGAGATCCCATCTAGGTAACTATCTAGACCCCGAATACTAGATTTCCCTGTGCAATCCGAAACAGGATTAGAATGCAAATGGCATAATTGAATGGCAAACATCAAGAGAGGAGCTGAAATTTCTATTAAATCTTCTGTTATCAATATGCAAGAACTGTTTTAGGCAACAGTAATTGGTTGGTAATTAATACAAAATACGCAATGAAGATAAAAATACAGTACAAAGACACAGCATGTAAATAACAAATGAGGCCCTTAAATTCCCCAAGATTTTGCTAAATAAAACCAAGTCAAGGTTATTCCTTATTCCAACAAGGAATGCAGCAACAAATCCACATTTGGGATCTCCCCTCCCTGCTCAGGAGCTCCTGTGCCTCCCCCTGCACCCTCCTTTTCTGCAGGGATCCCACTGCCATCACAGGCCACAGCTGCCCTGCCAGGGCTCACCTGGTCCCTCTGCCACCAAACCTCACAGCACAGCCTCACAGACACGGTGCAATGCTGGCCAACATCAACTGGACAGCAGAGACAGAGGAACAAAACTGGAACAGCATCAGAAGAACTTGCAGCAGAAAATTCCCATCAAACAAACATGGAAAACTTGAAAAAAAGCACCTTGGTCTTAGACAAAGGCTGCCATTGTACACAGGGGAGGAAATCAAAGCACCTCTGTGCTGCTGTCAGCTCCAGACCCTGGACAGCTGGCCATCAGGGCAGGACAGGCAAACCCACAGAAAACTCTTCTTCCACAATCCTCCCTTGGTTTGCCAGATCAGGAGACGATGCCAAAACCAGCAGGAATAATCTCTGATGCATTTAATGCCTGTTCTCAGTCTGCAGAACACCTCTTGGGCAGTCAGACCCACTTTCCCTCATGGCTGCCCATGCCAGCTGCACCCAGGGCTGACCAGGGCTATGCAAGGGACCGACAGAAGGGAGGGAATGTGTGAACAGCTGCCACAGCTTCTCAGGGCCAAGCACCAGGTTGGATCCATCCTCTCCCCTTGTAACTCTTTTACAGCCAAATTTTAGAGAAAAATACGGACAAATCTCTGCTGTGGGATTTCAGGAATGTGAGGAGAGGGAAGACTGCGCTTTAATTCAGAACACATGTAGCACATGCATAAATACTGCTGCTGACCACACCAGCTGAATTCCTGCTTTCCCAAAATTAAGGCTGCACCCCAGGTAATGCTTTTCCTTCACAGTTCTACATCTGGCTGACACCTGAACCACAGCTGTCAGCCTGCCCTGGAGAATCAGCACAACAGATATGTTGTCTCCACAGCTTTGTTTCTTTGTCTTCTACCTGTTTCCAAGGTGCCTCTTACATAACTATGCTACTTAGAAATGGAAATTTCCTCTAAGCCCCATTGAGCCCATAGAGAAAAACAAGATGGGTGTGTGTGTGTGTAAAATATCTTGCCTGGTTTTATCCAAAGAGCATTTAATCATTCTTATTAATTGTGCTTCCACTACCTGCTAATGGGATTCTGTGCACAGCTCACTTGCCCACCTGAAATAAATCGAATTTCATCAGTAACTAAAGAGTCAAACCTTTGTTTAGTTAGTTGAAATAAACTGCCCAGCTTTTCACAGAGCTTATCCTTGTTGCTCTTTTCTCACATGCTGCAGGCTTACTCTAGGAACAGCAGCTACATCCTGGAACCCCTCTTCAGAGGATATTCCTCTCCTTCTCTAACAGCAGATGCCAGCAGACAATTTTCCTGTCTTTACCAGCTACAACCCTTAACCATCATTTAACAGCAAAAACCAGCTATGAGTGGAGGGAGGAAGGTGCTCTAGAGGAGTAACAACCAACCTGTCAGTGCCCAAGGAAAACAGAAGCAGCCTCTTCTGTCTGGGGCCAACAGGCACAGCACTGCAGCATCTGCTGCAGCTCCTCCCCAAGGAGCACAGGGACAGTTTGCCACAATGTTTGGCTAAACAACTTCTTTGAGAAATGGCAGAAAAAATGACAGGCCACCTTTCATCCTGCTCAGAATTAACACCAGTATTTGTAAGGTATTATTATTTAACAGATACAAAATTATACAAAACTTTGACAACTTTGACTTACCATGACAAGATACTTCACCCAAATGACTCAAAACCTCTGTAACTGCTGAAAGTCAGATAAACTTTGATCAGCAAATGGTGATTTGTATGTCACAAGAATGAGTGAAGTGCAATATTTTAAACTAGCATTTCAGAATTTTAACACAGACAGTTTTTCCAACACAGCAGACAGACTCCACAAGAGCAACAGCTCTGCTTATAACCAAACATTTAAAGAGAAGTGAAATGAACCCTGAGAGCTGCCAGAATTACACTGGGCTTTGTAGAAAACAAGCCCCAAAGCCCCTTTATCACACATCTCCATGGGTCCATTCTCAAGACTGCTCTGAAGCTACATCCTTTCTTACCAGTGAGGCAGAAAAAAAATCCGAGCAGTACAATTTCCAGGAGAGCAGAGCAGGAGATGAGAGAAAGATGAAATACACAGCAGTCAGAGCACAGGTTAACAGTGACTGCCACGTGCTCACAGGTGGGTGGCTGCAGTGTACCTGCAGCAGGGTGTTGTTCCATATTCCCTGGAGAAGCACCTGAAGCTCACTCAGCAGGGACTGTGACAGAGAAGCGCAGCACACACCTCCAGCAGACACGGGCTCCTGCCTCTTGGCTCACCGTCTCCCTGCCAGCGCCCAGCCAGCACTGCCTGCCAAGGACAGAGCTGATGACAAGGGAGAGGGGAAAAATCAAATTTGCAAAAGTACTAAACATATAAATCTCTTTGGCCCAAGTGAACGTGGGAAAAATTCTTCAGCAGGGGCGTCCCATTTAGCAAGTTTTGCCAGATCATTACTCTTGTAATGCAAAGGGGAGAAACATCAACACCATGTTTCCCTACAATGATTCGCCTCCTTTATCACAGATCTCTGAAGCACCAAGTAATTTAGTAGTTGCTATGGAAACTGCTAGGTTTATTGAACAGCCCTGAAAGGGTCAAGAGGTACCATCAAACTGGCCAATTGTAAATTATTTCCCTGCTAAACATCTGCTTTATTTTAGTTGCCCTACCACTTCTCTGTTTCGCTGTTAGAACAGTGTCTGGATGGACTCCAGAATAGGTGTCATTCTTCAGTGGGGCTGCAACAGCCAAGTCCAAAAATAGTGATTTTCATTTTCTAATACAGTGTAAAACCTTCATACAAAGGAGCCCTACTGAGGGCAGAACAGCAAAGGACTGGGGACTCTTCCTTCTCACACACATCAGCACCAGCTTGAGGCAGTGGTAACCAACACAAAGATCTGGTTTTCACATGGCTGCTCGCACCAGCCACAAGATGAACAACCCATCAGACTGATCCCCTTGTGCCTTCAGAAAATGGACAAAACAGAAGTAGAAGAGCACCCCGCTCTTCCCAGCTTTACACACCCAAGAACAGACAGCTTCCCTTGCCAGGAAGGGTCTGTGCTCAAGGAACACAAAACATTGCATTGCCTGTACCAGACTATCAGAAAACAACGTAATCTACCTTCCTTTATTCATCAGACAGAAAATGGCACCAGAGATTCCAAATGCTAGTTAGCAGCTTCCACTCCTACAGGCCAGAGGAACAGCAGGAGTACTGGCTGCATTTCCAACTTTGCTATTGAACACTGGATTTCTGTCAGTTCCATAAAAGTGCCAAATTTCTTGTTATTCCCATTTATTGAACATGTGTCTATGGAGCAAGGCTTCCTCTGTGGAGGATATGAGCATCTCTCCTATACAGAGGTACTCTCTGTTTCCCTTCCACAGACAGAAAGCTGCCATAGGCAACATCAACTGGAAATCCTTATTCCAACATCTTTAAGTTACCTTTAATGTTATCTTTAAGTAACCTTTAAGTTACAACTGTACTTAATTCAAATAACTGGAGTGGGCAGGAGAGAGCATTTTATTATAGAACATACCTGAATTTAAGAGACTACATGCTTTCTAATGACAACCATGCTTAAGTTCTGTGCCCAGGGCAAGCCAGGAAAGACTGTTTCTTCCACATACATTCTCTCCGTTCTTCATCTGGCTGAAATTACTGAAGTGATGACAAAGAAAGCAAAACCTGTGTCTATGTAGACACATTCTGGTCTTTCTCACATATCCTGTGAACTCCATTACTTGTGTAAAGTCTTGGCTTGGAAGAAAATATTCTAAGTTCTGAGGTATTTGGCATGCCCTGGTATAGTGACTCCAGCCTTGATTCATACTTTCCATCCCCAGGAATCCCAGGAGAAATGCATTTTTCTGTACATCCACAGGAAAATTTCTCCTTCGTCAGGCGATGAGTTCATAGTATTAATTTCAGTTCTCTTTTCTAAAATTATCCACCACAGACTAAAACTTCCACACACTGGGACACAGCAGATACCAGAGCATTGTTCTGTTAGGATGCACTCAGCAGAAGAGCTTCTTACAAGGCCAGGGTTTGCCTGCCCACAGAGCTCAAGCCTGGACTCCTGAGAAAGTTATGAGGGCTGTATAGAAACTGCAAATCATGCAGACATAGCTACAGAGAAACCAGAACCAGAGAAATGTTTGATGTGTCACAGCTCCTTCCAGCTGATGGGAGCTCATCACATCTGGACTCTGATGCAGGCAGGTGCCAGGTGGTGGAAGAGCTTCCCTAAGTACAGATATGAGGGGACATGCTAAGCCAAGAGAGATCCTGCACTTCCAGAGGCACAGTTCAGGAATGCTGGAGGAGAAAACCAAGCAGTGCCCTGCTCTGCAAGCAGGCTGAGGACAAGGGAGTCCTCAGTTCACTGGAGCTGCTCAGCAGCAGAATCTGGTGTATTCATTCTCTCCTGACTAACAGACACAGCAACTGCCCCTACAAAACCAACAGCTTGAGGCTTACGGTGCCGAGGATCTGTTCAACATTCTCCAACACAACACCCCACAATCACAGCTCCACTCCAGCCACGAGCCCCTGGGCACAGGCAGAACCCTGAGCACCTGGCATGCACCACTGGCACAGACCCCCTCAGCTGTGCCCCCGAGGAAAAACGCTTCCTTAAGCATTTCCTGCAACTTCCTCTTCTGCTGGCCCCTCTCCTGGCATTTCCGAGAGGATGTTCTGACAACCAGGTCACTCTGCTCAGCTGCAGCATTCGTGCAGGGTAAGTGCAGCCACAGTGAAAACTGTGTCTCTAGGGAAGGAGAAAGCTCACATTAATTACAGCTTGCTGATAAACCTCCAGCAATAGGGATGGCTGTAGATTCTTCCCTGTCTGTGAACTGCACAAATTTGAACTGTGGGTGAGAGGTTTAATACAGTAAGCACCAGGCAAAAGTCTCCCCCACAAGGTACCAAGAGCAAGCAGAACAAAGAGAAGAAAGCACTGCCTGCTGCTTGCCACTGGCCTGCAGCCCCGTCAGAGTGCTGGGAGGAGAACAAGCAGGCTTAGTGAATAATTGAAGACACAGTGATGAAATCTCAGAATGTTAGAGGCATAATACAGTTTTGTAGGTTTCATCACGAAGCCTTGAATTCCCAAATAAGACACACTGAATAATTTATCTGTGTGTCAGTACTGGGTCATCAGCTGTTCATTCACAGCATGCTTCGAGACACTTGAATGGGTCTGAACAGACTAAAGAACAGGGTCCAGTGGGAAGAGGTGGTGAAAACTCAACCCACTCACCCTTCCACACACTAAGCTCAGATAAAAACGTGTAGACCTCTCAGTCATGCCAAGTGCATGAGGTCCCACAGGCTCTGAGCCTGCTTTAGTGCTGCCCAGCACTACCTTGCCCCAGTGCTGCTCCTCAGCACGAGGGAACAGGGAGCTCTCCTGTGCTGGGCTGGCTTCAGGCTGGCATCTGCCACCCCATCACCCAGACTCAGGCTCATCCAGCTCGGATGCAGAGGCTCACCTGTCTGTAGTACCTCAAAGCCCACAGCCAGAGCTCTGTGCCACTAAATACCACTTGCTCACCAGAGCAGGTCACAGAAACTGCACAGCTTTTGCCCAGACATCATTTGGAACTTGACAGGTAACTATGTGCATTCAGATTTTACTGGTTAAGTTTTTCACATTTTTAGCATTCACTGCTGGGCAGGTATCTGTGCAGTAACCCATATCCAGCCTGTTTAATCAATAACTGTATGGCAGCAGGTAAAAATCCCTGCATTTCCAAGTGGAATTCCACAACTGCCACACCCAACCACCCATGATGGGATCAGAGAGCACAGCTCAATCTGTCTGGGCAATCTGCTTTCCTAGAAATCTGCTTTAGATAATATGAGCACACAGGCAGGTCACATACAACAAAGCTTGTAAGATTTAAATCAATTCTCAACCATCAAAGACTTTCCCACAAACTAATATCCTGAAACAGCCCCCATCAATACTGACTGACCTGGTAGCATGAGTAATTACCTCCTAGTTCATCCTTTAAATGACAGAGGAATCCTTCCCAGCTGAGCTATTCCCCTGAGCATCTCCCTGGCAAGAAGGAGCAGAATTCAGAAGCAGAGCTGCATGTCTGTAGCTTTCCCTGTGGAAAAGGCAAGCAGTCACCAAGGAATTCCCCTTTCCACCCATGCTGGCAGGGATTTTGTAATGTATCAGTTTATTTGAGGGGAAAAAAATTAAATGCAATACAACTACACTTGCACATATTCTTTTGGCTTTTACAATAATATTTTTTTTCCTATTGTTTCTCTTAAAAATGTAATTTAAATGAAAGAGTCTAGATTAAATTGCAGTAAATTTCCTGAGGCATTAATTATGTCCGTTCATTATTTGTAAGATATAACAAACTTTTCAAAGGCTCTTGAATGTCATCACTGATACAGTGGGATTTGTGCACTGGTGATCGTCAGTAACTAGGTACAGAGTCAGAAAACACCTGGGTGCTAAAAAGGCAGGAGAAATGTTTCAGAAGGAAAGTGACACTTAGGAGCCTGGAAAGAACTGGTCATTTAAATGACAATGTGCCAGACAAAGGCAAAAGACAAGGAATGAAGAAATCAAATTCATTTAAGTGAGCACGTGTGTGCACTCATGCATATGCAACAGAAAAAAGACAGCCAGCCACAGATCAATCATGCTAACAGACCATATGAACATCAGAAAATGCAGGTCTGAGGTAGTGTGCATCCAGTGGGATAGAAACACAGACATAAGGAAAGGTACAACTGCCACAACTGCACCATGTCACTGTGTCCCTGCACTGTCCTGCAGCAAATTATTCTGCAGATCAGTTAAGCAGTCTTTCATTTAATTATTGCCTAATTAAGTGAAAAACAAGATCATCATCCTTTAGGTCTTTGTTAACACTTCAGTAAATAATTCCAAGCTTTTCTCTCATTATATGACAATCTTTCAAGGCATCTGTTCTTTCTCATCACACATCTCCAAATACACTTCCAATCAGGGTGCCACGGCTAATGAAGGACATCACTGTGCAAGATGACAACCACCACATGGGCTCTGCCAAAAGCTCCTGCAGACCTGCAGGTGATTCTGGCCTCAGCCAGCCCGGATCCCCTGCGAGGAGCAGGACAGGCATGCAGTCCTCAAAGCCCCTCTCCACCTATTTGTGACTCAGTCCAACTGGAAATATCAAGACACAGGAACTTCATCACAGCCCATGGCTTTGAGTGGGAGAATCCTGCAAAGCTCCTTTCTTCACTTAACTGGACAATCAATAGGTGAAAGTTAAAAACGTCTCCTGAAAAATGAAACAATTAGGAAGTGCCTTTTTCTGGGAACATGCTGCTTTCACAGCAGCATGACAGAGGTTATTTTGAACTTATTATTTCCACTGGATTCAGCTGTAAGTAATTAAATTTAGTCATAGAGGTCTGATCTATAAATGGAACCTACAAAAGCAATTACCAAAGCTTCCATTGGATCAGGAAGCAATGGCCTGCTCTGTTTGATGTAAACTGAACAGAACATTATTTATACCGCATGAGAAGTCACAGCAACATGGTCCCCTTGCAGAGATTTGCTTTGAAAATTACAGTTTTCAGTGAAGAGAGTCACAGGTTATAAATTCCAGCCATGCTCTGCTCCTTCCAATTGAGCAGTTTCATTGGCAAAAAAGACAATTGTATGACACAATTTAAAAGGACTGTTTTGGCTCCTGTTCTGCACTCAGAAACCACATGAAGAAGGAGTTAATTAAACATGAAAGAGATGGGGTCAGTAAGCAACGGGATTTTTAAATTAAAATAATCTATTTTGATACCTCATTTTGGTCTGTTTGGAATCTAGACTATGCAGAATCTGATGGATCTGTGAACCCAGTGGCTCTGCCCAGCCCCTAAGTATGCATTTTTCCACTCCTCAAACCATCACTGCACAACTTGATCAGGAAAAGCTTGCAGAATTGTGCATTTCTGAACAATTCTGTGGAACAAGTGGTGGAGAACTGCAGCCTGACGACGTTTGCTGAGGACACCAAACTGAGTGGGGAAGTGGACACTTGGGAAGGTCGAGCCAGCCTGCAGGAAGATCAAGAAAGGCTGGAAGAGTATGAAAACAATTTTCAATCTTTCTGCACAGGTAAAGACACTGAAGCACCAACTTGTGCAGGACAAACAGCTGAATCCTGCTCTCCCTTGTCAAGAAGATGAAGAGCTTGCGTGCTGCTAGAAGTGAGATGTGCCACATGCTCATGGAATTTGAATTCCCATCTGGAGCTGCAGCCCAGGTAGCAGAAGGTCACGGCAGTAAACTCCTCTGTGCTCAGACATCAGCATGGCCATCAATATTTCAGTGCTCCCCATCATGGTACAAGCAAGGATAACAACCTGCTCTTCATCACAATTTCTTTTACTTCACAGAGGAAAGCAGAAACAATACTTTGTTAGCAAGTGCAACACAATTAACAGAGTAAAATCTTTGCTTGGTTTTAAAGAGTTCTTTGACTGCTAATGGCATTGTGCAATGAGGTCTGCAGCAGCTTGGCAGCCATTAGCAATGATTCACTGCCACAAGGCACTTCTCAACCAACATATTCAGGAATCACAATTCTGAAAGCTTTTCCTGGACAATCTCTGGGCATAAAAATATCAAAAAAAACAGAGGATCTGTGAGGAATGAACACAGATCCCCACACTCTGAATATAATATAGAGAATTGTTATAAATATGTTACAGGACATTCACTATCAGATGTTCTAATTTTTTTCTATAACACAACAAATTGATAGTTTGATATTTATCATTTGATAAGGAATGTGCTAGGGCCATCCTTTACTGGGACTGAACACACAGATTCTGCACGTTTATGCTACTGTGGCAAAATTGCAAACATACAGCCAAGCTCTGAAAATGGCCACATGACAGTTCTCCCACAAGGAAGTCTACAGCCAGAAAATAAGTCAAACATACTTTAGCAGATCAAGAAATCCTCTTGGAGTCTCTTCAGGAAAACTACTTTGAGCCTGAAGCCAATTAAGCCTGTCTAGGGCAAACCTTTATGAGGATCATCTTGGTATTTGCATTCTGACATTGTGGTAGAAGTTTCTCCATACTAAAAACCAAACCAAAAACCCACAAACAAAAACTTTTACCAGAAAACCTGAAAAAATTCCTGTCTGGGAAAACCTGTCCCCCGTAAGATTGTCTGCTTGTCAAATACCACCTCAGACACAGAGCACTTCTCACACCAGATCCTTTCTTTGAGGAAAGCAGTTTCTAAACAATGCTGCTGACATGTAATTCTGTGACTATGCATTTCATACTCAGCTGAGAGATTCGGTATAGAATCCAGGGGAAAAGCAGGCAACAGCCTCCAAATCCCCACAGGAACATCTCCATACCCAGCAGACACAGCAGCTCCAGCCACAGTCAATTCTCATGCCACATGCAGCACCTTACCCCTGCCACGTCTCATCTCTCGTCTCTCTGAGAGAGGGACGCAGCAGTTACAGACCTGGGCAGGAGTAAATGTTCCTCCAGTAATTCAGTCCCATTTAAAAAAAAAAAAGAAAAAGTAATTCAGCAAGGTCTGAAGGTTTCAGTTTCAATCATCTCCCCTTTGCCCTTTCACGTGACTGCTCCCAAAGGAAATCCTGCTTCGAGGCATCACTATTTCATGTACCTGAGTCAATAAACCTCGCTCTGAAATACACAATACCGAGGGAATACACCATCCCACTGCCTTTAAAGACACCTGTCTCTACCCTACACATGCACACTGATCCTCTCTTTGCACACACAAGACTCAGCACATTGCCTGCCAAGCATCTCCTCACATCAGTTCTCAGGACCTGCCCCATATCCCCCAGCTCCTCCTGGCTCGTGCCAGACCCCACACGGCTGAGCAAACCCCCAAGAGCAGGGACAAAGCTGACCCACAAGCACAGGGCATTGCCTCACACAGGTTATTAATTATTCCCAGCTACACAGGAAAAAATAGAGTGCTACGACAGTTTGTACTGTCAAAGATATGTTAGATAATGTAAAATATTTCCTTTAAACTACCAACAAGGTAGAAAATGCAGTTAGTGATGACAACAACCCTCCTCCCAGGCTTTGGTATTATAAGCAGGAGGGAAAGAAAACTTTCAAGCCACCACTTCAGTTAAAACAGACCTTTACCTCGAAGGCAAAGAAAGATTCAGCTGCAACTGAAGTCTGAATTTCCAAAACATGTTTTGCATTCATTAAGATATTATTAACATCAGTAGAGAAGATAACCAGTCAATTCATACAGCAGCCCAGACTCATTTAAAGGTTGTTAAAAATGCAATTCAGTGACAGAGGTAGGAATGTAGCTGCCATGAAATGCAGAGCACAGACATCTGGCAGAAGGCATGAAAGCAGCATCCTGGAAATATCATCTAAAATAACACTAATTTCTGCAATTGCTGGTTCTGGAAGGTAAGGTCCCAGATCCCACTTCAAAGTCTAGGCAGTGCAAACTGCTGAACCAAAGCAACACAGCCACTGACCCTGTGAGTATTCATCTTCTGAAATCCCAAGTACTTGCAGCAGGACAGATGCCACAGAGAGGTGACCTCTTCTCAGCCCAATCACATTAATCAGATGAAAAAGCCAGGAAAGGCCTTTTTCTGACAATTCATTGCTCTCTGTTCTGCGAGTCCCACCCAAGCTGTATGGATCCTGCAGTTGCAGCCACAGAGGCCAAAGGGACATAAAACCACAGAGCCACGCTGCACCAATCTTCACTTTACATTCCTACCTCTATTTGAAACATTTTATGTGCATTCATCAGTAAATTAAAAAGCAATAGCTGAAGTCATTGGATTTACAGCAAGAGACAACTGAACACCCCAACTCATTGTTGGGAAATTTTCCTATTTAGCAGCTGTTTGCCCCTTTCTACTGTAATTCCATTGCCCCCATCATCCCATATTGAATAATCTCTCCCTGACACATCTCTATTTATACGCATTCCATAATCACAGACTTTTATGTTCCCCACTCAGTCAGTTATCCAAATGATACAAATTCAGCCCCTTTGATCTTTCCTCATACATCAGTCCCTCCAGGCCCCTAATCACTTTTTTCACTCTTCTCTGAACTCCCTCCAGTAATGATGTGATTCTAATCCTCTGAAAGGAGAGGTTTTTGGCTCCAGTTCTTCCCACACATGCGAGCAAACTAATTCAGAGAGATTCCACAAGCTCCGTGTGTAGCACTGTCACCAGCCACCACAGATTAGACTGTGACACTGAAACAAAGATGGAATTGTGTTGTTAATGCTAGAGAGCCAGAAGCTGAAAGAAACCACAATGAAAATTAAAACAATAAACTGATCAGTGCTTTATACAGTCACCAGGACTTCAGGGCAGTTTCCTGCTGGATACTCTGAAGAAGCCAGGGTGACTGTCCCAGGTTTTTACAGAACTACAGCTTCTGCAGCAGCTTCACAATAAATAAATATTCCAAGAAAATGGTGCACAGAGCAAGGCCCAGGGCCCTGCCCACAGCCTGAGAACTGTTTCATAGCTACCACAGGCCACCCTGCAGCAGCTGTAAGTGATATGATCACTGCTTAAGCTGATCAAGTGCCTGGCATCCCACCACGATTCACACCTCCACCAAAGGCCCCAGCCAGCATTAGAGCCTCCAGAGGCTACACATGACCTGTCTGCCATCATTCAGAACCAGTTTTGAACCATTTCCAAACTGAACTACAACAAATTGACTCCAATTTGACAACCAGTAAGTAAATAACCTTTAAATTCTATCCACAGATGTGTTGCCTGATTAGTTTATTTGCTACAGTTCTGGCAAGGGAAGGTACATCAGAATCCACAGGACTCAGCTTTGCAGAAAACTTCCCATTTTATGCACAGGGATTACACTGGGTCCCTAATCCTTCTGGAATTACAGCTATCCCAAACTGGATCCCATGGGCACACCACCACCTCTCCTCTGGGGAAGATGCAGATCTCCTGACTTCTTACACATCATGTGAAAGCCAGGAGAAGCCTTATGCAAAAAACAGATGGCAGAAACGGCTCAAAATGGTGCATTTCAATGATTAAAAGGTATCAGAGTAAGAGAGAGACAGTTTGTGTTGGGCCACAAAGCATTACATCCGAGAACTTATGTCTGGAAGGGCACTGTGCTGCAAGCATGAAGAAGATGGAATTCATCAAAGCAGGATTCAAACCAGAAAAATGCTGATGGAAGCAGGAGGGTGGGAATTGCAGGCACAGCAGGAGCCGCCATCTCAGCACCACTGCACTGCCACTGGTGATGCGTCTCCATGGCAGCGGGGACAGCCACAGAACCGTGCAGGACAAGGGACAGGCCCCACCCCGGGGGACAGGAGGCCAAGCAGGACACACTCCAGCAGCCTCAGACAGCCTCAGTCTCTCTAAATGAGAGACTCAAGATAAATGGAAGTGTGGAAGTCGGTCCATAACAAAGCCAGTTCCTGAGCCTCAGCACCTCAGACTTTGCCCATCAGATGGAGGCACAGTGAAGAATGAGGCACAGGGCTGCAGTATAAAAACCCCAGGATAAGAACCCCTGAAACAGGTCCAAATGGTTAAGGGACAACTGATTTCAATGCAGCTTTAAGTGACCTTTTGCACAAAACAAAAGCATCAGTGCTGTCTGCATTCAAACTGCCTAATGAGACCAGGCTGAACACATCACCAGATTCAGGGCTGGTCAAGTGAGAGCCTGAGATAGCTCCGCTGGTTAGAGCATGGTGATAATAATGCCAGGGCCATGGGGTTCATCCCCATGTGGGCCATTCACTTAAGAGTTGGACTTGATGATCCTTCTGGGTCCCTTCCAACTCGGAACTGTTCTGTGAAACAGTATTTTCCAATGAAAATAAGTATCAGGCAAGGAAATGTATTTGTCCCACTGGAACCTGGTCAAATGGATTCAACTGGACATGGCAAATGAAGCAGCAAACTCAGAGAGTGAGGGCACCTCCTTGTAATATCTCCACTCTTTGCCATGAGCCAGGCAGACATGGGGTACACATGAAGACAGAGATCCTTTGGACACCTGGTACAAATGGCCTGAAACACACTCTAGCCCCCAAGGGATGACCCAGTGCCTCCATGTACACGGCACCATTATTTGGGCGTGGGGTCCAGAGTTTCTAGGATTTACTAAAGCCACAGACTTTTCATGGAAGAAGACAGTTCAACCATTATCAGGACCATAGGGACTCCAGCAAACTTGTTAATAATGTCTCTGGAAATGACTGCAAGATTTGAGGTCACTTTTGCTGCAATGCAATGCAAGTACAAGTTAACATAGCTAACATTTATAATGGGATGAATCCTGGTTTCAACTGCTTATTGGAACAAAAACATAAATCAGTCAATGCTGAGATGATTAACAAGATAAGATTAAGGTTAAAACTAGAAAATCTATTAACCTGTTTAAGAAATAAATGTGGCACCTGGCATGTCATCAGTCTTTTAAGCCTCTAGGGTGTAGATGCTCTAAGCAAACAGGAGACTGAACGAGGCAGCCACAAGCTCTGTGTGAAGGCTAATTCAAGGCTGTAACTGCCTTGCCACATCAGAAGGACATTACTTCTCCCTGAACTCAGCAGAGTGAGCCACACACCATCCCCTCAGCTTCCACTGACTCAATGTACCACAACCCCTCAATGGGGCAGGATCTGAGAAGAAAGAGCTAGTAGGAGGTTCAACACACAAAAAGAAGCACAAAGAAAAGAAATCAGCATCTAGAATGGTAGATTCAATTTCATGTCTATATCCTAACAGCTGTGAATTCAGCTCATAAAAAAGTTTGAGTCAGAGAAGTATATTCACCTATTCTGCTTGTCCTAGTCTGCATATATGCTTGTCATTCAACTGTCACACTTATCCATTCACTGTGTATTGTGAAAATAAAGAATTTTAATTATGCCTCAGAAGACACATCATCTGCAGGAGAGAGAGAGACACATGGTCCACCTGCATCTTTGAGTCTAATTTCCCTTAGGAAAATTTTCCACTAATGCATTATTTCACATCAGACAGCCTAGCACACAGAGCAACTCGCCAGACTACACTAATTGTTAACAGTTTGGGCTTTATCATGTCCTGCTTTTTAAAGCCGTGTACAGAGTCAGTCAGGATTGTGAGAGCACAAAGACAACCTATTCAGGGGAATGTTGATCTACAGAAGTAAGAAAACAAACGCTGAAGATGGGAAAATGAAGACAAGACAGTGATTAAACCTGAATCCCAGAGCCTCGAACTTAAGCATGACTGTAACTGGGCAGTTCCCATCTCAATGCCATCAAGTCCTGTGTGAGATCAAACTGATTTTTGCTGCTAAGATTCTGGTTCTCTAATAGTGAGAACCTAAATGCATTACTGCTCTCTCAGGACTTCTGTGCATTGAAGAAAACTAGAGAAAAGCTTAAGCAATTGTGGCTTTGGGGAACTTTGTATCTCCCTTGCTGAGTGCCTGTGCAAAATATTAAATATTTCCCTATATTTCTTTACCCACCAAAACACAGACCTAGTCATTCTAATCACTGCACATCGATATACAAAACAAAAGACCTTCAGGCTTGGAAGAGAGAGGATTTCATAGGCAAAAGGAACAGGAAAGAACAGTACCCAGGCCACTGGAGCTCCTCCTTAATAATTATCCCAGAATGTCCATTTGCTATGTAACCAAGGGAGAAGTGTGTCAGACTGTGGCAAAGCCGTCCTCAGCAGCTTATGGAATGTTTCTCCGAGCCCTGATGCAATTAACTTCCAGGAAAGTGCTGAGGCAGGCAGAATTAGGAAGCTATAACAAATCAAGTATATAATCCTACACCATTTACATTTAAAACAGCTGAATTGCTTTTAACTCACAGAGCTGTAGCATGTTTACAGTTTCATTTCATCTGATCTAGATGTCCTATTCCCCAATGAGGACAAATAAAAAAATCCAGTTTCAAGGCCAAAATGGGGAAAGAGCCAAAAACAAGGTACAGCTCTCCAGAGTTTCCTGACCCAGGTGACAAGACTGACCATCCTAAACCACCAGCACAACCTCAAAGTCACTGCAAACACTCAGAACTACTTAAAAAAAAAATCATGATTACCCCAGAAGTTCTTGTTTAGCTCATAGGAAGTGTGAATAATGTACAATATGGAGATTGCTGGGTCCAGGAAACACTCTCCCATAAAAACAAGCATGCATGAACTCCAACATTCTTGCTGCAATATCCAGTTAGCAGAGAGCAGCAACAGCTGCTAAAGCGTTAAAAAGCTTTGTGATGGGAGAGGGGGGAGGTATGAGGGGAAATGGACATTTCCATAGACTCTGAAGACTTCTAAGAAGGTCTATTAAAAAAACCCCAACAAACCACAAACAAAAACACCACACACCTGCTTCTTAAAAGACAGTAAAAGCAAGGTTTGACAAGGTCTAAAGCTTAATCTACAATGTCAGAAAAATAATTACACTACTCAACACTAATGTCCTCAGCAATCCTGGCATAAAATGGTCGGGCAGACCCAGATGCAACAGCTGCTGAGGATGATGGGAATTTCTCTGCTAACTTAGCTGACTTTTAGCCTGGACTGTTGCACAGACTTTGCTGCTACTGCTCAGAAGACAATGTCAGTTAGAAAGGAAAGCAGCACAGAGAATCCACCAAATGCTTTTAAACTTCTGCCAGCTACACAAAGAAAAAAATTAATTCCTAAGAAAAACATATAAAAGTGACACCTGTGCTCAAACAACTCATCACCATCCAAGCAGCTGCATTACAACCGGGACATCCTGTGAGCAAGTGCTGACAGATTCTGCTGATTCCCACAGCTGGCCTTGCCACCCTTCCCCAGGACAAGAACGTGCGGGACACCCAGGAGTGCTGGCCCTGCTGCACAGCCACTCACCCTGCTTGAACTGCTGCGGATTTCAAAGGATCATGGGCTTTAGTTTAGAGTCACCCGAGCTGGAACACAGCTGGGGCTTATACCCAGATGGTAAATTTCTCTCTTTAATCTAACTTTGATAGCGAGATGTGTTAAATCTTTGATTTTATTGGCAGATACTGACTATATTTGCCTAACCTCTGAAGCCTGATGATTGACAGTGTTAATGTACTTTTTAATAGATGAAAAGGGAAATGACAGCTTTTGGCTCACTTTCAAGCACATTTCTTCACTGCAAAATACTCTACAGCTCAACCTGCTTTTTATACAACCTAAGAAATCTATTCTTTATAGTGTTGCTAGTAACTGGTGGCATGCTGAAGAAAACTGTAGCTCAATAAGAACACTTTCTGTGGGAGCTACTTTACTTCCTGAAAGAAAGATGTTTTCTGCCCTTCTTTAATCTCAGCTGCATTGATCTGATCTTAGAAAATCCCAGACAGAAGTTAAACATTACTTCAAAATGATTTCTCAACTCCTTCTACACCAAACAAAGCTTACCCCCGGACTTTTCAAGAGCAGCAGTTATAACAAGACTCTGGGGGTTCCAGCATCAAAGGTGATCTGTATGGATTGCTGAGGCTGAGGGATTGCACTCTTCCACATGAAGGAAAAACTGTTCATAGAATCACTGGTTCTGTGTTTATGGAAGGGACATTAAAACCCATAGAGTTCCACCATCTGCCACAGGCAGAGGGACACCTTCCACCATCCCAGGTTGCTCCAAACCCTGTCCAACCTGGCCTTGGACACTTCCAGGGATGGGAAAGCTTCTCTGGGCAACCTGTGCCAGGGCCTCAGCACCGTCACATGGAAGAATTTCTAGCAAGTCTCAGGGAGAAAAGCTGTGGTTTGCATTACATGTTGTGAGAGACTGGCAAAGGTGATTCTGTGCACAGATATCCTTATCACAAGTCTGCATCTGAGCAAGAGCTAATATTCAGAACCCAGAAATTCATGAAAAGGCTCTCCAACCATAACAGAGTAGCATGTCTACGGAAAATGGGATGGTGCCAAGTCATAAGAATCTCTGCAAAGGCCTAATTAACATGAATAACACAGCTGGATATTTTATGTATCAGCTAAGTCCCTCCTTCCTGCCACTTAAGAGTAAAAATAGTAAAATGTTTTATGGAGGTTAATTCATGCTTGCTTAGGTGTGATTCCACTTTAAGAGGGCAGAACAGACTCTTGCAGGCATCCATACAGGCACATGGACAGCGTGTCTAAATGGTGTTTGCTGAAGGAAGTCACAACACAGCAGGTTTGTCAGGGAAACGTGGATAGTTGCCAGAGTATCAAAGGAATTGCCTTTCCTTCAATTCCAGACTTGTGTTTCAGGGCAGATGAGCTGATATCATCCCCTAGCAGGTTACAAGATAATCAGAAAAGGGAAGAGTAATGACAAAGAAAAAATACAAAGAAATCTAAAAGAAAAACAGCATGGTTTACCAGGAGGTCAGACAGTTGGTTTTATCCCTCTGATGGCTGTTTAGTTCAGAATACTGAATTCTGAATTTTAGTTCAGAATACATTTTGGCATGCTTCTGTACAAATACACAACATCTCAATCTGAGGTGGTGGCAGCTCCCAGACCTGCACAATCCCATTGGACCCTGCACCAGAGCGCTGGCCAAGAGAAGCATCTTGGCTACCAAGGCCTTTGCAGTGTGTGACCCTGGGCTGCATGTCTGCCACTGCACCATGGAGGCTGCAGAACCTCTCTCCCTCAGACACCATGGAGCCCAGGCTGCAGAACCTGCATCCCTCAGACACCACAGAGCCCAGGCTGTAGAACCTGCCTCCCTCAGACACCATGGAGGCTGCAGAACCTGCCTCCCTCAGACACCATGGAGCCCAGGCTGCAGAACCTGCCTCCCCCGGGCACCACTGAGCCCAGGCTGCAGAACCCGTCCCACTTCATGAGGTGTCAACTCCAGCTCAGCTCGACCCACCACTGTAATACCCAACTGCTCTGCTGCTCCATGGCAGGCCAAACAGCAGCTTGTGACCAGGAAAGATTCAGTCACTTGTAATGTAACCACAAAAAGTGCTTCTACAAACTGTTTTCCATTAAAAGGACAGAAATTATTTGCAACTGAAGCCGCTAGGCTTAATTCTGATTCAGAGTTTCAGACTAGATTATGCCATAAACCTTCCCATCTCAGCTGTTCGATTTTGTTTCAATGTAGCATACATCAGGCAAGAAACTAAAGAAGCCTAGATCTGGGTTATTCAAATAGCTGAAGGCACTGAATTGTTAGTGCTGCCCTGGAAAGCACGTAATCATAGTTTGTAGAAAGTTGTCACATTTACGTTCATCTCACAATCCTCATTTACTCCATTAAATGTAGTAAGCTACTAAATAATAAAAACAAGAATAAAAGAAACAATAAGTAACTCTGACAGGAAGACCTGTATTTTCATTAATGGAAAAAAACCCAGTTTTTTTGAAAACATTAGTAATTAGGCTCTATCCAAAAATCCCATCAGTAACAGCAAGGTTAGCAGCTGAGCAGCCAAGCCCCTGCAATCAAACACACTCTCTGTGGGTCACTCCCAAGCAGCAGAGCCACTGGATCCACAGAGCATCAGTGCCTGCCCCAGGATGAGCAGGGCAGGAGCAGGGAGCAGCTCTGGCCAGGCAGTGTGCTTCTGGAGAACAAACCCAAGCTATGCTGACAGCACAATCCATAGGGCTTTAATAAATATCCCAGTAGGAATATTACTGACACTTTTAACTGTGGCTAACCAAAGAGTAATGGTCTCAGAGATTATTCCAATTAAACTGATGACACAGACAGGTATTTTATTATTAATAAAGCCCTGGTTTTCTCAGCATAGGAGAAAGCAATCTTAGAACATCTCCCTATTCATTACTCCAAACCTTTTCAAACTAGCATCTGTGCAAAAAATCCCACTATGTTAGGCTTCTACTGTGTTTGCCTCATATAGGAAATCCCTTTCCATTCCTCCAGAGGCAAGCTCTCCTTCCCAAACACTCTGTGGCTGAACCAGTCCACCCAATCTGTATCAAGGAGTTCTACAATTTCATTTTGCCTGTATTTTCTCAGATCTGTATGGTTAGCTGCTCCTGTCAAACTAATATTCCAAATTCCAGTTTAATATACTTAGCAATACAAGCTGCTGCTGTTCTTACAAATTGACGCAGGAATCCCTATTACAGGGGTCAGTTTACCAGAGGATGGGAACTTCTGCTTAAGTAAACTAACACAGAGAAGAATGTTATAAATATGTTAAAAAGCACTAATGTCATTTGGCAGATGAAGACTTCATTTTTTTCCACAAAATATTGTGAAGTGACATTGAAACTAATCAAAAAGACTTCAAATCATGAAATTATTTTCCAGTGTTCAATTCAAATACAGAACTCTGACAAACATGTACAAATACAGCAAGATGATGAGCTGTGCAGAGCAGTGCTTACAAATCCAACCTGACTCCAGGGTGCAATGCAGGTACAATGTACATATCATGCACCCTTGTTATAAGGTATAAATTCTGACCTTAGCCAGCAATCACATGCTCTTCTTTCACCTTCACCTACATCTAACTTCATGCTCATTTTTAACCTCTTTTGTCAGCTCTTGAAGTAACAGACTCGGTTTAAGAGTAGCTTTGTGAATGTAATGGATTTTTCTTCTAAACCTAAGTAAGCTCTAGTAGAAATTCAAACGGATGAGCAGGACTGAAGGGGTGATTTTAGGTATATCAGAAGGTTACAAGGCCCATACACAGGAATTAAGGAAGAGTGCATTAATCGTCTAAAAGGATTCAAATATTGCAAGTAGAGCAATTCCATTTCCTAACAGGAATAAATTCAAACTATTTCCCTTGCAGAAATGTCTGCAATTACAAGTAATTATCTTCTGCACTGAAATTCTGCAGTACAGCACTTACTGCAAAGGACATTCCCATCAAATGCTCTATTTAGGAAATAGAGCAGGAATATTTTCTTGGCAAATTTTATGTTGCCATCACATTGATTAACCCACGGTTCTGCTCTGCCAAAATATGCACCTATCTTTGATAACATTAAGAAAGAATCACCAAATCCTACTTAATGACCCTATCATTAGGTTTTTATAATAGCCTAAAAGATACAGATTTTTAGAAGTGCATGCAGAAGAGGAGGAATAGATCATATCCACAGATGACATCAAAGGAAGATCAGTTATAACACTGCATATTGGACATGCAGTTCTTCTCTGCTGAGTGAATAAAAAGCTCCAAGACAGCATTTGGATATGCATTCCTTTTTGGGCAATAAGGATAAGTATGGCAACAGCTGCTCCAGTATTTGCAAAAACTGTATAAACGCAAACAAAATACCAGAGGTTACAAGAAACTAATATTTGCATTTGTTGCTTTTGTGCATAAGGAAAACGTCTGTCAGCTGTTCTGCTTGTGCGTAAGAAAAATGTCTGTAAGGAACATGTAATGTCAGTTATTCACCATTTTTCATAAGCATGGATGTACAATCCCACATCTCTTGTGACCACTGCACTGCTGCTGCCCCCGTACATCTCTGTTACCACATAAATCCCCATTCAGCCTTCCAGCAGTGCAGCAAAACAGATCCTGCTCTAAGCCTGTGGAAAGGGAAGCACAGTGTTCACTCATCTTCCACAGCACCTGAGCCATCAGTGATGGGCTGAGCTTGCTCATAGCACAGCATCCTCCAGGCATTGCAGAACATGAGTTTTCAAAGCTTATCAGAGCTCACCACTGACCCAACAGCAAAACAGCATTATCAAAGAGTGTTTAGTGTGTTGGAAGACTAAATGGTCACAGACAGGTGGAAGTCAATCATCCAAACAGCAGGAGATCCTGAAGCACAAATACAAGAGATGACAAAGGCAACAGCAATTTGATAGCAAGGGACAAAATGATGTTTTGGGAGACTGTTCCCTCACAAGCTGCTGGGTCTTTGCTGTATGCAGTATAAAAAAAGAGCAACACCAAGGGTCACATATCTTACTATGCCCATTAGACTGGAAGATATAGAAACCCTTACCAGATATAAAAAAGCTTAGATAATGCACTGTAGTTAGAAAGTGCACATTTCATCACAGAAATTTGTGGGAAATGGGGTAAGACCAATCAGGATTTTGCAGACTTTTCTACTGGAAATATTCAAATCAGTCCTATCAGCCCTGTCCCCAGCCAGTCAGCCTTCCCCTTGAGGAGGTGCCCTCATGCTCTCTCCTCTCTGAAAGCTTTTTGATTTCATTGTTAAGAGGAAGGCAGGACAGTGGTCCATCACAGCAGAACGAAGGATTACCAGCTCAGATCGCTATGAATCGAGGCATAACATCATTCCAGAGCCAAGGACTGTATTGCCTTAAATGGAAAAGATCTGCAATATTTAACAGGTCAGGAATACTATCCATTTCTGTTTATTTAAGCATATAAGAGGGTAGATTTAGATTTTAAAAGTCTATTATGAAATATAAAATAGAAAAGCTTGTGAATACTCCTCTGATAACTGCCAGTTATGAAAGTGCAGAAAGAAGCAAGGGTGAGAAAGGAGGGGAAGAAAAAAGGGGAAAAATATTCTCAAAAAAGTCAATTTGTTTATTTTCACCTAACACAAACAGAATTCTGGAAAATGAGTTTGATTTTCCAGCTTAGAAAATTCATGGCATTTGCCACATCAGTAAATCCTCATGCAACCAATCCCAGTGCTGCCTGTCACCTGCCAACCTGCCCAGAGAAGGACACCAAGGTCAGCTAAGCTCATGCTCCCTGGCAGGAATTATCAGTCTTGCAAGCACTCCCCAGTCCTTTTCCACAGTATAACCCATTTCACCCCACAATATAGAGTGGAAAAGTGACTTTTACACCAATAGCCCACCCAGGAGCCAGCCCATTCCATTCCCTGTGGAAAAGGACTCTACAGAATGTGACATTTCAGCTGCAACACAATACAGATTGCAATCACTGTAGATTCCCCGCAGTGCTTGCTTGTAAGAGTCACACAGACATCATTACTGACAAGAACAAGGTCACAAAAAGGTATTTCATTGTTTCTAGCGAATAACAGAGGTTGTCCCAGGAACCCAAACACTCCCATTCAACCCCACTTCAGCTCCAAATGGCACAGCAAGAAAACAGCTCGTCTCCCATGCAGAACATGATGTGTGTGCCCAGATTCAGTAGCAGCAGGGACAGATGGAGCCAGGAATGGTGGCACAAAGTTACAGATTAAAAGGAAAAAAAAAATCTGAGCTTTTGAATCCTACTATTACACAGTGACCAAGATGAAATGCACTCTTCCAGTCTCGAGCACATACTGAAAATCCAAACAGAGGATTTGGATACACCATAATATACAGCTTCAGACTTCAAAAAACAAATACAGATCTCCAAGAGAGTAAGTTATGGCAGAGCGATAATGAGATTTGCATGAATTTACTACGAGCATATTTTCTCCTGTACTCCAGGAAAACTGAAGAAGCTGTTTGTACACAGAGACATTACACATGAATGAATCTGCTCACTGAAATGCTCTCGGTAAATATGCTTAACTTGTGGCAGTCAGGAACAAAGGGATATATCTCAGCTCAGCATTGTGTTGCTATTGATGATTTACTGAATCCTTCATGACATCCACACCCAGCACAGTCAGTTCAGATTTTGTCCAGCATTTAGTCACAGAATTGATTAGCAATTGACTCCTACAGGCAATTTTGTTTAGTATCTAAAGCAGTTGCTGTTCTCAGGCTCAAACAGGCAGAATTTCCCACACTGCTCCTACATAAAAACAAGGTACATTTCATAAACATGAAGCACCACTTTATACAACTTGCTGGCTTGGACAGTTTGGAAAGGAGTGCTCTCACCTGAACTCCAGTACCCCATTATACACTAACAAGTATAATGATATTTTTATTATTATCCACAGATTCATTATTCTGCATTAGCAAACACGACCACAGCACCGTCCACGCCATTCTTTTCTCCCCTCAGGACTGTCAGCCTGCCCTCAGTGCCAGAGAAGATGATGGAACAGGTCATCAGAGAACAAACAGAGCTGCGGAAGGGTCTGGAGTGCAAATCTGATGAGGAGTGGCTGAAGGAGCTGGGGAGGCTCAGCCTGGAGAACAGGAGGCTGGGAGGGGATCTTTTCAATCTCTAGAACTCCCTGAAATGAGGTTATAGCCACCTGGGAGTTATCCTCCTGAGCAACAAGTGACAGGACAAGAGGAAATGGCCTCAAGTAATACCAGGGAAGGTTTAGGCTGGATATTATGGAAAAATTCTTCATGGAAAGAATTGTCCAGCCCTGGCACAGGCTGCCCAGGGCAGTGGTGGAGTCATCATCCCTGGAAGTGTTCAAAAACATGTGGATGTAGCACTTGGGCACATGCTTTAGTGGTGAACATGGTGATGCAGGGTTGACAGTTGGACTTGGCGATCTTGTCCAAACATAACAATTCTATGATTCTACGTAATTCCTAAAAACTGAGCTGCTGAACACACTGACATGACTGATTTTATGCTTCTCAAAGAAAATGATCAATGTAACGAATCAGTCATGGCTGCAGCCAGATCCTGTATAATTACCGTCTCCTGAGAGGCTGTCAGCAGTTGTGCTATGAGCAGTTGTGTTCACCCAAACACAGGGGACGTCTCAGGCTGGAATTCCAGCCTGACTTCCCAAGGCAACAGACACATCGAACTGGCAGCTCCTGGGCCCAGTGCCTGTGTCCCAGGGCACTTGGCCAGCATGGACCTTGCTCTGGACTAGAACACAAGGATGCAGGGGGAACCTGGAAGGAAGTGGAGCCAAAGGTGAGTCACCAAAATCCACAGGAAAAGAGTCTTTATCAGTTCTGATGCTTGTGGGAAAAAATTAGTAAACAACGGACATGTTTTAAACTTAAAACCACACATGATTCACAACAGAACAGGAGTATTTCAGTCACAAGCAAATTCAGTTTTTTACTTGCTGAAGGCAAGAGAACCCGTTACACATTCTAGGCAATAGCTGTATCTGGGAATCACCAGACAAAGAAGCATACTCCAGGGTTACACACAGGACTAATAAACTGCATGAGATTCTGTACAACACCGTTTCACAGCTGTGAAAGCAAATATCTCTCAATAAGCAAAACACCTTAAACATGTAATAATAAAAACATGGATAAAGCTAAAGAACACGAGTATAAATAAATAAATCAAAGGAGGCTCCCGATTCAGTGAAGCAGCACATGCATTCAGCTCTCTTATTTGGGAATTCTAATAGGGACAAGGCAGGCAAATGACTTCTCGGAAGTCACTTGAGGAAAGGACCAGTAGTAGCAGAGGCTGTGGTACCACTCAGAGCTGCACTGTCTGATTTTCTGTGCTACTCAGACCTGGGGCAGCAGAACCTCCTGCCTCGGGGCTACTCCGTGCAGCACATGACGGCAGCACTGCATCGGCACCGGGCCAGCAGAAATCCCAGGCACACTCACGTGAGGCTGCTGGCAGCATGGACCAAATAACCTCTGCTGAGATTCACTGGGACTACACCTGAAAACACAGCCTAGTCCAACAGGAACATAGTTTGCATCACAGCACATCAGGAATAGGAATTATTTTCTGCTCAGACAAGTAAGATGCCTGGCAGTTCAGAGAAGTTCAGCTGTCTCATGTACCCTCTACACAATCAAATTTGATTGCCCAAAATCAACTCGATTTGGACACAGACAATAATGCAGAGCAAAAAAATAACCATCTGACATGGTGATTTAAGCATAAGTGGGTGAGCCAACACTGCCGAGTGAATCCTGACACTCTGAACAGAATCTTCCAGAGCCGAGGAGTCCAGCCAACAGCCAAGAATAATATTTCAGTGGTTCAGTCAATACAGCTGTAACCATGGCCTGGAGGGGTTTCCACAGCCGTAACCACAGGAGTGACTGCACATTCACTTGAAAATAGTAAAAACAGACATTTAAAAACCTACAGCTTGTAGACATCTTAAAACCAGTTCGAAAGGAGGCACAGAGGGGCCTGAAAAATGTACCGACACTCCCACCAAGCTTGACTGTCATCTGTTTATCCTTCTTATGAGACAATGACCTGAAATAAGAACTCTCACAAGGTACAACCACTTGCTTGAAAAAAACCTGAAGGAACAGCTTCAGACTAGCTGAAAAGAGATGAGGCACCAGTGTACAAAGCCTGACTAATCACCCGGAGCTGCAATGGCACAAGGCACGTTCCAACCAGGAAAGTCTAACACCGTTTATTCGTGTCTCACACTCACAGCCAGAGACACTCTCATGCCTTTCACATATGATTTCTATTTCTTCCCTGATGTAAGACACAGTATCACACAACATGCTACAGAAGGAGCCCTGCTGGTTCAAGCAGGCTTTCCCAAACGAAAAAA
>VXBU01003141.1:279829-309569 GCA_013400315.1 Bombycilla garrulus | reverse complement strand
CCTGTCGGTGTCACCCGGCACGGGGACAGCCGTGTGTCCGGGCACGGGGACAGCCGGTGTGACACCCGCACACGGGGACAGCCCGTGTGTGCGAGCACAGCGACAGCCGGTGTGACACCGGCACACGGGGACAGCCCGTGTGTGCGAGCACAGCGACAGCCGGTGTGACACCGGCACACGGGGACAGCCCGTGTGTGCGAGCACAGGGACAGCCGGTGTGACACCGGCACAGGGGGACAACCCGTGTGTGCGAGCACAGGGACAGCCGGTGTGATACTGGCACACGGGGACAGCCGGTGTGACACCCGCACACGGGACAGCCCGTGTGTGCGAGCACAGGGACAGCCGGTGTGACACCGGCACACGGGGACAGCCGGTATGTCCGAGCACAGGGTGTCCAAGGACAAGGCCAGCCGGTGTGTCCCTGCACACAGGTGTGCCCCGGGCACAGGGACAGGCGGTGCTGCTGAGGGAAGGGCTGTGCCGTTCCAGTTTTATTGTGTGGTTGAAATGTTTTCCCATGGAGCTTTCGCTGCCAGCACTGGGGCTGCAGACGGAAGGCAGGGCTGGGCACTGAGGCCATCTCCAAGGAGCCAGTTATTCTAACATCACAGAGCTCTGGGAGCTGTTTTGAGACTGTTCTAATACATGAACATAGGCTCAGGAGAGTAACAAATCCTTAGGGCATGAACACAACACAGTTTAATTCTGGGCTTATATTACTGAAAAGGTGCAGAGGTGTAGTTTTCATTGCTGTGAGGAATGACCAACAATGTAGCATCTCAGAGATAAACAATAAACTTAATGGCAAATGTAATATCAAAACACAGATCAAAAAAAATTCACTGCCAGCTCCCTTGGAAATACAACAGTTAGGTTTTTTTCTATCTCAGTCCTGAAGGACACCATGCCTTGGGTCTCAGGGAGGCCGGAGCACTGACAGGATCTTTCAGCCCTAGCCTCTATGCTCAGATGCCACTCTCTTTCACAGTGACTGTGTGTCTCTTCCAGAGTGACTCTGCCATGAACACAAAGCTCAGACACCAGTCTCAAAGATGGCTTCAGCAGGTCCCATCTTCTCCCACACTACCCTGAGACAGGAGCTCTGTGTTCCGTGCTTCTGTTCCGACACCCTCCCCTGTATTATTGACAGTGCATGTGGCAGCACAGAGATGCAAGTGAAAAATCAAGCTTTGAAATGCAGTAGGGACTGAAAAGAACAGGTGTAGCTGAGCAGAAAAGGAACTCCTGCTGGTTTTACTCCCCAGAGCTAGTCTCTCATGGAGCTCTGCCCTTCTATTACACCTAACAGCAGAGCCAGTGAGCCCTAAAACTCACAGATTTCCACAAATTGAAAAACTGGTATTGACAATTCTGAAAAGGTCTGTACATAGCAGTCAGTGCTTGAGTCAAAAAAATAAGTGCTCAGCATCAGACAATGCCATTCTCCACGTGGCTGTCAGAATGAAGCTTCATCAAATTCACAGACAGATTACAAAATGTGGTGTTTTGACATAATCAACAGGAGGTTTTTGAAATTCTTCCCAAGTAAGAATAATTAAGTGGAAGCAATGCAGGAGCTGTTGTGAGAGACTGAAATGTTACAGTTAATGGCTTAAACATTGTCATGAAGGACTTTTGGCCCATAATGGCAAAACTGTGTAAAGAAGCTGGGACCACCAAAGCCCACACCTCCCTGAATGTGACTCCTGACTGAAGCACTGGACTGTGAGTTAAGCTTCGTAAGGGAATTTGATATAAGATAAAGGTGACACTAGTTCCAATTATCTCAGATCTAGCAACAACAAAATACATAAATACACATATTTTATTCCTTTTACTACTTTAGAGTGAACAGTGGTGATAATGTTGGCCACTTGGCACAAAATCATCCAGCAAAATGCCAGCATATACCAGTACCTTTTTATTTTTTTACTTTCCTTGATTTACTGGTGTTTTAAGAATTTGCACTGTAGATCTGACAGTCCAGTATACAATCCTCCTTTCCTACAGTCAGTGAATATCAGAAGCAAGCATTATTAGACATATCTGATAGCTTTCAATCTTACAACGGATAAAAAACCTTTTAAAGTGTCTTTATCAAATCAATCTTTGGCAAGAACCTAGAACTATCAGATTTCTTGCACAATCCATTTTCAATAACTTCAAAGTTGATATCTTTGTAACCTTTGAAATTCCCCCTGTTCAACCCAAGTGAGCATCATCCAGAAGCAATCACACACTGCAAGTAGGAAAAGGTCTTGTTGGAGAGGCTTGTTGAGCAGTTTGCTAGTCAGGCTATCCAAGCAGTACGAGAATCCAGTTCATTGTGTCATTCTACTCAGGTAGCAGCTAACCTGGACAGTGTTCAGCAGGTACATGAAGACTTAGAGTAACAACCTGCACTTCCCTGTGTACTGCCCGGGCTGGCAGCATGTGAGATGCCAGCACTTGAGTAACACCCACACAGCCAGAGCACTGCAGAGCAAGTTCCTCACAGCCGAGTCCCTTGGCAAATTCATGAAGGATAATGAAATCAAGTTCTTTTATTTTGGAATTTATTAAAGCAGCTTTCAATTCATTACAGTGATCCTGTGTCTGCCACTTTGCCTCCCTCCAGCCAGAGTGCTGAAGGGCAGATACAGCACCTCACAAGGGTTTACAGATGAGACTCTGCATGAGTGACTGAGCTACGGCAGCTGCTCAGCAAGTGTGGCCTGCAAAAGGGAAAAAGGAGTTCAGAAAATTCAACTCTGAGAGAAGGGAACTCCCTTCAAGTGCAGGAATTAGGCAATTCTCTCTTAATCAACTGAACAAGTCTTGTGACAAAACTCCATCTATTTCACACCCTCCAGGAAATAAAGGGTCAACATTCCATCATTATCCATGCCATCCTTTGGTGTTTCAAATGGAAGCCCTACTCCATGCCTTGGAGAAGAGAAGGGAAAATGGGGATGATAATGGAGGGAAGAGAGAGAGAGACAACAGCAGTGCCCACAGTGCCCTGTTCATCATCCTCCCTTCACAGAGCAGTGAGAGTCTCTGCTGGCACCTCAGCTCTGACTGTATTATATTAACATGATGTGCCTGTGAAGTATCTGTGTGATAGTCCTATGACAAAACATATTTCTGTAGTTCAATGGATAGGAAAAATATCCTAAATTTTAACTGCATCTTACCAAGGAAGGAGCTTGCTTTCAGAACTGTTGAGACTCTGTTATTGGCTTAGGAGGCTTCAGTTCTACCCTTACATGATCCTGAGTAGAAAACCATGTTTGGGACCTGCTTCTAATTATGACTTGCCCCTCCTTTTTTCCATAGGAAGTACAATTACTGCTGCTATGGAGACAAGTGTAATTCAGGCAAGATGTGGGTCAAAGCAATACTTGGAAGGCAAAGATTCACAGAAAAGTACCCTTTCTGCTATGTGTCCTCTCCTGGAGAAGGGTCTTCTCCCAGTCTTCCCTTGCCAACTTCCATCACCATCTGCTGTCTCAGGTAAGGAGCGCCAAATAAATCACCTGTAACAACACCTGAGACTTCTCACCAGGACAGCTGCTCTTCCTCCCTTGTCCCCCCATTCCCACACCTTACCCAGTGACTCCAGCTGTTCACAGGATCTGCCAGCACTCACATCACCAGCATCTCTGGAAACATAACAGCCTCAAATAAGCTCTTACTAGCCCAAAATGGGAGACTTTACATAATTTAGTGGAGAAGGCAATCCAAACTTAAATTGCTTTTAGATATACTTACAATGTTATCAGGTTCCTTAACCAAAACACTGCTTTCCCCTTTGCCTGTTCCTCACAGTACACCTTAAACATATTCATATGAAGTCTTTCCAAAAAATCCGGTTGCAAGACTTATTATCTTACAGACAGTAGTGAGACTGAGATCAATCCTGCCCTTCCTAGTATGATGCTGCTTGGACTAAAGGCCTGAGATGATCATTCGCTGGAAGAGACAATTGATTCAAAGCAAAGGTCTGTGTTGAAATTAAGGAATTCTGTGTCTGAATATGAAACAACATCAAGCAGGATAGAGAATGGCTGTGGTACCTTCAAAGAAACTCTAGCAGTGAGGAAATAGATCCATCAATACACTTGGGGAACCAACAAGCTCCCAAATCCCAGAAGCAAATTAAATGTGACACTTTTCAATTATGCTTTAAAATCCTCACTTAGACAGTTCTCCTGAAAGAGGTGGACTTCAGATACAGCTGACAATGACAGGAAGAAACTGAAAGATTAATTAAGAGTCAAACTTATTGCTTTAACAATTAGCTCTTCTGGAGCTCACAGGTGAGTAGGGAGGGAGTTAGAGTTTGGTGACATACTCTGCACATTAAATTTTTCCTGTTTTTCACAATACAGAACATGCCTTCTAAATTTAAAGAAATCATAGAAGCATACACAAGTTTTAATAAAAATTCTTTTTAGCTTTGTCTGAAAGGGCTACACAATACAACTATTGTATTATAAAGGATCTGTTTTGTCTATTCTAAATTTTTCTTCCACACAGTGGAAACGTAAGCGTGTTACCCAAGCTATCCTACTCCTGAGATACTCAACAAAAGATCCCATAACAGTCAGAAACAGCATTTAAAACTCCCTAAGGACTCTTCCCTTACTGATTTAGAATGATAGGCAGTTCACCTGCTGAACTGTCTTGTAAAATGTGTAGCAGGAATTTTGCTAGTGTCTGTTCACATTTTCAGTCAGGACTCTATGAATAAGAGATGTGACACAATTTATCCACATGCACCGTATCTTCCCAAAGCACAGCATGCTGCAGCTCACAGCTGCCCTTTTCCCTGCTGCAGCAGTAAGAACAGAGGAAAGAAATAAACTGAACTCCCCTACAGTGAGGAAGTGCCTACAGACAGCCAATGAACCCTCAAAACCAGAATCAGATAAATCTTCTTCAGAAAGACAGATGTTCAAAGAGCAATTCCTTCTCTAGGCTATAGTGAATCTGAAGAATACCTTGTCATTGCCATGTCAAAGATAACCATTTCAGAAGTGGGAAACAACCTGAAGGTGAAATAGTTGGAGCAGAGACAATTTGGCCTCTCTGAGGACTCACATCTAAGATTCTTAGAATAATTCCAGTTGGGAGGGACCTAAAACAGTCACCTAGTGCAGTTTGCTGAGAAGAAGCATCTCCAATTCATCACTAAAATGAAGAGTTTCTGATGCAGTTTTAGGTAGCTTCACTATTTCAAACAGTAAAATTAGAAGAGCTCACCAAAACATGAATTTGAGATCCTGTCAGTGACCAGCTAACCCCAGTCAGCTTTGTCCTACAACAGTGAAGCCAGCACACTGCTGCATCACACAAGACTTACTCAGAACCTGACTTCAATGGCGTTGTTCTGCATAAAGTTGCGAAAGCATAGAAAAATAACTAGGACAGATGTTGGCTCAAGCCTAAAAATAAGAACACATCACACATCTGCTTAATTTACCTTGACGTGCTCAAACATCCAGCACTGAAAAAGCATAATGCTTGAAGTGGTACTAAAATTTTTCTCTGTGGAAAACAGCTATTTGCAAGAACCAAAACTAAAAAAAAACAAAACCTGTTTACTGATGATAAGAGATTGGTTTAAAATACTTTTTTGAAGGTTATGTAAATCGAATTTAATTACTAGATATTAGATTACTCCATAATCTATTTTTGGAATTAGCTTCTTTTCTTACTGAAGTTTTATTACAAAAGGTGACCCCACAGCAGACCCAAAAGCACAAAGAGTCGTCACCTGTACTCATTTCACCTTTCTTTTTCTCCAGCACAGATTTTTCCATTTAAAAAGTGAGATTATCAGCACATACCCTAGAAACAGAGGCTTTTTACACCGGTACAGGGCAAACAGGAAAAAATAACACTATCTGCTTCCCTAGAATGTCTCTGCTGATGTGTTTGGACCTCTCAGAACAAGGACTCTGGTGTCACCCATAGACCCCAAAGCCCAGGCCCCACCATGCAGCACAGAAAACACAATTAGAATGAAATGTAATCAAGTAATTATAGCTGGAAAAAAGATTTTGGTAAGTATCTTTAACCTGAACACAGTAGCTTTGACAGAAGGTTCTGAATGAGCATCAGAAATACTAAAAAAACAAGTGTGGGAAGGAATTACCTGAATGATATAAGTAAAAATAAGGACGGGGAAGAATTAACTAAAAAGCTTTCAATTTATTAAGATCTAGGAGAAATGGAAAAGACTCTACAGATCTTGAATTACACTGCCACACATGATGCCTTCTTTATATGCTGCATGTACCAGCAATGACAGATAAAAGAGAGACAAATTAGTTTGATATATTCCTTCTGCCTGGGCACAGACTTTCAGTGTTCAACATGACATCGTAGCAGGCTGTCAGAAATACAGTGATTGTCAGGTTTTCACACTGCAACCCAACCTCCATTCTATAAACATCAGAGTTTAAGTAGAATGCTGCCAATAAGCTCATATTTACACTTCAGAGAAGTGGGCTGTTATTCTTCTCATTCTAATTAAGCTGTATAAAGGCTTAGGCCGATTAACCATGACTTTAAAACTGAAACAGTTTTACAATGCTTTATTTCAAATAATTCCAGGCTGAATAAAACTTGGTTCATTAAAAAAAAATAATAAAATAAGGAGTTCTTGTTGCTAGCCTCAACTGAGGTGCTATAGGAACCCCATATCAGATAGA
Source organism: Bombycilla garrulus (assembly GCA_013400315.1). Taxonomy (NCBI): domain Eukaryota; kingdom Metazoa; phylum Chordata; class Aves; order Passeriformes; family Bombycillidae; genus Bombycilla; species Bombycilla garrulus. The sequence goes on along the minus strand of VXBU01003141.1, from coordinate 302,865 downwards.
CAAGTTGGTCCCTAAATTTAACAGCCTGGCCTGTTAAATCAGTCATCTATCCTGCTGGGTGTCCTGATCACTCTAGGAGAACAGACAAAATCTAGGAATATACCTCTTGTAGATCCATCTTCTACAATACGAAGAAGACAGCAAATGGTGCATCTTGCTTATGAGGAAGAAAACTCCTTTCTGATGCCACTTGTTAGAAGTTTATACCTTGAAGTCTGGGAGCAGTTATCACACCTGTCCAAGCACGGGACACTTACAGGGCTGTGCCCTTCCTTATTAAAACAGCACAGAACACAATTTGCCTCCTGAGTTTTCCAGCTGGAGAATCACCATGGCTTGCTGAGGACAGGGTCTCACTGCCAGCACCAGTCCTGACCAGCACAGCAGAAATGCCTGGGCATCGCAGGCAGGAGGAACCAGATCCCTGCTGTGGTACAGTCTCTGAGCTCAGCAGGGATCTCTCTCATTTCTACTCAACAAGTTCAATTTCTACTCAACAAGTGTACAACATGAACCTTCTAGCAACTCAGAGATCTCACATTCCTCTGAGGCAATCCTCAGAGTACCCTTGAGCAGATCCCTCAGAATGGCACAGTTCCAAAGATTCCAGAGTGGCAATTTACCTGTGTGACTACTACAGGAGACTCCTTTGTAGTCTTGTGCACAGACCAGCAAGATTATAATACTATTAGTTAGCAATGATTCTTTTAGCAGGAAAAATCATCAGTAAACATAAAAAATACATAAACCAGAAAAAAAATCTCTCTTGAAATGTTGTTCCATTTGGATAAAGAATTCCTGACTCTCTGTAGGCGTTCTCCTGTTGCTGCCTTCCAGCATCTCCCCTCCTCCCTTTAATCAGAGCCTGTGCAAAAGGAGGGAGAAGCAAAGCTGTATTTAACTCTCTGTACACCAATGACTGGATAACACATACTGTACTGAATAAAAATATTTTTAGTTGACCTCAAAATCCAGGGGAAAAAAGTCTAGGAAAAAATACCCATATTTTCACCCTGAAATACAGAAAAGCTTAAACCCACCTTTGGCTTTATTGCATGTGAAGCACTGTTGGATAAGAGCTTCAAGTAATTCCTGGAGGCCCGTTAATCTGCAGAGAGAGCTGTGCATCAGTAAAGTGAGCAATGTCTGGCACCAGAGCCTCTGCTGGAATGTGGAACCATTCTTAATAGGAAATACAAGCAAAAATTGGAGTCAATAGATTCCTTTGATTCTCCTCTGCTGCAAGTAATTCCTATGAAGAAGCCCTCAGTATGTTTTCTGGAAAAAAGAGGAATTTCTCCGAGTTCACCTCAGAAAAACACAGGGAAATACATTCTAGATGGGCTGCTCCCAAGAGCAGAACTTGGGCTCCAGGACTGAGAAACCCCACGGAGCGTTTTTGTACTCAGCACACAGTGCGGCTGAGACCAGGCTCAGGACAGGACATTTCTCAGCATCTCTGCAGAGCTGCTTTTTCCATTGCTCAGAGCGCGTTCCAGCGTGCACATCTGGCAGCGCTGCGGCGCGAACAGCAGTTCCTGGCTCGGTGCACGAGCTCTGCATCCCATGACATCATGCACTGCTCAGCCTGCCAAAGCTCGGTCTCTACTGTACAGACCACCAGAACAGAGCCCCAGCAGCCCTGTGGGGAACGGGGCTAGCTTCCAGCCCCAAAAGTTTTTCCCTTGCAAAATCTTGTTTGGTGTTTCATCTGCTGTGCTGCACTCTCTCCCACTCACACCCATTACTCAAAAACAGTTTTCAAATCATTCCTAAATTGCTTCTACTCTATCCTGCCTGTAAAGATCTCTTTGCACAAGCCTGTAACTACTCAGTTTCTTCTCAGCAGAACAACCCTTTTTCCTTTTATTCACAGTGGGTTTTTAACTCTTTAACAACCTGAAAACTGAGGAATCTGTATTTCACAAAGAAACCTGCGTTTGTTTTTCTTTGTTATGGGTAATAGTAGGTGGCACTGTACAGACTGATTGTTCTCTGGAGATGGGATTAATGGCTCATCTTGTGTCATGCTCATTACTTAACAGTGCCTCAGCAGCAAGGAAGCTCTCTGGCACACTTAAGAAAATAGGTTTGACATTGCAGGGCAAATCAGAAGAAAAATAATTCTATTACCTGAAAAATGCTCATGTTCAGAATCTTTCAAAACCTTTTAAAGAAAGGCAGACAAATGCCAAGTTCAAAGGTCCATGACTTACACACACATTGGTGGAGAGCCCTGGAGCCAAGAATTGCTGCACGATTAGACCCTGGAATTCACCAAAACTGGCTCTCTGCTCCAGTCCCTGTTATCAATCCCAAACTAATCAGCCAGAAGGAAACAGACACACAGATACCACAACTGGTAATGAAGTCACAACGAGAGATAAGGCTGCAAGATTTCCCTCCAATAATTTCACTAACAGAGGTGAAAAACAAGATCTCCAGGCCTGATGTCTCTTAAATAGGGCTTAATTGTCAAAGGGTGGAGAAAAATTGCAACAGACTGATATTTCAAAATGACAAATTTCAGTTCTCTTCTCATGCAAAGTGGTCTTGTGCAAAAGAGCCAACTGACTCATCAGGCAAGGGTCGCTCAGAGGTTATCCACAGAAACAGGACAGAGCCAGAAGCCAGGTCTAGCACAAATTACCAGGCACATTGGCTCGAGGCAGCAGCAGCCCATAAATCCATTTCTCCCAAGACAGTACTTGCATTTCTAGATACAGCGATTCTACTGACATCTCCTGTGCTTGCCACCCGAGCGTTTCCAGGTATCAGTTCCAGAACAGAAAAATGAGGGCACTTGCATGATTCCAAGTTACCATGCTATCAAACAAAAAAGCAATTTTTTCCTATTGCCCGTCCCCGCCTGAAGGTTCCCAAGTCCAGTTGCTGTGTTTGGCACCAGGTAACTGCACTCACCAATTGTGGTTACTGTCACTCCAAAGCATTCTTGGAAAGGTCACCCAGTTAATGCCCTTGAGTTCCTTTTCATCCATTTTATTATTAAAAAATAATGTTTATTTTAGTATTTTTCCTAGTGACGACCAGTGTTTAAACTAAGTAATTTGCTTTATATTGATAAAGATTAAAACATGCTACATACACATAACCATGTAGTGTTTCTCACACTGAAAGTACATGTTTTGTTTATACTACTTCTTCCCCTGGAAAAATCTCAGACTAATTGCCACATATGATACTCCTGGGATAATGTATTTTCCTTTTTAGTTTTGGTAGGGAAATACGTGATACAAAGAGAATCCCAACTGCAGATAAAGTAAAAGACCTTAGGAATACCAGATTTGAAAAACACTGAAAGAAGGAAGAGTCAGTCTGGCACTCCTACTCTGACTCTTACAGGGTGGTTTGTTTTGACTCGGGGAGTCCTGAATATTTCTGGTCCTTCCTCACTTGTAACAGCAATGCAAGGAAATTTATGCTCCTGAACCTCAGTTCTGTGTCTGTTTTCATAGTGTTATTCCTGAAAACGCCTTTACAGAAGCTTTAAAGAGAAGTTATCCTGTGATCATAGAGAAGGAGCACAAATGAGTTTAATTAGAATGCAGTGCATCAACCCTACATTGAGACATAGCCCAACATGATTAATTACCCTCTTGGAATGGCTACAGCAAAATAGAGGGGGCTATCAAGGCTGTCCTCTAATAGCTGTGTCCTCCCACCTTCTCCACCTGCCTGACGAGGTGTTCTCCTTTCCTGCAGCTTGCCTACCCCTGTGACAGCTGTGGGTGGTGCCAGACCAGCTCAATAGACAATATTCTTAATTCATCATCTTCTCTATCAGCAATTACCCTTGCTCATTTCAAAATCAAGGTCAGCTTTATTTAGCATACTTATCTTTCAGAAAAGTGTCAATGTTCTAAGCACGCGTTTTTCAGCATCAGCTACTATTTAGTTATGTAAAAACATGAATCTTCTCATTTCACAGCTAAGCTTATAATCATGTCCAATCAAACTAACTAAAATTATCTCAATTAATCCTTTGAAATGCATCAGCCAGTTGCCTAGTTCACCCAGTCATAGCAGCATAAAAAACTAGAGCTGAACATGTATTTACTGGATTTTTACTTTTTAGAACATCTTGGTAAGAGATTTGACTACAAGGATAACTGAAACCTATCTGGAAAGCAGACTGCAGGTAAGTCTACAGCAGCTTAAAGTTTACTGGCATTATCTTGAAAGCTGTCACTTTCTGTAGCTCTAAGATGCTCCCAAAGAGGGATTAGCCATGAAATATTAGGCACATTGTCCATGTGCTCCTCAAACATTACAGCCAGCAAACTGCATGAAGGAACAGGTCTCAGCACATGTTCCAGTCAGGAACCAAAATTAAAATTTTTATAAAATCTTCTCCATATTTTGTTGTTCCATAGCTTGTTCCAATAACTATACACCTCCCAGAGATGCACATTTGTATTAAAGACATATAGACTTGATAGTCTTTAAAGATCCCATCCCACCCAAGCCATTTCATGTGAATTCTATGTTACAATAAGCACAGAATATGACTTGAAGCTCCCAAATGTTCGAATCTTGCACCGGTACGAACAGCAGAAATTTCACAATAGTCTTCCAAGGGTGTCCACTACTGACCAGGCCTGTGACATGTGCCAAGGCCTCCTCAGTGGCTCTTGACCTCGCTGTGTGTGTGGCACAGGCATTGCAGGGATGGAAACTGTGCCCACACATCCTGTTATTCCTGATATCAGCACCTCCGTGCCTCTTAGGATTCCTGGCTCTGCGGCTGCTGAGGCTCTGGGACAGGCTGCCCAGAGAAGCTGTGGCCGCTCCCATCCCTGGAAGTGCTCCAGGCCAGGTTGGACAGGGCTGGGAGCAAGGGGAAGTAGTGGAAGGTGGCCCTGCCCATGGCAGGGGGTTGGAACAAGGGCTTCAAGTTCCTTTCCAACCCAAACCATTTTGTGATTCTAGGAAAAGTACTACTAAACCCTTCTATGTCTCTCAGCAGCTGCCAAAAAGCTGCAAGCCATACCAGCCCCATTCCAGCTCTTCCATTTGTAACACTTCTAATGAGCAGATGGTTAATTTTTGTGAGTGGGGAATAAAAAAACAAAACAACTTTTGTTGGTGCAAGTGTCTGGGGGTCCTTTAGGTTATAAAAACCAGTTGTTTTGGACATCTGCTTAAATGTTTGATTGCAAGTTTAGCCTTCTCTATATTACTAAACAAATATTCATATCCTCCATTTGTTTTCAGGTAAAATAAAAAGCTGCCATATATTGCTCAAGGTTTTTTTAGCTATTTAGAAGTTGAGAAATATTTCAAAAGTAAAAAAATGTTATTGTGTTTGTTTCCTGTGTATTTCCAGCAATAAATTTTTTGTACCTCCAAATCACAAACAGTATGTGTTTCTCCACCTTTATTATTACTGCCACCTCACTAAAAAACAGTAGATGAAGCTCCTACACACCTGTGAGTACCTCACCTTCAGAGCAGTTCCTCAAATACAATCTCAGGCTGAAGCTGAACGCTACATGATACTGAAAGTGTGAATATTTGAACAATGATACTGTTCACTTCAGAGGCCAAGGGACTGGAGCAACCCCAAAGTAAGGGAAATAACTAGGTAACAAGTTTTCTTTATGTTGTACTGCTAGAATTTTGTGAGGGTTATAGCACTATTAGAGATTCACAGAGGTACCTAAAGAAAAATGTAAACATCACCTTCTTTAACATGACAGAAATCAAAAAATTCAGTTAAATGTACACAAAAGCCCTTCAGAGGTCTCAGCATTTGAAAGACCAGTGAGCTGACTGCATTTACCTTCCCAGCAAAAGTGTCTTCAACTCAAGATTAACAAAATGGAGAGTTGTAGATCTGCTACATTCAAGTTGCTTCTTTATGTTCTGTGTGATTTTATAACACACGAATTCACAGAAGCTGCCATAAATTTTTAATTAGTGAAATACAGATGGTTATTTTCACACAAATTTTAAATTTTCCTGTTTTTACTAAGCACCAACCAAACCCAGCACAATGTGCATCGTATTTACAAATGCATAAAAATATTTATAGTTCCAGATATGATTTATCACTGTACTTAACAGTACTGAGAACTCTAAATTACAAACAATAAAAACTACATTTCTGTGATTTTTTGTTGTTGTTGTTGTTTAGTATAAACACAATTTTGTGTGGGGACACAGAAGAAAAAAAGAACAAAAGCATTAGTATTTGGGAGGAGAAATTGTGTGAGAGCACGAGAGACAATGGATGTGTCTGAGCCAGGAGTGAGTTGCTGGTTTGGATCATTAACCAAGAGCTCGATGCTCGCTGCTGCTCCCTCTGCAGACTCCAGGATCTATATCCACACTCGGTGCTGCCCAAGTGTGAGATCAAGCAGAACAAATGTGGGAGGGCACAAAAATCATACAGGCAACTGATTTCCTTTTTATTCGTTGGAACACTAATGTAGGCTCTTTAAAAGCTAGATTTACTAGACACACTCCTCTTATCCACATTGCTTTTCTGCTGCATTCCCTACTCTGTTACAGCTTTCCAAAGCTCAGTAACTGTACCCTGTAATACCAAACATCTCCATCTGAGTTAAGTGCACATATTTTCTGCTTGAAGCCTAGGAGGGCTCAGTGCTGTAGCTGTCCTTTCCCAAACAGTCACAGAAACCATTATTTCTCTGCACACTTTTAGAGTGCAACCAAATCCAAGAAGCTGACATTTTTTATTTAGTACCCATGGGCTATAACCATGAAAAATTTACTCCCTGAAATACAGTTGCATGCATTTCCTATCCACCCTACTCATGATAAAAAGTAATTTCCTTGCACAGCCTGGTAACAATGGCAACTGAATGAGATGTATCACCATAAAATAAACATGAGCACATCGCACATCTGAATTCTCCAGAGTGAGACTACTACTCTGTGTTCCCAGCGAAGATTTAAATGAATAAGAGGCCTTGAAGCTTGACATCTATCTCTAAAGGCATGGGAGAGGATTCAGGGCAACTGTCATTAAAATTAATCACTATTAGTGATTACAAACCTCCAGTAACACTGTGGCTCACTGCAGGAGAGCTATCAGGGCCAAAACAAGATGTCTAAGCCATGAAAACCAAAGGCTAATCAAGAAGCTTACACGTATTCCTGTGTGATAACTGAGCGGGGCTAAAGGTGACACCGACAACAAAATCTGATATTAGATTGTTTTCTAGTTCCTACTCATCTGGTAAAGGAAAAGCAAAGGAGAACCATTATTTTGTATTTTTGACCAAATAAGAATGAATCACAGTGCAAGAAAAAATAAAAAGAAAATAAAAATAAGAAAATATGTCCAGAACTCCTATCCCAAGTTATTACAGAAGTCCAACAGAGTGAGGCAGGACCCAAACATGCTCTGCCCAACTGATGGGTGAGCTGTCCAGCAACCACAAAACTGAATGTTACCATGGTAACAGAAAAAAACAAAACACCTTTTACCACCTTTTTCACACATTTAGAAGAAATTATTAAACTGAATTCCACTAGATGTTACGGCTTCACAGGACAAATGGGCTCAGAAATTCAGTTCTTGATAAGTCCTTTAGTGATAATGAAGATACAAGAGGTCAAATGTAACTTCAAAGACAGAAATCTCTGACAGGAAAAGTCCCCACAGTTTCTATTTCTTTAAACATCCTGCCCACCAGAGCTTAAACTCCACAACACGGCACAGCCTCAGCACTGCCATGGAAGAGCCAACACCTTCCATCAGCTGAGGGGAACAGAGCTCCCAAAGAGACAGAAGAAGGCTGTGCACAATTCTGTGACACACGGTTCCTAGCACTTGTGAGGATGTGGGTTTATAAAATCACCTTTAATTATGTAATTATTAAACTATCATTAAATTATTTAGTTATTTATTTTGTATCATTCACATTCCCCTTTCTCCTATGATTTGCACTGCTTTTTTTGTGTTTTATCTGTGAAAGACGAAAGCTTGCAAGCAGAAAGCCACACGGAGTAAAATACGCATTACATAAGCCATGGCAAAAATTAAACCTTTTTTCTCACCCTGAAAAAAGTTGGAAAATTATGCCTGAAGTACGTATTTAATGCAGTGTTTCAAGAAAGTTTCTTTCCACTTCCCATGTGAGACAAGTTTCTATTAACAAATGTTCCATCCAAGTACATTTTCCCTTTGTTAGCATCCAGAATATCTAGGGCTTGGTGTACATCTTTGAAGAAGTTCATTAAAAATGAATCATAAAACCATGAATTTAACACTTGTCTAAATAAAAAATAAGTTTTCCACTAGGGGAAGTGAGCACTGTATTAGTTCTAACACAAGAAAAACTAAAGGAATAGTTTTCAGTTACAGACCTGTCAAGCACATGGAATAGAATTTTGACCCTGACAAGCCTAACAAAAGCCATCAGATACACTGCTGGCAGAGAATAGTCTCAAATATTGGACACTAAGAAAAAATGCCTTTATTATATTTTTTATATACATCAATATTCATATGATCTGCTTTTTTTATGAGCTGCTTCCTCCACTGTTTTAGAATGAAAAAAGCAATACAGGAATTTGCATACCACTGCCAACTTCTGGTAAAGTCATCAGAAATTACAAAAATAACTGCACTGAAAAGCATAAAAAAATTGTGTCTATCATAGACTTCTAAGAACTTTTAGAGAAATTAAGTTATTTGACTTCCAGAACAGAAACTTGACATTCCTGAGTGAAGGGAAGAAATGAAGAGTTCAATACTAACACAAATCCACAAAATAAAATTGAAACTAGAGTGTCTATTCACTACATGATAGAAATTAGAGTATTGTTCAACTTTTCTTTTAAACTTCAGGGGTAAATTCTCTGTTAGTGGATAACAGCTGAACTATCAGTCATTTATTTCTATTGTTTCACGTGACACAAGGGGCTTTACAATTTCCTCTTTGGAGCAAAAGAGAAATCATGAAAGAGAAAGCATACAAAGATGCTTGTGGCAAAAAGGAAATGTCACCTGCTTTGTCCAGCAGTTCAGACCTCAGTGCCCTCAGACACAAATGGAGCAGTGACTCAGAGAACAACAGGTTTATAGAAATAAAAATAATTGCCACAAACCTCTTCCCTGTTTGCATTAGTTGGAACTGTCATCACACTCTTGTGTCAGAAAATGCCTGTGCTTAATGCAGCAATTATCCTGTGCTGCATCTCCCACTTGTACAAGATCACAGACACTTCACATCTGACTTGGCTACAGGGAGCGAGATGGAATGACCTGAACAAACCCCTGCTGGCACTGTAAGGCCAGGAAGATGGAATGTTAAGCCCTGGATGTATTTTCAGCTGTCAGGGAGCTCTCAGCAAGGCCCCTGCTAATTGGTTGGGTTTTCTTGCCCTTGGCACAGGGCAGCACACTGCGTAAATGGGATCCTTGAGTGCTTCCTACTGACTTGCTAGTCAAGGCAATTTCCTGCTTTCTCCATTTTTAGTATTTTCTCCTGTCTATTTGATCTCACAAACCCTCCATTTAATTTAATTTCATCAGAGACTGGTCGAGATTACATGTCTGTGACGAGGATCCAGTGGTGTCCAGAAACGCCATGATGTATCAGTCTGTACACCAAACAAGAAATGCAGTTTGGAAGAGCATTCTTGTCCATTACAGAGACACCAGGTACAGCATCCCCAAATCCACTCAAATCCCTTCCTATCCTTTATTGTCACTCAGCCCTCGATGGGCAGCTCTCAGAGGAGAGGAGGGCTTGATGCACTCCTTATAATCCACAGGCTCTTAGGCAGTCTCCCTTGTGCTGCTCAAATTCTAGTCCGTGGCCAACCAGAACTACAGCATAAATTCAGAGAGCTGGAACGAACTCAGGACGGCAAACCCTAAGAAAAACAGGACTATTTGCTGCAGAACAAAGCCAGAGACACTGAGACACTGTTGGTGGTGATTTGATTAATCAAAGCAGCAAATAATATAATTGTAGCAAAAGGAAAAATAAATGGGGATAAGGGGCTTACAGATACTAGGGTAACAAAATTAGAGCAAACAATTAAAATGCAAAGAAACCCAAATGTGGATAGATAACGTGAGTGTAAAGCAAAGCATTTCAGAAAGCACAGCTCAGAACAGCTGCTCTCCTTCCACTGCTGAGCATCAGTGACACTGCAGCCTCAGGAGCAGGATCTGCAAGCACTGCCCTGCCAGCATTCCTGCTTGATGTCACACAAACAATGGGCAGCAAGAACAGCACCAACTGTGGAAAGAAATTAACGAAATTCCACTCAAAAGTATCTAAAAAATGTGAATATCTGCACAGAGCTGAAATGAGATGCCAGGCCCTGCTGAACGCCTGAGCACAGAGCGCCCTCTCATGTGCTTCACTCATTTCTCCACACATCACTCCAGTCCTCTGCAATTCCACAACTTCAGAATGAGTCACCACTGTGGTAACATTAGCAAAGGAATTACTCTCCAAGATGAGAAAACTCCATCTTGTGTGCCGAGTAAAAACAAGGAATATATATCTCATTCTTAAGAATAACAAAACTGAAGGAACGAATCACTGAAGAATTAAAAACTGAGGAGAAAAATCATCTGGCAACTAACTCCTGAAGGTTTGCGTAGGCGAGAAAAATAGGCAACAACACATACTAAGGTTTTAGTCTGAAACTATGGGGTACAAAACCCAGTATTGTGTAAATAAATGAAGGCTGTCTAAATGTCTTAAAATGCTATCCAGCTGTTATATGTCTGAATCTCAATGAGCAGGCAACAAGATTCTTTTTCTTAAATATCACCCTTGCAGATCAATCCTCAGTTCTGCATTTCAGGATTACTTCTCCATTTGTGCCTTGGATATTCAGATACATGAGGAATAAAAACCACTGTACCATTCCTGCACAGTAATATAACTAGTTCCAAGAGAACTGTGGGGTAAAAAACTAGCACCTTCCAGGAGAGAAATTAACTTTACACCACTTAGACTAAGTAGAATAACTGCAGTTCATTCCATAAAAGAAAATTTTAAGTTGCTTTATTCCATACACAAAAGGGTTCCAGAAAACAAAGAAAGGAATAATGAAACCCTACAGTAAGTGCTTGGAAAATTTGTGTTGATTTGTTGCATGCTGAGACTCAAGTATCTCTGTAAGCTTTTCCAATTCTAAGCCAATAAGCCGATTTCTTAGGAGCAATTTTTCTTGTGCACTTGTCTAAGACAGACAACCATTACATGGGAAAATATAATTATTTTTTTTTTAGGGTGACATAACTATAGTGTCATCGGTTCACTGTGTCCCTGTCCCCCACTCTCATGTTGCACTGCTACTGCTCTGTAATTTTGAGAATTTAGGGAATGGAGAACCTATTCAACTTATCTGCATAGCAGTTTTCCCCCAGCAATGCCATAACCATCACTTCTGATGAAGAGAATACATCTCCAGTGAACCTGACTGTTGGGAAAGACATTAACTGCATAAAGCTGTCAAAATACTACTAATGATGCTCATTACTTAAATATCTAATTGGAAAAAAAAAAAAAAGTAGGGGAGTGAACAGAAAACATTTTATGAGGGTGATCAAACACACAACATGTTGCCCAGAGAAGCTGTGGAGTCTCCACCCTTGGAGATATTCAAAACTCAACCAGACAATGTCACTGACAACCTGCTCCAGCTGACCCTGCATTCACCTACAAGGTTCCCAGCCAACTTCAGCTATGCTGTGATTTTGCAAAACAAAAAGACAGAAAGACATGCACAAATCTCACAATAACGTAACACAAGTTCTAGCAAAGTAAAAAAAAAAAATCTGTTAAATGGTCTTATGTCTGAAAAACTGGAATGCAACTTTCTGCAAATTAAAGACAGACCGTAAGCTGAAGGACAGGACTGGAAAGTTCCTTGCTCATCAAATTAAAAACAAGAGGTCTATTCATGAAAAAAGTTATGTGGTCAAGCCACATTCTTTGCTCAAAAGTTTAAAATGCAACCGAGGGTCGGCACTCTGCTTGCCATTCACTGAGAATCTCCGAGGTCGTTAGGGATTGCTGGAGCATGTGCAGGTTCATTTATAAAGATGGGCAAGCAGTCAGGAGAAAGAAGTGCCAGTGGACACGCAAGTGTCCCTTCTTCTTGTACAAGTCCTGGTCACATGACTGACAGCTGGAGCCACTTAACAAAATACCAGTGAGAGCTATTCTGCCAAATTCCCCTACAGCGAGATGACAACACCTGAACCTCTCTTGCACTGCAAACACCCAATGGCTTCACAGCTCCCCTTTCTTTCTGTTCTTTCACATTTTTTCTCCACTAGAGATACTAAGCCACATTTTTAAATTGAGACAATAATTTTAAATGAGGAGAGACAAAGACCACAAGAGAAACTCGTACCTGATGAAAAGTGCTGTAATTTTTCCTAGTTGCTTTTGAATTACATATGCACAGGGCATTCCTTTTGCATCAACTACATTCTCCAGACTATTCAACTTTTCTCTAAAACGTGTTTCAGCTCTAAAAAAGGTGGTCTCATTTTAAGAAATAACATTTTGCCCTGCCTAGTGGCTTGAACAGTTGCAATAATCAGAGATCATTACTGAACCCTGACCTTCAAATCTGTTTGCCAGCTTGGCCCCCTCTCATTCAGCAACCCACTGGGCTTTTCAGGGAATGCTGCTCCTCAAGCACCAGTCCCTGGGGCTTCAAACAGCACACTGTCACTAACTGGTACAGTCAGCATCCTTCTACTCACACAGGACAAAGAAATCAAATTAAAAAATCAAGGTACCCCTCAGAGTGAAAACATCCATCTCTGTGATTCTTCCTTCCATTTGTCTTAGGCTGTGAATGCTCTTATTAGCCAAATGTATTCAAGTCTGACAAAGCCATTTCATCTCCTGTTAATGAACAACTTTTCTGTTGAGAGATTAAGAGAATAAATCAATGCCAAAACCCAGTTAATTGTTCAGTAGCAGTAGGCTGTTTGTACCTTTTGTTAGCTGTCACAGCACTGAGCCAGCACTCAACGGGTAGTGAAATCTACATTTTAGCACAGAATTAGGTCCAAATTCAAACTATTTAAGCCACAGTATTTTTCTATAATGTAAAGATTTAAAAATATCTCAACATCAGCAAGAACTAAGGAGAGACTGCTCAGGTATCAGAGTCACATAATAAATATCACTCCATTTTCATGTACAATGCCTAAGGCTGCACAGCTGGGAAGAGAAATAGAATAAAAATTTTCTAGAGCATGATCAACAGCAAAACAAAGAAAACTGTTCAGTGGGAAATCAAAGAGCAAAAGGAGCCTGATCTGATTTGCCTCTTGGATGTTCCCAAAAAGCAGTTTAATTCATGGAATATTCTGTTATCCTTGCATTTCTCAGCACTGTGTACACAAAGAATTTTTCAAATAGCAGAACTCACAAGCCAGCCCTCTCTGACAAAGCCTATGAAAGGTTTATGTGCTGTTGTTATAAACATGTTTCAGCCACACACAATAAGTTACTGTGATCTGTAAGAGATCTGATGTTTCTCTCTGCAATCACTTTCTCATTGTTCATGTCTTGAGCTGCATAGATAAGCATATGCATTTGTATAAACATACCTGCTCATGACCCAACATTAATTAATGCCTTAAAGAAAGATTTTGGGGTGGGGATGTTAAGAGCATGACTTTCAGCCACAGATGGTATTGAACTGATGTTAACAAGCACTAAGTGGAGTAGGAGCAAAAAAGTAAGAATTAACAAACTGCGCAAGAAATGTTTGTACCAAAGGGAGAAAAGAAATATAGAAACTTACATTTAGTAGTTCAAAACTCAACAAAAACTGCATTCAAATTAATTTTTCAACTTCCTAAGTGAAAGGAAGTCAGGTTCTCTATTTAAAACTCAGGCCTTTCAAACCAAATACCAGTTGTCCCTACTAAGCTCCCTCTTCTGGCTAATTAATAAACTCACTTAGACCTTATATGCAAAAGTTTTGATCTTCCCAGCTCTGTTCTATCAATAAAATCAATTTTTTTAAAAAAATTGGTAAATAAAGGTTGACGTTGAAATATACAAGTTTTCAACTTCAGACAGAGCCCTTCTTTTGTCTCGGGCTGACAAGATACACAAATACAACAAGGAAATAAACATCCCTGTACTGTGTAGGGACACTGCAAACTGGCACTCCACCATCTGCACCTCCTCTGAGCTTCTAAACACCACTGCCTATTTTCTGGTACCAGATATTCTTGAAATACCTGTGTCAAAACATACCAGACTAATTAATTCATTCCCCAAAGCACACCTTTCCTTGTTCTGGCTAAAATTAGGATTAAATATGTAATAAAAACACACCTTTTAGAAATTGTAAATATTGAAAATGAGGAAAACAGAATCACTAAATAAATTAGGTTGGAAAAGACCTTGGAGATCTTTGAGTCCACCCTGTGACCCAACATCACCTCACCAGCAAACCATGGCACTGAGTGCCTCATCAAGTCTTCTCTTAAAAACCTCCAGGGATGGTGACTCAACCACCTCCCTGGGCAGCCCATTCCAATGCTAAACCACTCTTTCTGTGAAGAATTTTTTCTAATATCTAGCCTAAACTAGAAGCCACCAGTCCTCACCAAACTAACACAAATTCAGGACACAGAAGGAAGACAGAGGGACAGTGAACGGCCTCAATGTCTTAAGCCAACAGTCACCCTCACTGTGCAGCTGCCAAATCAGTAACAGTCAGACTCTGGAAAAATTTTTCATTCTCTTCTAAAATCTAAAGTCATTGCACATGACTTGTGGAAACAACAATTCAAAGTGAAGGGGAGGTACTATGTAGAAGGGTGTGAACATCACAACTCCAGTGGAATGAACATGCAGAGGGTAAAAAAAATATTTCATTCAGCTGTGGATTTTCATTATTTCAGTTACTGCAGTAGCATCTTTGTGTCTTTCTAAAAGCCAAGCCACATTCCCAGCCAAGCCAATTTTATGAGACTTCTATGACAACTGTGCCAAAGAAGGCAGGCAGCACAGTCAAACTCCAACCTCTACAGATCATTTCTGCTCAACACCTTTTGGACCTCCAATCCAGCTAATGAAAGGCCGTGAAGAGACATTCATTTCATGTTTCTATTTACTACTGTACCTTCAGCCCAAGTGAAATCAAAAATCTGTTTCTACATACAAAATCTTAAAAGAACCATGACAATAAAAGATTGCAAAGACACAACCTCTGAAGCAAAATACTGAGGGATGATCTGAAAAAAAACCAACACCAAATCTTTAAAAGTTAAAAAAACAGAGTCAAGGTTCCAAATGGGATTATGAAGGTTTGAGAGAAAAGAGGGAAGTGTGTGATGCACTGACAAACTAAAGATACCACTGTGAAAAGATAAAAGGGAAGATACAACCAGTGGCCGTGGCTGAGCTTTATTCAGGACAGGATGCCTGCAGAAGCTATGTTGACTCTTCCACTGCCAACTGATAGTAACTTCTGAAGTATATAAACATTTTGTATCACAGAGAAAGATATCCATTACTGATGGAATAAAACAAGAACAGATGCTATGTCATCACAGTAACTTCATTTAAGTCTTCCAGCACTTTTTCCACCAATGAGAAAGTGACAATGTGGAAGTGCTCCTGACTTTTTGTAAAACAAGAATAAACAAAGAAATAGAGTTTGCTTAAGGTCAAGTGGATATTTAATAGCAGAACTAGAATTGAAACAGAGTTGCTTCATGTTTTTAAACTCACTGATATGGTCTACCTAAAAAAAAAGTCTCACTTTTTATTATTAAGAATGTTTCAGGGTTTTTTTAATATTTCACCTCAGTACTGCAACAATACATGTCTATTATGTCTGTATTTGACTGCTATTAATACCTTCATTTAACA
The DNA here is from genome assembly GCA_013400315.1 of Bombycilla garrulus. Lineage (NCBI taxonomy): Eukaryota > Metazoa > Chordata > Aves > Passeriformes > Bombycillidae > Bombycilla > Bombycilla garrulus. The sequence goes on along the minus strand of VXBU01003141.1, from coordinate 286,984 downwards.
CAGCCTTTTTAAGCTCATAAATATTTTCCATCTTACCTTCTATTTTGATCCGCAAGTCTTTTTCACTGATCATTTCAAAGGTAGTGATACTTCTGTGACTGGAATTTTGAAAGCATTCTTTTATAAAAGCTTCTCACAACTTTTTATCTAAGTCAGCTCTATGTTAAATCACTACCAGACTTCTTAGAGCCATGATACAAACCTGAGCACAGGCACCCTGGCTTTTACACTCCTTAGCCACCTGCAGCCAACCAACCTGGACAGCTAGAGTTTAATACAGTAACAAAATCTTCTACTTTTAAACAATCTTCTACTTTTTTTTTTAATCTTCTACTCTCTTTCATACAAAATCTTTTATGCAGTAACACAAACCAAAGTTAATGACCAAAGAAAATCCCACAAAAAAACCACCACTCAACAACAACACAACTTAGAAGTTTATAAATCATCTCCCTAACAAAGCAGGAGTTTCTCCTAAAGTGGACTAAATTGAAGTCTTAAGGAAGCATATGAAAAAGCTTTTCTAGAGGCTAATAAACAACTGCAAATCAAAATACAAGAGTTTGAGCGATCTGCTTCAAAACAGAAGAAAACTTCACTTCAATAATTTGGAGCCCAGCTGATGCAGAGCACCATGCTTTCCACCTGCTCTAATTTCTGAGGAGAGGAACCTGGGTGATGAGTCTGCTCTTAAACTGCACCTTTAACTAGAGTGGCTCCTAAGGATGTGTGAGGGACTGACAGGAGAAATGGAATCTGGAGGAGATGCTGTTAAAACCAATTAGCATGCAAAGGGCTGGGCCTGGACTGGCCAAGGGAGGCAGCTGCTGGAGCAATCAATGGCAGCTGGTGGGACACAAGCCCAGCAGGAAGAGGCAACCAACATCATTTTCTCTTTACAAATGTTTCCTCACATAGTCAGTTCTTACCGACAATGCCAAGATAGATATTTCTTCAAATGTTTGTCCAAAATATACTACACATAAACACTCTTCAAATAGTATTTTGAAAGGCCTTATTGTTCTAATGTACTAATAAGAATCTCTATGCTACCTCTCAAAGTTTTAGAACCACATCTTCCATGATGATGAATGCTGACAACATAAAACATTAAAACAGATGTCTGATCTTCACAACCCAGGAACCATGCTGTGTTAAAAGAGTAAAACAGTAGCATACTCTCACTGGGGAACAGTATGCTCACACAGAAAACTGTTTAATACCCAACAGGTAATTCAAGTCAAACAATTTTCAAAGAGGAAATATATTATTATCTGGAGCTTTTAGCAAAACCAAACTTCAGTACAGAAATACATACACTCCTTTCCAACTGGGCGTTACATATGTGACCAATAATCCCACAGGAGCTCCTCCTTTCCCAGAAGACGAATGCACTTTCCTTACCTTTGGCCACTTGGGATTCAGGAGTCGTGCTTTGATGGCATCATCCAAGGCTTTGTCATACTGGTGGATTTTCATGTAGGCTGCGGAACGGTTGCTGTAGAGGATGCAGTTCTGAGGGTCCACCCCCAGGGCCTCGTTGTAGAGCACGATGGCCGTGTGGAAATCGCCCTCATGGCAAGCCTGGTTGCTCTGGCGAACCTTCTCCACAAACTCAGCTTTGCTCAACATGGGACTGTCAGGACTTTTTCTTCTGAAGGATTTTGATCCACAGAAAGAAATCTGGGAGGTGGAAAGGGAGAAATTACATGTTAGTGTTAAGAAATGCTACTCAAAAAAAAGAAAAAAAGAGATCAAACTATTAGAAACTGTACAGCAGAAATTAAAGCCACCAGCATCACTGCAGAACAAATCATGAATTTAGAACAGATTCTTAAAAAAGTAAATGTTTATCTATTGAATCTCTTTGAGGGTTACAGGAGAACATAAAGAGTCTTGCAAAACATATCATTCCCTATGAATGATGTCCTCTAGACAAGAGCAGCTGCAGTCTGTTTACATATGCTGCACTCAACGCTCAGAAGTGCTTTTCTCCTCAGCCACGCTCTTTGGTTCTACAGCACTAAGCAGAGTTGCCAGGTAGAGAACAGGTGGCAGCTGTGAACATGAAGATGATGCTGCTACATCTGAAGTTTGATATGCAGATCACAGAGAAGCACAGGCACACACAGACAATGGAAAAATGTGTAAAATCTCCTCAAACCAAAGAACCTGCAGCGCAACCTCTGCTCACAAACCTCTACATCCAACGACATGCAGCTGCAAATTGTTCATATTTGGGAAGGGAAGGAGGAGTTTTTAGAATGAAATACACTCACAGAAGTAAGTGGGACATAGCATTTATTTTAACAACAGAACAGTCATCCTTCGCAGAGCCACCCTCCCACATTGACAACTTCAGGTAATACAAAATAACAAAGGAAAAAAGATTTAAGCTTTCTAATTAGAAAGTCCTGATTTCATTGACTGTGGTACACTCCTTCTCTTTATTTAACTTTCTACATTGCACATTTTCCTCAACCACTCCTCTGCAGTCAGTAACTGTTTCTGTCATGCAAATCCTACTCTCTCCCAAGGATACTCAAGAACTCAGCAAGAACATCTTAGTCCAGCCCTGATCACAAAGCAGCTGGGAGTTGTGCAGGAACAGTATTTGGCAACAGGCAGTACAATACATATGGTAACATACAAAGTACTTGAAAATATTCATTAAAGGTTTAGACTACTATAATTAAGATTGGTGTCATCTAGTTTTAGTCCTGCAGATTGAAAAAGTTTAAGAATATCACATATTGCTACCACAACATAACAACCACAGAGCTTAAATACATTACCAGAGCCAGCTGGAGCATATTTTTAAAGGTGGAAAGGGAAGCAAGCTGCAAACTGACATCCTGTCACAAGGATCAATTGGTCTATAGACTTTTCTTTTTTTTCTTTTCTTCCTTAAGTCAAATAACAACAATAGAAAAGCATCAAGTTAGAAACTACGATTTCTCATTATATCCATTCTTTTCTACAGTGTTTGTCCAAACTTTTTCTAAACTTCTCTACTGAAGGAGATTCTATGCTTTATTCAGGCAATCTCTTTACACTGCTTCAGGATTTTCATCATTAAAATATTTTTCCTAACATCCAGATTTCCATTGTGTCAGTAAATGCTGCATTTCTTGTCCTGTAGTAGATTGAGCTATAGTCTATTGTAGTCTGAACCAAAACCTCTTTTCCTTTCATCTGCGAGGTTGCTTTTTCTAAAATATTCTTGCTAATGCTAGCACTGAACACGTTGCTTTGTTCAAGCAGTGCAATAACTCACACATCTGTGAGCATCTGACAATAAACTTCATCACATGGACAGTTTGTTGTGACCTGAGGGCAAGAACTGAATATGAAGATTCAGCAGCTATTACACGGGCACGTGTCCAAACACAAAGATGAGGGAACCCTGAGAAAGGCAATTAGTCACCAGAAGGCTTGGAGGTTCTGCAGGAAATGGGGCTGGTGAGTACCCTGGGGCAGCAGTTCCTTCATGTGTCTTTAAAGGTGGCTGCTGTCTCCCTCCATGTGTATTTCCTGGTCACTGACCTGCATCAGGGACAACGAAAAATACCAAATGTCATGTATTTCCCACGCTTTAATCACATTCAGAGTGAACCACCGCAGCTTCCACAAGCAGTATCACAACTAGCCATGAAATTAAGTTGTTCAGAAGATAAATATTTCAAGAAACAGATTCCTCACCAGCTGTGGCTATAACTGCCTCCAGCAGGAGGCCTGGCCTGGTGTGAAAGCACAGCCAGCCCCACTCTGGAGAGCCCAGGGGCAGCAGTGGCACCTCACCCACCCCTCTGCCTGACCAGGGGCTCTGCTGCTCGGCCAGCTGGAGCTGCGTGCCCAGAACCACCAAGAGCCACGGAACTCTCAGCAGTGGGGCCTCTGCAAGGGCACAGAGCACCCAGCACAACCTCGAGGAGCACCAGGGAGAAGTCCAACAACAGCTGTCTTTTCTGGCAGTTTATTATGCACAAACAAATGAACACACAAAGCTGTTAATGATCCTTCCAGAATCATACTGTGAGTCTGTAACAACAAGGAGAAGCCATGAGGAGACATCCTCTCGGTCCAAGTGAAGTGGTTTCTGCCTCTAATATCCTGTGACGCTAAATAATCTCATAAAAAAAAAAGGAAACTATGATGGTAATCCACGGAATATGTTACTGTTTAATTCCTGGTATCATGAGAACTACGTAAGGCAGTAAAATATCATGAGGTAAAAGAAAAAACCCTGAAACAGTAAAACTGAGTCACTCTGGCACTCAAACCACAAATAAAAAAAGATTATGATTATGGTACCAACCCACAGAAAGTACTCATTAGAAAGCCATCCCCACTTTCCAGTCACCACTGCTCCTCTCCTGCTAATACAGTGGAAGGTGATGGTAATGCACATATTTGGGCTGCCTAACATTTTGCTACAGAAGGTGCTTGCATGTAATAAACCAATGCTAAAGAAGAAGTTTCTCAGTGCAGTAGAACAAATAAGGTCCTAATGAAGTGCAGAAGAGGATCTACTGAGAAAGTCTGAGTTAGAAACTCATATATTTCTAATAAAGTAGAAGATGGCACAAGCTTCTCGACATTACTTCTCCAGACCAGCATAAAGACAGCAGAAATCAGCTCCTACTACAGAGATCACCTCAGACAGAAGCTTCCACAATATCTGGGATCAGACTGGCAACAAATTTCCTTCACTGGTGAAAAAGACTCCTCTGTGAGAAGGTGCTCAGGATTCAACCCTGCTGGCCATGCAAGTGGAGTGTTAAAACACACACAATCTTCTTCGGTCTTTTCCTTTTCAAGGAATGATCTCCCAACCACCACCAAAGCAAACAGGAACTTGAATATACAGCAAAACTTACAAGAACTTTTGTCTTCAGTGATCAGACTTGTTAAACTTAGTCCTCTCTACAGAACATCCATCAGATAAAAGAAGTGCCCATACACTCTGAAAGATGTGTCTGAACAGCATACTGCTACCCAGAAAGCCACAGGGAACAGATTCCCAGTGAGTTCCAGTAAGACAAGCAAACAGAGATAACAGCAAACCCACATTCTGCTCCAAGAGGACTAAAGAAAACAATGTGGTACAAAAGTAAATGTTTTATAAAAATGCCACTGTTACACCTCAGAGCTTATTGGTTTCTATGTAATTCCTCTTATTTAATGCTATGTAATGCAAATAAATTTGCCTTATACAGATGATGTCTTGGGTGGCAAGCCCATAGTTAAGACACCTTTTTTAAAAAATTCTTTAAAATTTTAAAAAAAGATACTGTGTGATATGTAGAATAGCTATATTTTTAATTATCTAAACAGCTCAAGATACTTATTGAAGCATTAGGAAGCAGAAAAAAACAAAAAGAGGCAAGCAAAAAAATTGGCATTCCTAATGAATTCTGAAAAGAAAGTGACAGTAACTTATGCTAAATACAGGTTTCCAAAATCAGCTTAAATCTGTAACTGAGCTTCCTTTCTATGAAAACTTCTACACACATTATATTTTAATCTTGTATTTTCATTTTACCCTACATTGTGCGGTATTACTGTTTTTCAGCAAGAGAAATTAGCTTCAACAAGAGTCCAAGAACAAATACAGCACATGAAGTCTGTCCCTGCAAGCTCCCAGCAGCCAGCACTTCAGCCAGGCTGCACCACACTCCTGAACAGATATGAAACCTTGCCAACTACATGCAACTTGCCACTAAACAGAGCAGAATTTCAAAAGAAATAGTGTGGAAAGAAATGAAAGACCACCAAAACTGGAGGTTTAGGTCACTGCAGGTGATATGAACTTATCAACAGGAAGAAAACAGATTTTTTTCTTAAATGGAACTTAAACAAAATTTTCTATAGAAAAATGGTTTTTCTTAAAGAATTTTTTTAAAATGCAAAGAAATTTTGAGCTTCCAATACTGAGCTTGGAGAGATCTGCACTTGTCACAGCAGTTAGATCCATCCTAATTTAAGGCATGCTACATGTTGCTAAAAATTGTAATAACAAATATGCAATCCATAATTACATTTAAACAGTACCTTCTGGTTCATACGTAATTTTATACTAGTTATTGTTAATATTTATATATATATATATATGTATGTATGTATGTATGTATAATTAAATTACAATCTATCAGTGAGGAAACAGACCTTTCCCTCTGATCTGTGAGAAAGAGACAGCAACGAGGGAGCAATAAACCAGTAATTGAGCAAAAGCCAGGCATGAACAGTAACCTCACTCGAGGAACACCTGTTAGGGCAACATTCAAGGAACATCCACTCATCCATTTAGGAATTTATCATTTCAAAGAGCCTATAAGGGCTTCCATTAGCACCTCAAGAGCTCTTGTTCCACACCAGAAGAAAGCACAGGAGAGATATTATCGAATCCAAGATTGTGGAAACTTCCAAGAAAAAGGAAAGACACTGAAATTATGAACGACTCCAAGAAGAGAAGAGTAAGCAGGACAAGGAAGCATAGTCACCCAGCTCTTTGGATTTTAGCTCTGTTCACTGTGACAGCCAGGAGCATCCCTGTGGCTGCTGCCCGGGACAGTACCGCGCATCACCGATCGCCAGTCTGTGTCCCAGCGCAGGGGCAGAGCCACATTCGCGACATCTGCTGTCACCCAGGACGCGCTGACTGAACCCAGTTTCCAGGTTCTAAGTTCTATCAGTAACAAAGCCCTTATAACCAAGTTCTTAACAACTTTCTGCACCACTGAAGCGGGGTAAGGAGCTGCAGTGCAGCCAAGTACACCTGACACGCTTACCTTCAAACTTTGCAGACTTTGACGAGACTGGAGTTTGTTTACGGGGGCGCCAGAGCGAGCACAATGCCCATGCCGACATCCGAGCTCTCTGCTCGCGAGGGTCCCGCTCCAGCTAGCGGCGGCCGAGCACGTTCGGGACACAGAACCGCGCTGCGGGGCCAGGCCCGGGCCCTCCGCCGCTCCGACCCGCCCGGGACCGCGGCGGGACCACCGCCCGCCCCGGGGCTCCCAGCGGCGGGGTCACTCCCGGCACCCCAAAGCGCCCAGGGCGGAGGGAGCCGAGCGCTCGGCCTGGAGTCCCCGGAGCCCCGGCAGGAGCTCCCCACCGCGCCCCGGCCCCTCGGGCCACCGGGCCCGGCCCCCG
>VXBU01003141.1:228376-264627 GCA_013400315.1 Bombycilla garrulus | reverse complement strand
GGCCCGGCCGGCCGCGGGTCTCACCCGCCTTGTGTCCTGCAGTGACCGCTCCTTCCGCATCGACGCGCAGCGGCTGCAGCGGCGGTTCCGGAGCCTGCAGCGCGTCGTCCACCCCGACCGCTTCGGTCAGAGGCCGCCGGTGAGCGCCGGGCCGGGCGGGGGAGCCGGGCCGGGAGGGGCCCGCGGGGCTCGGTGACCGCCGCAGGAATCGCCTTTAGCCCTCGGCTGCGTGGCGGGGCCGCAGTGCCGAGTCCCCACCTCTCTCCCGCTCGGGGAGTGAGGGGATTCGCCCGTGTTTGTGTTTCGGTGCTCAGAAGAGACTCTGCCGTGGCTTTGCGGGGGAGGCTGACGATGAGGGGCCGCTGCGGTTCGCCAGGCCTTAGCTGAGTGCAGTGACACAGTTCCCAGGTCCACAGAGCCCATTCCACGCACGGACTGGTGTGGGGACGCTGGCGTTCCGACTATAACAAAGTGTGTTTTGCTACTTGTTATTAGCTTCCAATAATGTGCCGTCCGTTTGCAGAAAGAGCAGTACTACTCTGAGCAACACTCTTCCCTGATCAACAAGGCGTACCAGACCCTGCTGAATCCTCTGAGCCGAGGCCTCTATCTAGTAAGGGCTCCCTTAGGTATTGCAGTGTTCCTGTAATTACCCTGGGGGCTGGTGCTGCTGTTAGGGATCGCACCTTCCATTCACTCCTTAATGTGCTAATTTGCATTCAGTCCTTAATGTTCTAATTTGCATTCCTCTGAAGTGGATCACCAGAGATTGAGGGGAGACCAGAACCAAGTTTGTCCAAAAATTAATCAGCGTATTATCTCATTTGCTACTTATCTTGCACTGATTTGTCTTTCACATCGCACGTGGTGCATGGCTGCTCATTCAGAATTTCAGTCTGGCCCATGGCAGCCTTTATGGTTTTTTTGGCTTTGGGTAACTGCTGATTTTTATGGCCAGCCTATGTATGGAGTTAATTTTCAGACTGACTCTGTGCACTGTAGGTTTTTCAGATATGAATCTGAGTATGCCCCACTAAGAGACTTAATATTAAAGAAAATAATTCCCATTGAAATAGATGTGGGAATATTTATTTTCAAATTCCCTTTTCCTCTGCCAGTTGGAGCTGAGTGGAATGGAGCCAGTAAAAGAGACAGACTGTGATGCAGACTCAGCGTTCCTTATGGAAATAATGGAAATTAACGAGAAATTGGCAGAGCTCAAAAATGAGGATAACCTTGAAGAAATTGAAACTTTAATTATAGGTAGGTTATGATTTGAGGAATTTGTACAGAACTAATATGAATCTTGTGTAATACAAGTGTCTGAAAGCTTTTGACTGTTTTGGTATATTTCTTGTAATATCTTCAATTTGTGTTAGTCTGGAATTGGCTCACTGCAAGAGCTTCTGCCCTGTGCCTCCCTTTTCCAATATGCTGTCTTTACCAATTTATGCACCTAAACATCACATCTGTCCTGAGAATATTTGTATAACAGAACCTGTTCTGATGTCCAGATTAATATATCTGGACAGTAAAAAGGAATTTACTCAACCTTCATCAGGCAAGGGCTAGTCAATTGTTCCAAAGGAAAAAAACCTGCTTTATGGAAGTTGAATAAGATGCTTGTCTGACCACACTAAATAATGTTATTTATACAGGCATTGTAGTTCTTTAACTTTCCTCATCTGGCAGCCATTATATTAAGTGGTTATTCTTCTTACACAAGCTTCTTATATATTCTTCTTCTTTTTATATTGTTGGTGATACCAAAAACATTTGTTTTACTGAATATATTTTATTCTTTGCAGTAACACCTATGTGCTAAAAGCAATTAGAATGACTAGAATAAAAACTGAGTAGCACAGGAGAAAATCAACTGTAGCAGGGTAAACTGACACACCAAAGTAAGTTAGATTGCTGGGAAATTAGTGACCACTGATGTGCATTGGAATTGCTGTCAGTACACCTGTTTAAACAAAGTACTACAAGTTTGAAATTATAATTAAAACAACATTGACAGCAGTATAATAAAAACTTGCTTGGCTCCCAAAGGCTGAAACTAGTAATGAACTTTGACACTACAGGCAGTCAGAATACAGTGGTGCCAAATATCAGTATAACAAAAAGTAAACGAAATCATTTGTTTTGCAGTTAAACAAGAAGAACTGACCAGAGAGGTGACTGCAGCTTTTGAAAGAGGTACCTTTATGAGGTTTTTATGAAGTTTTTAAGTGCCATACATACCTGTCAAATGCTTAAAGCTCCACATTCTCTTACTGGCAAATATTTCCTGAGCTATGGGACAAAAATACTGCATTAACAAGGGTTCTTTGTTAGGTATTTAGAATAAGTACTTCTAAACTGACATTCCTGCTGATTTGGGAAATTCAGGACCTCATATTAAAAACAAGTCCAGTACAAAAGTTCCATTCTTCTTGCATCGAAATAATAATTTCGAATGGGAATATAGATGCTAAGAAATTGTCTGTGTGTTTCCCAGAATATTGGGAAGGACAGACTTAATCCTAGACATATTCTGAGGTTTCCCACTTGAATCTGGGAGATGTTCTGCAGTCCTGGAGCTGCAGCAGAGCAGTGAGTGCTGTTCTGTGCAGTGAAAGCCACAGAAGCTATGTGGCAAGTAAAGGCCTGTTCAGCCTGAGGTTTTGGGGACTTCCTGTGCAATAATCAATATAACTTTATTCTACAACCAATGGATAGGCACAAGCTTGAACCCATTCCCAAGCTTCTGAAGCTGGGAAGAAACCTTTGTAGTTCTGTGCCAGGTCCTGAATGTTGCAGGTTTGTCAGGGGTGGGTGCCTGTAACTGTAAATATCAAAGTCCTGCCTGGGAGGAGTTACATTCTGTTACTCTGTGCCATAGGAGGCCTGTGTTTCCTTTGTCTGTAGGTCATAAACCACCCTCCCCTTTCTGAGGAGAAATTGTTTCAATATCAGTTTTGGAATTAGCACTACCCAGACCACACTTCTCATTTGCATTTTTCAGTTATGTCAGTTGTTCTATTTATACACATTTAAAACAAACAAAAACATTTGTCTTGCCTTGTGGGTACATCAATACTGCAGCCACTTAAGTCATGAAACAGCATTCATTCATGTTTCTTTTCTAAATTGTTCATTGTTACGTATTTTGTGGAACATTTGAGCTGGGATGTTCCCAAACCATCCAAGATTAAAACAATAGGCAGCATGGTTTTAATAGTGTCTGAGTCCTTGCAGCTCACAACTCTTGGTACTAAAACAGGTGCTGTCACTGAAATCTTGAGATTCATTTTGAAAATGCAAATTTACCTCTTCCTCTGTAAACTAGTAATGTTTTATTTCATTTCAGATGATCTTCAAGGAGCCAAGAAGCTGCTAGCAAAAATGATATATTTTGCAAACTTAGAGGATAAACTAAAGGCCAAGAAGGTCCCTTCCTGATGTTGCCTCCTTTGCTATTTAGTGTTTATTTTCAATTAAACAAATAGTTTTATTATCAAAATCAGACCAGTGGTGTTTGTTTCCTATACTTCCATTAAAAACTTTAGTTCTTAAGAGGATAAAAATAAAAGTAAAAGAAATCCCATTCTTGCTGCAGCACTTCAGTAACAGATGGCATTTGGAAATGCTTATAGCTAGGAAAAGTTGTACTGGTTAAGTTGGGCCACTGTCCTGTCCTTTCTTACTTCCTAACATGTGAAGAATTTTTTTTTAAGTTGAGGAAGAGTCCAAGAGAAAATACTGTAGAGGTGGCAGAAGGCTCATTCAGCATGTCCTACAGGCTCCCTGTAGCTTAAAGGTAAAAAGTATTTCATTCCTGTCTTCTGTCCTCTCTGCTACATCATGCTTTTTGGTATGTAGATCTCAGTCTGATGGGAACTAACCTCCAAAACTAGAAGTTGTTTTACTCTGTTCATCGTTTAAAATGTTAAGATTCTAGGTTAGGGAAAAAATAAACCAAATTGAATCCCCAGGAACTCTTATCAGGATATATAATAAGTCTTTATTACAAATACCAGTAACTCAGAGACGTGCTGTACTCTTGTTGTACAATACAGTAGTAGGACTGGATGAGGAATGTCTTCAAGGCTTTCAAAGTTACAGAACTCTGAAAACAGAAATTAAATACCCCTATTTCTAGAAAAAAATTGGAATATTTCAAATATCAGCTCTCAGTTACCAGTTCTTGTGTGGGTTTTAACAAGAAGTCAGAATGTTACAAAGTATTTGGATGCATCCGATCACCCAAACTGAAGGCAGGGCTTTGAAATGCAAGAAGAGTCACTGAATTATCTGCAGAAATTTGCCAGAGGGGCTTACTGAAAATCATTCCTGGCCTTTCTGCATCCCTACAGCACCAGGTTACAGGTAAACACCAACTTTTCTGTGGATAATACAATATGTTAATAGTATTTCAGCAATACTCAGCAATACTAACTTGCCTTTAGTTACACTTCCTCTAAATACGCAGGAAGATTTAATAAGCCATTTGATCATGAATTACACTCCTACATTAGAAGACTATGTTTGTAATTCTCACTGAAGTTCTGTTGCATTTGTGAAGTTATGCAGAAATCTTTAAAAATTCATCTTGAAGTTGTCTTCTTTCATAAAGCTCCGTTTCCTTTTTCCTCGCATTTCTTCCAAAATTAAGCTTGTGAAATTCCTTTTTGATTTCCAGAAAAGATTTGTTTTTTGTCTCAGGAATTATGAGGAAGATGAAAGCAGCAACAAAGAAGCACTCCAGTAAGAACACCACAAAACAATACTGCTTCAGTCCATTCTGAAAATAAATGTGATTGCAACATATTTCAAGTGTAATAGTAGGTTTGAGAAAATAAGCTTTTTGTTTCCATTCACACTTAACATAACTGCTCAGATGTTTTTAAAGAAGAGTCATTCAACCTATTCTTTACCTGTAACTTTTTAGATAAAAGACTGTCAAGTGCTGTGCAATTATTGGGTAGACTTTTATTTAAAAAGTAAGATAAACCATTTAAACAGTCAAATGTCACAATCTAGGGAGAAGTCAACATTTGCTACTTAGCTGTCACATATTTTTGAGATTATATAATTTAATTTTTTCTGAATGTTAATATTTTTCAATGTTGTACATTTAAAAAAAACAAAGCAACTGTCTTACTGAGAAGCAGAGCTCAACCCTGAAGAAAGGACAGGCAGATCCAGATGCCCTGATACACGCTGTTCCTGTAGGTTTTGCTGTCAAGAATATGTGCTAAAACTAAAAATACAAAGCTGGAGATGAAAGCCTCTCTTGCCTTTCCTAATAATCTTCTGCTTACAGAACTCTCTGTCAGTTCAGCAAGTTCTCAGAGATGTGACTCACTGGCCACAGCTACCACCTTGACATTACTTTGCCATAAAAGCACAAGGCACTATTAAAAAATATTTTTATCTAAATCTCAGTATCCCATTTAAGTTTATCTGCTTTTCATACCTTCTCTGGTTTTCTCATCTGAATATGAACATTGCCCTCCAGTGCATTCCTTTTTCTTTTCATTTATCATGTTATACTGAGTTTGTGATGTGTAAAGAATACCTCTAAGAGGGACTGAATCTAGTTAAACTCATTTGAGGGGCAGTGTGCATCCTGGTCAAGTGTCAATATAGCCAAGAGTATATAATACAATCCAAGCAATGGGGTGGAACCTGGGAGCAGATGGAATGGAAATTGTGCTGTGCATACTCACCACTATGAAGGGAAAGAGCATTCCAACTGTGAAGAAACTGATCCAACTCACAGTCCCTGCAATCATGTAGGCAGCAGGACGTGAGGACTGCACAAATAACTCAGCTGTCATAGTGTTTGTTATGCCACCTGGGGATGGGTTCAGAAACAGAACAGGGAATTGTGCTAAATGTCCATCTGAGGCGTTTCCAATGCTACAGAGATTGACTTGCTTTTGAATATGCCATTAGCTGATCTATTACAATTGCTAACAGCACAATTGTGAGGCTACTGCCCTTGCAGGAAGTTTCCCACTAAAACAAAGCCCCATTTCAGCAGCACTGCTCAGGGAGCAGCCCCTTTCTGACAAGTGTGAGCCCCTCTGCTCTGAAGGGCAGAACTAAGCCCTCCCTCACACGTAGCTGCCCCAGAAGCCTCAGTTGTGGGTACAGGATGGCCTCACTTGGGTTCCTTAGGCAGAGCTGTGCTGCAAGGGCTTCCTGCCTGTGTGACACCCCAGCCCCCCCAGATCTTCCAGCACTCACACACGTTCCTGTGCAATACCTGGGCCCAGCCCAAAGCTCAAGATGAAGGCAAATACACACGTCATGCTCATGTAAGGCACCCAGGAGTACAGCTTTAAAGACACAAGACAATGAAGTTTAGTTCAGGTTTTGATAATCCAGTTTTAAAGTCTGGTTTAACAGTTATATTTCCTTTTTATTTTATTTCAACTAAGACCAGCAGTCTTTCATGACTCTTTTACAGCTAATTTATTTATCAGTTCTGCTTGAGAGAAATTAAATAGTGTTAATTCAGTAATTTTTACTAAATTGTATAATAGAATTATGTAATCATAGCATGGGCTGGGCTGGAAGGACTTTAAAGCTCATCCCATTCCACCCCTGGCCACAGGCAGGGACACCTTCCACTATCCCAAGTTGCTCCAAGCTCCATCCAACCTGGCCTTCAACACTTGCACAGCTTCTCTGCGCACTGTGTGTCAGGACCTCCCTACCCTCACAGGGAAGAATTTCTTCCTGATTCTTAATCTAACCCTACTCTCAGTGTAAGCCCATTCCCCCTCATCGTGTCACTAAGTGACCTTTTCACTGCTCAGTCACATCACAAAATAGGAACAAGTCCTTTGCACCTGGTAAGTCAGGGAGAAGGTCAGAACAGTGCACCAGAGTGTCATGAGGAGGTAACCCCCAATGATGAGGCATCTTCTTCCCACAGAGTCTATCAGCAAACCCTGTGGACAAGATACAATCTTCTGTTAATATACTGATCTCATTTCTACCAACGTTCTTCAAGAAGAATCATTACTGTTTGTACTGGGAGGTGGAACAAACTGCTCCTTACACAGGAGAGGGCTGTGAGACATTCACAAACTCCAGTGCCGAGTGTCACATACGGGATTTTTTCTGCCGAGATCCCAGCTTGCTCAAAAACATAAGTTGCATAGAAATAAATCTACAGCAGAAAAGAAACCAAATACAAGCAATGAGGTTTTTCTGGTTTTTGAAACATTGTCTGGAAACAATCATGTTCATGCTAAACATACAGATCAGTGTATTTTATATTGTGAGTTACTAATTCAACATAAGCAGCAATAACAATCTGTTAAATTCATGTCTAAGTAAACATTGCTATCATAAAAGCCAATAGGATTATTCAACTTACTGAATGTGCTTTATGTTCTTAAACCATACACTCTGGGATAAGCTGATCCACCTTTATTTACTTTTTCAGAGGAATGTTTTTCAGAGGAAGTATCAAGTTATTCTTTTAAAAAGTTTGCATACCAGAAACAAAAAAATGAGAAAAAATGAAAGAGAAACACCAAAATAATGCAAGGATATTCTTTCCCACTTATCCCATTTCTCTGAGTTTCTCTATGTGAATCCTTTGTGCTAATAAATGGTTGAAAAAAAGGTGGAAATGAAAGAATTATTTAAGCTGTTTGTTCATATAAACTCTTACAGCATTAATGCCACTGAGCTGCTGGCCCATTGTCATCACAATGACAGTGATGAGCTGCCATCTCACACCAGGGTCATTGAATAACTGCCAGGGCTTCTTGGGTTTCTCCCCATCTAAGGCAAAACATTCCCGCTGGATGTCTTCCATTTCCCTTCGATACTCTGAGGAACCATGAAATCGTTTCAAAGCTACAAACAGAAAAAAGAAATCATGTTTATGTATTAACCACAACTCCTGGGAAATCATCTCTTTCCATAATGACCTGGCTTTTGCTAGGATATGGGAAATTTGCTTTGTGCCTTACTTGCTCCTTGTTGTTTTTTCATTATTTTTTGCTGTGGTGGATTTGGAGAATTCTGTGGCATTTCTTTGCTTCTTTTTGGAGGAATATCTGACCTTGAAATATATACCAGGCAAAATATTTTGTATCTGAACCTCACACCTTCAAAAGTTCTTTTCCTTAAAGGATAGTCTAACCAGTCTGAAGTGTTTTGCTTAAATTCTAGGCAGATATTGAATCCTTTGATATGGCCCTGACTTTAATGTTGCCAGTAGGATGCAGTTAGTGAGCTGGAGAAAAGACAGAAAATCCTTCTTCTAAGGCAAATATTATCAGAAGTCATTTGGATCCCAGACTAAAATCTTTACAAATGCTCTTAAAGAGTATACAGCATCAGTTCCTTTACAATCTTCTTGATTAAATATATCTCAAGTGACCATTTGTCTTCTTAAGGCCAACAACAGGAGTTTTGATGATAATGCTAATGAACTGAGGATAACTGATAATGAACTTTCCACTAAAAGTAATCAGCTTGAAGATCCAGTCAATGAACTTATATTTGAAACAGGACAACAAAGTTTTGTTCATAACCCATTCTAGGCTCCCGAAGTCCTTTCAAGCTTACTGGAAGAAAAACATGGGCCAAAAAGCACAAGATGATACAAGTGTGCTGTGTGGATAAAGATAAAAGGAGAATCTGGAACCCAATATATTCATTATAGCTTTCTGGAGAACAGAAAGTACAGATGCTGGATATTACCTTTGGCACAGCCCAGCTCATCACCTCTGTCAATAAGAAGATATCTGGGACTTTCAGGAAACCATGGAAGGAATAAAAGTTGGGCTAATGCTGGAATACAGCTGCTGGATAGCAACAGAGGCCATTGCTTTTCTCCACCTAACAATTCTCTGTGAGAAATGTAGAAAAAGAAGGCAAAGAAATATAATAATTAGCTATTGGTTATTATTTAGTGCAGTCTCTGCTCTTGGAACTTTTAAATCCCAGCTGGATGAAGGTCTGAGCAACTTCCTCTGCTCACCCAGGGGACAATAAGCAGTGGTAGTGCTGTGATACAGAAACGTGAGTCCTTTGCTCTCAAGTCCTGTCTTGCCAACATCTACTCTCTCCAGCAAGAAATTAACAGAAAACATGAACTCAGCTGAAATGTTTTACTGTTTTAATGCTTGCTTAAATGTTTTAATGCTTTACTGATGCTGTTCTGGTGCCCCATCTAAACTGACACTACTTCCCTGAGGAGACAGCACTGATGGCTGGCATTGCAGGAATAAGGTGACTCAAGCAGGATTTTCTTTTCCCAGGGGGACCTTATGTGAATTCCAATGCTACAATGGCACAAGGAATGCATTGGGCTGTAGGAAATTGGAATTCTTTACACAGAAGTAACAGAAAACAGGAGGGGAAAAAAAATTATTACCTCAAACCAATTATTTGTCCTGTCAGAATTCCCCCAGTCAGAAAGATGGAAGTCCCCATGGCCAAGCCACCTCTGAAGCGTTTTGGGGCAAACTCCCCAATATAAAGAGGCTGCACACAGAGCCCAACACCTGCAAGTAAACGGAAAAAACATGAGTTACTAAACCAAAACACGTATGAAATGGGACTTAATTAATTTCCTATTCATTTAGCTGCCTTCAGATTCCAAGCTAAATTACAGAACATTTTTGTCATAAACATGTATCATAAAGCCTAAAGGATCAGAAGTAACAATAATTTATAATTTACCACAGTTTATTGATAGGAATAAGAAATCATTCACCTGAATTTATGCCAATCAAAAACCTTCCAGCAATCAGTAACTCAAACAATCCTGTAGGAAAACTGATCCCCATTAAAATGGAGGCTAGTATTGCTATAACATTATTCATCAAGAGAGCTCCTTTCCTAAAGAGGAGGAACAAAATAATAATAATGATAATAATAATAATACCACAGAACAAAAAACCCCAAACCAATTAAAACAAACAAACAAACAAAAAAACCCAAACTGGAAACAACCCACCCCAACCAGACATTAAGGAAATCTGTAATAATGTGGGTTTTTAAACAGTTTTCCTTTCTGATAATGTGGGGGGGGAAATGGACTTTATACTGAAGACACATGCTATTCCCTGGAAACCCAGATATCTGATACAACTGCTTATGTTTTAAAAATGTCTAAACATAAGAATAATGCATAAATATGACAGAAATGCCTGACAAAATAGGAGTGGGGTTTCTTCATTTAGACAAATGAAGTGCAACAGATGAAGAAGCATGTCCTTGCTGGCACAAGGGCTGCAAATGTGTCAGAGGGGAACTCATGTTTCCAACACACTCTGTGCATTCTCCTACTCACATTTCAATAAATGTAATGCAAGAACTAAGTCAAAAGTCATAATTCAGGGCTCATCCATGAAAGTCACATTGGAATAAACTGCAAAATTCTACTAGAAAACTCAGTTTTACAGTGAAAAACCATGCATAGGTACCCAAGGTACTCTCTTCTCCCACTCTTTTTCCATTTATTTACTTTCTATTCCAGTGGGAATAGAAAAGCAAACATGCTTTTCTATGCCTGCTGCTGCAACTGACCTGCCCAGCCGTATTGCCATGCTGCCTCCAATCAGGGCTCCACACAGGCCTCCGAGGGAGAAGATAGAAGCAATGACAGACCAAAGAAAAGTCAGCAAATCTGGATTCAGCTCCTTCTGATAACGACTACTCCAGGTTTCATTTAAGAACTTGTGGATATGCTGCAGTAGAAAAGAGTGATGGATGTGTAGGATTTTATACGGCCCTACACACAACTTGCACCCCAGTCCTGAAAATCAGTTCTGGGAGTTAATTCTAAGAGATATCATCTGACTGGCAGAATCTTCCTTGACCACAAGGAAGATGTGGAGTTTCCTACTCCCCACACATCTCAAAGGCTGCTGAGCAGCTCTGCTTTGTGCCCTGCCTCAGGTGCTGCAGCAGAGGAAAAACACAATCCTGACATGCAGTGCCACGAGAGAACTCTGAGGTCCTTCTGAACAAGGAGGGGAACAGGGTAGATGGTTTGCCCTACTGTTTTTAGGAACATCTCAGAGCACAGAGGCCTCAGCCTAAAAAAGTTTACTGGCAGGGGACTCATTCTGACACTTGATCTAAATCTCCCTGCCTTAGTGTAATCCAAAAAGTCATAGTAAAATCCATTTTTCAACTCTAATAACACTCCACCTTTCTGACAGTATTCATGTGTCAGAGCTTCTAAGCTGTTATTCCACATGCTTGGTTTTCTAAAATTTGCCTTTAGAAACTCTTGAACTGGCATGTATCTGTAATCAGAGGCTCCTGTTCTTTGCCTGCAAACGAAGACTACAGAAGAACTTCTTGCACTTTCCCTCTCTTCCCAGCATATAACATGTTCCTTCACAAACAGCTTCTTTTAAGCTTTGTAAAAAGCATACAATATTGAAGCAAATTCAGTCTTCACAGTTTCCCAAGCAAATAAATCAGCTGGTAGCAAAAACTGATATCTATCACTTTCACAAAACCATTTGCTCAAATCCTTGAGTCATCCACAAAATATGCAGAATCCTGGAGGCCACAGCAAAGAATGCTCAAGTAACAAGTAAGTGAAAATACCTACAAGTTACTCAGCCACTAGAGATGCAACATTTTAATTCCCTGAGAAGATCTTTTTCAGTTACCTGCCTTGTGATTGAAACCTGTAAATTGTAACTTTATCCCTGTTATCCAGTGATAGAATGGGAATGGCTCAAAACTGTGTCAGGGGAGGTTTAAACTTGACATTTGGAGAAAGAGTGGTGATATCCTACAGAAAGGGTGGTCAAACAGAAGAACAGGCTTCCCAGACAAGTGGTCAATGCTCCAAGGGCATTTGGACAATGCTGTTAGTAATATGCTTTAACTTTTGGTCAGCTTTGAAGTGGTCTAGAGGGTTATTGTAGGTCCCTTCCAACTGAAAACATTCTGGTCTATTCTACCCTTGTGTTCTGGGGTATTTTAGTAACTGAAAAATATATTACTTATTCAGTTAATCCTTCTAATAGTAAAGGTAACTATGTGGCCTACTTGGCACTTTCGTCTGACACAGAATACCTCTGATGGGAGGTACCCACAAACAAATGCACATGAAACCACATGGGAAATTAACAAGATTCCTTCATAATAGAGGAAGACAGCTTCAGCTCCCACTGGGATCACAGCAAAAGCACATTTGGCCTCTTGGCCGAGTTGAGAAACAGCTCAGTGAACAAAAGATGAGCTTTTACCTGTGTGGGTGCATTGATAATAGAGACATTATATCCATACTGAAAGGTCCCTCCAATTCCAACAGCACAAACAGCCAGGAACAACGTCCAGCTGGGCAGCTGGGGAACAAAACAAAGTCATGGGCATGAAAAGAGACAGGACCCTGAGCCCATACACATGTAAAATCCAAAAGAAAATTATGGTGAAATACATCATGTATTTAGCTTGGAAAAGCGAAAGTATTTATTTAAAAAACCACCTGAACTCCCCAACATCTGCAGCAGGAAAAGCCTTTCAGGCTGGCTTTGGCCCTGATCATTAAGAGCCTTTCGAAATACCATAATTACAAGTCTCCAGATTAAGTGTAGGCAACTAAACCATTACAGCAGTTATTAGAAACTGAGTAAATACTTTTTGCATAAGCCACACTGCTCATGGTGTCTGTCTTTAATGAAAGAATGCTAAGACTGTTTATGTTGGGTATTAGAGACACAACTCAGTATAAGAATCAAGCATTATTCAATTTCTGTGAGTCACATTTTAACCAAGATGTGAGAAGTAACAATATTTTATTTCCCTCTGCAAGTCCCTAAAAAGATTACTTGATATCTGCAAGTTGGCAGGTGCAAAGCCTTAGTATCTCAATCACAATAATTTATTCACTGACAAGTTTATTGGCATATTAGCATTTTTTTTTAATTTTCACTATGATCTAGTAACATTCTCCAATCACTATTTACAAGCTAAAATTCATAGTCACAGATTCACAGGTTTTAAGGTCAACAGAAACTACTACTGTGATACATTCAAATCTCAGGAACCTAACGGGTCATAAAATATACCTGGGATGAGGCCCCATGGCCAGAGATCTCCAGAGATTTATACAGTGTTTGATATTCCTGTGAAGTGCTCTCTGAGTTTAGTTTTACTGAACATGATCATACTAAAAAAAAAACCCATAAAGTTCAAATGCCTAAGAAACCTTTAATTTTAAATTAGGTCCTAATTTAATCTCATAGTCTCGTATTGACTAACTTCAGCTGGACACATCTCCTATATTAAAGGCTCTTCAGTGATCTAATTTCCTCTTCCTTCATATATAAAGGCTGTACATATTTCTTTTAATAAACTTGTACTCCCTGAATTTCTTATTGTAAGGTATGTAAACTAATTCTTCATCATTCTCATTCTTGGTCCAGTCCCCAGAAATGCTGAGTTATTCCAGATACTGTGCTGCATTCTGAAAAAGCTGTGTCCTTCCTAAAGATAATTCATCAAAACTTCCTTCCTTCAAGACTGAAATTTGCAAGTTGAAATTGATCTTAGTAAAATCCAATAACATTTCCTTATGGTTTCCAAGAATAAGAAGTGTTTCTCTGAATGTGAACCAAATAAATAAATCAAGAGTAATAAGTAAGTTCTTCATTGAGTATGGTAAAAAAAAAAACAAACCAAAAACTTGATGTGGTAAATACAGGCACTGCACACTCAGACCCTGATATAAACTAAGTGCTGTAAACCTGTTTTGTGTGTCTTACGGGTACAACCTGGAATCTAGACAGGACAGAAAATAAACAAACAAACAACTCAAAGTAATGAACATACATCATATAACTTAGGTTTTGTTATGACAGATCTTTTGTTCTTCTTGCCCAAATCAGCTGGGCTCGTGACACTGGCATGCTGTCTCACATTGGAGTTTGGAGAGAGTGCACATGACAGCCTTATGTATTCTGTCAGCTGTTGAACTCCTGACAGTTTATAAGGGTGCTCACCTCATCTCAGAAACATGACACAAATAAAATTCAATTTGTATTCAATGTAAAACATAAGAATCAGAAAGCTGCTTTTATAGCTTCCACTTTCTAACACAGCCATGTGTCCAAGGAAAGCACAAAACTTTACGAGTCTAATCACTTAGTGTACTTCTATTTAAAAACTAACATTAAATACTCACACATTTCATATGTGTACATCATAGCTAAAACTACAAACTCCCTGCAGGATCCACCTTCAGAGGTCAGGATGGTTCTGCTTACCTTGCAGGGCGAGCTAGACCCTCTGAGCAGGGGCTGGTGCTCCATTCTGAGCATGGGCTGAATTAGATTTCCTTTGCAAAATTTAATAAACTACCTTACAGGAAAAAAAAAGGTGCCAAAGAACTTACGTTACTAATGTATTAAGACATAACTCTGCTTTTTGTTGCCATTGTTTAGTTGGTTTTGGTTTTCTTTCCCCCGCCCATTGGGACTCTCCTCAACGTACAGAAGTTTTCTGTGACAGCGACGTCCAACTTCGATAAAGCCTCACAGCAGCCTCAGGGAGCTTTCCCACCTCTTACCCTCTGTACACACACTGTCCTTCTCTAACTAGCGCAGAACCCACACCCGCAGCCTCCCGCAACTAAAACCAAGGACGGGCAGTTACCGTGTGCCGCGGCGCCATCCCTCCCTCCTGCCGCCCGGACCCGGCTCAGCTCAGCTCAGCTCAGCTCCGCTCGCCACCTCCCCGAGCCCGCCTGAGCCGCTCAGCTGACCGGGATTTGGCTGCTGGACAGTGTCCGCCCCGCTGCGGGGATTAGGCTGGGACAAGAGCAGAAGAGGGGCTGTGTCAGCCCTCCTCGAGGACCCGCCCCGGCGGGGGCCCCTCGGCGCCCCACACGGCCGGGACCCCGCTCCCAGACTGCGTCTCCCACAGTACCCGGGACTACAACTCCCACAGGTCCCCCAGGGCCCGGGACTACAACTCCCACAGGTCCCCGTGCGCCCGGGACTACAACTCCCACAGTGCCCGCGGGTCCTTATCCGATCGCGGCGAAAGGCCTGGAAGGACTCGGGCTGTAGCGCGGCCGCAGCCGCGGGCCCGGCTCGGCCCGGGTGAGCGCTGCGGACGGAGGCGGTTCCGTGCGGGGCTCCTGAGGGAGCGCCTCGGGCAGGGCCGGCGCGTGGCGCAGCGCGGATTGCGGCGTTGATGTGCGCTTTCTCCGCGGCAGCAGGAAATGGCAGCGTTAGGCAGATCCTGCCAGGGCATCCCGGCGGGCCCGGCCGTGGAGCTCCCCACGGCGCCGGCCGCTGCCCCGGACCGCCACGGTCCGCAGCCCTTAGCCGGCGGCCACGGCCGTCTGCAGCCACCCGGGATGGTCATGGCAGGGATCGGAAACGACGGCGTCGGCGGATCCTCCGGCCTCTGTCTGCAGAGCAGCTTCGACCTGGCCTCCCTGGCCGCGCTCGGGAGCCACAGCGAGGGACTGACGGTGGCCCCGGTGAGCTCCTTCACCAGGAGCCGCAGCCAGTAAGTGTCAAACCTGCTCCCGCAGGGCCGAGGCTCAGGGACAGCGCGCCCGGTGCTTTGCGAGGCGCCTGGGATTTGTTTCCTTGTAGCAGCGTTTCACTGGTGGGAGGTCAGAATTGTGCCTTGAAGCTGGCTGGGAGGTGATTAAGGAGCCTTTTAAAAGGCAAGAAAGGTGATTGAGTGTAGCAGCATCTTTGCGTATTTTCAAAGTAATTTTTTTTTCAGTATTTTTTTAAGTATATCCATGTGATACAGAGTATTAAGAGACTCAAGCTGGGTCATGTGTTGTTTCTTGAAGCATTTGAATTTTTGCAAAAATTGGTCTTGCCTCTGTGAAAAAATAAATAACGTAAAGGGGAAGAAATTAGCATGGAATGCTGTTCAGAGAACTGAGCAATTAGAGCCACCTTTGTCTTCCTTTGGAACAAAGTGGTCATTTATTGTCCCAAGCTTTTACTCCCTTCACAGCTGGTGACATACTGTGACTGTTGAACTCAGATTAAGTTTTAAAGGGAAGGAAAATATTGTTTGAAAATACCAGTGTAAGCAGAAGATATTATTTGAAGCTAAGTAACTGTTTTTCTTTTGTAGTGTCTCTGTGCGATGTGGAAAGAAGCATAAGCTAGAAGAAGAGGCAGAAGGGTAAATTAATTTGTCTTTTATAGCCTGAAAAATCCTGGTTTGCTTTTTGTTTTGTAAAAGATTTGAGCACATCTCACCTACAATACAAACGGGAAGGAAATCTATAATTTTTTTCCATTTGGAACTCTTCCCTTGAATTGCACATGAGCTCAAATACATTTCTGTTACCTAATTAATGGTGTGGCACTGATTTTCCTGAATAGGTACTCACATTTTACTACAAGCAATGTGGATTTGTTTTCTGTGTTGAGGTTGCATTGCCATAGTGTGTCAATGCTGCTGAAGTGCACTTTCTATAACATTTGTTCCTGTAGAATGCCACATTTCTGTTTTGACAATTGTTAACTTACTTTGTTTCCTAGCTGTCCTGTGCGGAAGAAGAGACTGACAGGAGCCAAAAATTGCCCTTTGAATCCCAGCACTGAAGAATGGATTCTTTGTGCAGGTCAGCAGGCAG
Source organism: Bombycilla garrulus (assembly GCA_013400315.1). Taxonomy (NCBI): domain Eukaryota; kingdom Metazoa; phylum Chordata; class Aves; order Passeriformes; family Bombycillidae; genus Bombycilla; species Bombycilla garrulus. Next base: position 248,021 of record VXBU01003141.1, on the reverse strand, counting down.
CTGGGGAGGTAGCAAGTCAGTATGGTGGCAGCGGTCCTGAAACTGCCATGTTAGAAATTCCCTGTGAAGAAATGGATCAGACAATGGGGGAACAGCAATGCGAGGTTGCTCGCAGGAAACTTCAGGAAATTGAGGACAGGTAAATGCAGGGATTGAGTAGCCTGGCTTTGCTGAGCTTTCCCTTTTTTGGTGGGCATTCAGGGGTAAATCTAGCACTTAGCAGTGTGATAGCACTGCTGTCTGAGGTGAACCTTCTGTTCAAATGATTTCATTTTAGGCTACCTATGTGAGTCTTCAGGCTGATCTGAAATTGAGGGTGCTGGAGCAGGAGATGCTGAGTAAATAACACCCTGCTCACAATCATTATGCAGCTTCAGTATACCATAATGGGGTTTAATGCTCAAATTCTAACATTTACCTGCTCAGGCTTGAGCTCAGCTTTCTTTCAACCAACTGCAGCTTGTTCTGTGATTAATACTTAAAACAGATGTGAATTTGTCGGTGTAGAGAGTAGCATGAACCAGAGAGGTCTCTCTGTACATATGCAGTAGGGCTGAGATTCATCTGGCTGATGGTGTGATGGGGGGTAATGGGATGGCTTTGGACAGTCTGCTGTAGTCATTTAATAAATTTATTGTGCATTCTGGCCCTTGAAAGATTTCTGGGAATGGCATGTGTATGTATCAGTTGATTACAGTTGAGCTGGTATTCCAAAATATATAAAATGACCACTGCAGATGATAAGAAAAGTCAAAAGTTACAGAAATTTTAAAGCAAGATTTTTTTGTAGATTACTCCACAGATGATGCATAAGGAGAAGCAAGGTACTGTTAGACTGTTATTTTCTTTTCGTGGGTAAATCAGAGTAGTGAAATATGCCTCTACTATCTGTTTGTGTCTGCTTTGGTCCTATTGGAGGATTGTTCCCTATTTTCTATAAAAGGTTTACCAAAAACAAAGGAGACACTTCCATTTGTTCTAAACGCTTCAACAACGTGTGCCATTTAATCTCAGAAACTGGCACAACGTTGTGAAAAGTGAAGCTCTGTTTTCAGTACCTTTGCAATAATTCTCAAAGCCCAGTTTTGGGGAATTGAGCAGGTGAAGCAGCTGCATAGCTGAGACTCTTTGTGTAATGTGACTGATTTGTACAGTTTCCCTTGGAGGGAATTTGATTATTTTCTCTCAGTGTATTTTGCACTGACACTGCTGGGGTAACACAGGGGTAACAAAGCTAGCTCAGGTACCAGAAATGGCATTGCTGCTCCAGTGGCTTCTGTGATGAGTCCTTCTCAGGGTAGTTTGGCCCAAGAGAGACTCGTGTTAACAAGGCCCTGCTGCTTCTGGTACCCAGCCTAGGTGAGAGATCTGCACAGAGCAGAGCACGTAGATGTGACTGTAGTCTGCAGTGGATGTTCCTGATAACAGTATGCTCAATAGTGTTTATCTCCCTCTTCCCCCTCCATTCCTAGGATAATTGATGAAGATGAGGAAGTTCATGCTGATGGAAATGTTAGCAATCTGCCCACTCTTATCCTGTCAGATACCCTTAAGAAAGGGATGAAGAGGGATTTTGGTGAAGTCCTGACAAAGAAAATAATAGAATCTATGTAAGTTCTGGAGGAAATCATGGTGCTATGTAGCTAACATGTGCAAATGAAAAGAGAGACCTCGTTTCATGTTTATGGAGATGTCCTTGATTTTTACTGCATGATGCAGCCAACACTGTATAACAGACCATTCATCTGGTTAAAAATAGGGAAAACTGTCCTAATGTAAAAAAGAAATAAGTGTAACTGTAGTGGTCATCAAGTGTCTGTTTTGTACTCCTCATTTCACAGAGTGAAATTTGTGGAGTGAACCAGTATAAGTTTTGGTTTTATGTATACGAATTTTCAAAATTAGAAGATCCTGAAGTGTGACCAACAGTGGTCAACTTTGGTGAAAAAAAAGAGAGGAAATACATGGTTAGAACTAGAAATAATGGAACTAGTTAGGGAAGAGGAAATTTAATAGGGGGGAAAAAAGGTATTTATTTGCTGGAATATAGTTCCAGGCTAACTCAAAGGATGAAGATACAAGTCTTCTGCATTTAATAGCTGTGCTTGGAGAACTTAAATTTTACTGAAACTCCATCCCTTCTAGGAGCCGTCCTTCTATGGAGCTGGTGCTTTGGAAACCTCTTCCTGAATTCATGACAGATAAACTGAAGTCTGTTTCTGTTAAGAACTTCAAGCAGCAGAGTACAGAAGGGTGTCAAGCTAAGGAGCTAAGAGCTCCTTTTGACCCACAGACTGAAACGTTCCCTGCATCACAACAGACTGCCATGTCTCCAGATCCATATGCTGGTTTGGGAATATCTGGGTGTGCAGAAGAAGAAATGGAGTTGTAGATGTCAGATTTTAGACTGGAAGTGGTGAGCTTCTGATGCTTATTGTTGATGTTTTTTGATTTTTTTTTTCTGGTTTGATGTGTGCATCTGAAGTTATTTTATTTGTTTTTTGTTTTCTTACTAACAGTCCTAAGCACACCACAATCATAGGGGGGCCAGGAAACACCCTAAGATTTCTGTGTTCCAATCTGTTAAATATTCTTACTTTTACTGAAAAGGTAATTCAGAGGCCTTTGGAACAGGGAAGTAGCTTTCCATCTTGCTTAGTGATGAAATATCCTCTTAATTGCCCTTGGTAAAGCATAAAATCCAAATATTGAATGTATCTGTGGCTTAAGCCACACCTTTCTCTTACTGAGCCATTGAAACTGATGCACATACTATGTCTGGCCATTTGGTTTAATTTGAATTACAAAATGTAAAGGAAGAAATAACCTTCAAATCTAGTCACGGATAGTAAAGCAATCCCTCTGGTAATACAGCTTTTCACACCATCTTTCTGTTTGGACTTGATGTAAACTCAGATGTAGAAATTACACAATCCATGGGGTGGTAGGGAAGGAATATTACAGCTGAGCTTAAGTCTTGCTTTGTAGAAAGTAAAGCCAGCACTTAAAACTTGCAGGATGCCTCGTAACTTCAGTCAACTTTGATTAATTGGCTTCTAAATTTTATTTGTGGGTTTTTGATGTTCCCCTCCCCAAACAATGGAGAACTTGGAGAAAAGTGGTTCTCAGCAAAGAGATTGACATTTTATATTGTGCTGAGATTCTTTGTATGCATGGAGTTGGGAAGTCAGTTGAAGACAGTGTAACTTGATGAAATCAATGGCATCCATTAATTTGGATAAACATGATAAGTAAATCAGATAACAGGGAGCTGCTTGCTGCCATTAGGAGGGTCAAATGCTGGATTGTTGTCTGTACCCAAGTCCCAGCCTTTGGTGGTGAAGTAAAGGAGATGCCTGTCATTCTCCTGAGAGAATCTAGACATGGAATTGAAGCTACAGTATGTGCCAATAATACAGCATCACACAGTTTATACAGATGTATGCCAAAAGAATTTCCTGCCCTGTGCACGGTGCCAAGGAAAGGAATCCACAATGAGCTATTGCTTGTACCTTTTCTCAATGTACAGCAGTTCCTTATGCTTAAGGTTCTCTAACTTGTTTAAGGGTTTTATCTTTTGTTCATAAATGCTTGAGCTTTCTCAGAGATACCTGGAGGCTTTTCATAAGAAATCCCTTTCCAAGTAATAGGTTCTGTTCAGAGTCCTACGTGCCAATCTGGTTTTGACATCTTGCTAAACCTAAAGGAGCAAGTACACAGGAACACAGCTGCTCACGTAAGAAAATTTACTCTTCCTCTGCACAGCTAACAGATAATCCTTGTGATAATATTCTTTACTGTTCAATAACCCATAGCTGAACATTTAAAAGCAAGTTTCTCTTTTTGCAGTCATCCTTTATTTCCTTTTGGTTGTTGAAAAGATACCTGCTTGTTAAACCCTGTTTATCTTGCTGATTTTATTGAAAGTTGTCTGAAGTTTTCTGTCTCTTGATAAAACATTATGGAGCTTCACTAAAAACACTCCAGCATTTGATTAGGTATTACTCTGGAAACCAGTATACACCTGTACCATTCTGGAAGGTTTATTAAGTTGAAGAACATGTGCAGCCTATCTTGCTATAATGCCTAATTTCATTTCAGGTCTGCTATAAATCTCTTGCATGAACTTTGTAAAATTTCTTATGTATTATTAAGTTGCTGAACATGTTTAAAACCTGTTTGACGTGCTCGAGTGCTGGAGAAGAACATAAAGCAGTGAAGTTTGGAGAAGGCTGTAGTCACTGCAGGTAGAAAATGTAGTGCCTCCAAGTAAATAACTGGTTTTCAACTTGCTGGATTATAGTGAAAATTCAAAGTTGGAAGTATTTTAGGTGAAAGCTCTGAATCCTAAATAAACTGAAGAACGATGAAAATTTCAAAAATGTGATTAAACCATCTCAGTAACACTAAAGTTGCAATAGAAGATGTAAAAAAACTGTAGGAGGCCTAAATATATCAAACAATGCAGTTATTTTCCTCTTAAAACCACCAAATTGCGTGTCAGATTTGCAGAATAAGAACTTGGCTGTAGTTGGCTTTTAAGCATACCTTTTTCCTGCTAGGCACCAAAGGTTGACTTTCAGAAGTGTAGTTCCTCTTAATTCAATGTCAACAGGGTATCACTGACCTGTTACCTGCCCTCTAAAACAAGAATACAGTGGTGCACTGTTGACAAAGACTGAGATGGAGAAAAATTGTCTAAGAATTTTGCTTTGATAGAAAACCTTTGCTTTCATTTTTTCCACACTGTTGCCCTTGTGTGTGATAGGAGGCAGTGAGGCTGAGTTGCTTAAACTGATAGAAGAGTGGGCTAGAGTAGGAACCAAGTGACAGCAGCACTAAGCAAGATCCTTGCTACAGCAATCACTTGGAGAGGATGAGTGGATGAGAGATGAAGCTGTGGGCACTTACAGACTTCTGTATTTGTGAGTTTCATTTGTTGTTGTCTTCATTAAAAGACTTTTATTAATGCTGTTCACAAACAGGATGGCAAATGCGATGCAGTATTAGGGAAAAAACCTTATTTTAAATATGGAAGATCTGATTCTGGTCTGTCTTCTCTTGGGACCAAATCACCCTTTGTATGTCAGTTTTCAATAAATTTTCTAAAATATTTTTTAGATGACTGTTTCATTCATGGTAAGAGTGAAAAACGTTGGGAGTCTATGTACAGTCCTTCAGCTGGACAGCAAAGTACTCTTCTGGCTTAAGAAGATTTAAATTTAACTGTTATGTCAAAGGCATGCCCTTTTTTTCCTCAACACTATTCAGCAGGACAAGGGAAGACAACAGCAGGGTAGAATAAATCTGAAGCTGCCAGGAAGGAGGAGTTGTCTAAAGTCTGTCACAACCCAAAGGCCTCTGACCAAGCAATAGGTGGTACAAATAGGTGTTGCTATAGTTTGTGTTTTCAGATCTTTCATTTTACTTCAGAATAAAACTATTCAAAACTAAGCAAGCTAGGTATTCTTGAAGTTAAGGAAAGTTTGAGGAGAGCTTGAAATTCAGACTTTAATAATTTTTTGGAATGTAAGACTATCTTAGTAGACTTGATTCTAGTAGAAAATACTAGTGGTTATAGGAATGCTGAATGGGATTAGGCTTCTAGCTGCCAAACAATGATTAGCTCTGTTTTTAGTGGGAGAGATCTCAGTAACTATGAACAGCTTGTTGTGGGACCCAGTGCTTGCAGTAAGTCAGGATAAAGCATGCCAGGACAGAGCTGTTAAAAGTTGAAAAGGGGAAGCAAACCAGTGAAAAGACCATGTCTGTGAACATTTCTGGCTCCTGTGCTTAACAAGGTTGAAATGTTAAGCACATCCCATGTCCTAGTGTGATGGAAAGAAGAGTGTAACACAATATTCCTTGTATTTCTTAGATGTTGAAATGGCTTGCTCACAGTTGCCAGGGGGGTTTGGGGCTCCGTGAAAGGGTGCTAACAAAATGTAATGCAAAACTATAGATCACATCCTCACTTCTGCTTTTTTTTTTTTTTACTCACAACAATTTATTTGATAGTCTTGCAGTCATCCCTATTTTCCACCTTGAAAGTAAAGCAACTTATTCTTCTGACTACTTCGATTTTCAATCTAAATTTGCTATACTGCACAGCTGTAGTCTTTACTCCTACCCCCTATTCAGGTAGAATCCTTCATTATAAACTGGGTTACTCAAGCCTATAATCCAAAGCAGTCCTGTCACCTTGAATATTACTGACTGAAACACCTCTGGTTTTCTTTCCTCCCCACCCCAAGTTATTTTTGTCAAAACAGAGTGCAAAACATGAAACAGTACTGAAACCAAGAACAGCTGTGGCAACACCTGCAACAGCTCTTATTTTCAGTATAAAACTACTGCCTCTCCAAATGATTTTAATATTGTGATAAATACTGGATACTGGAACAAATGGATGTGGACAATGAGAAGTCCTGCTGTGGCATTTGAAATTAGCTCCTCACAAGTCCATTTGACACTTCAGGATTTCCTGTGGTAAAACAGAATCTGCAACCGTTTTCACACAGTGTCTTGCGTTGCACCCACCTTCCCTCAGAGAACTGTGGAGAGCATTACTGGCCACCAGGGTACTACCACTGCCCTGACTTTTGAATATTCAGATTTCAAGCGCCTGCCTGCCTTGCAGAGGCTGAAAGCCAGGCTCTGGCCCTCACACAAACCCCTCTGCCATACCCAGTGCCCCTAAAAGGGAACTGCTGAAGCATCCAGCTGCAGGCACTCTGTGAGCACTGCTCATCAATGTATTGTGGCAGGATGAAACACCCAGGGACCTGAACTTCAATTCTCCAAAGCCCAGATACTCTCCTCTTCCCACTGAGTTTTAAGGCAAAAAAGGGTCAGTGAGCTGCACTGCATTTTAATTGCACCAATACAGTTAAATATTAAATGGACAAAGCAACTCTACATAGCAAATGGAAAACAAGCATTTAGTGAAGCTGTAAGACTTAGAGACTTAAGTTCTAGCCCAGTTGTCTATACATGAATATCCCGCTTCAGTTTTTGGTGTTAAAATTTTAACCAGAAAACAGAACATTTCCAGGTTCACAGAGAATGAGCAAGTTATTGAGAAACAAACCTGCCTCTCTCCTAAGCCAACACTGATTGAGGGGGAGCCAGGGCAGGACAGCCCAGGCTTTTTCATACCATCACGCCATCTACTAGCATGGGTAAAGACGAGAAACACTTTTCTGGATGGAATTAATTTTCCCCACATACACCCAAAAAGGGCAGATGCTGGTATCTTGCCAGGACAGTTATTCAAGGGGAGTTAACACTACCAGGTTAGACACTGATGAGCTGGGGAAAGAGTTCCTTGGCAAAGCTATCCTCCCACGCATGGTCAGTGCCAAGCGGAGACGATGTGTCACTGAAGGGCGACAGGGATCCTTCATACCCAGAGTCACTACAGCCATCCAACAGGTAGCTTGAGGCTTCAAGGCTATGATGAGAAGAAAGCAGATGAGAAATGCCCAGTTCAGGCATGAAGCTGTCTACAGGTTCCTTCTTCACAGACACTGGGACCTCAGGGATGGTCTTGTTGTCACATGAAGAGATATTTTCTTCTTCGATTTTCACTAGCATATTGGTTTGGTTGCCCGCTTCAACAGGAATCTCCACTGTTAGGGGTTTTGTATACACATGATCAAACCTTATGAGTTCATTAATGGCTTCCAGCTTAGCTGATGGGGACCCCAAAGAGGGAGACAGGGTGGTTGGTATGGAATTTGTTTCTCCAGAGAACTCTCCCTCCAGCTTTTCCAGGCACGGTGACTCTGAATCAACATATTTGAGAAACACCTCTGGGTCCAGACCGTCCAGAAAGCCCAAGAGGAGATCAGACTGCAAAATGAAAGACAGTTTTAGAAAGACAGTTCATTACTGTTACAACCAAACACCAAATGTGGCATCTATTAACCCCCACATGGAAGCTAAAATACACTGATGTGATCACAGCTGTTTTACCAAGAATATCATCAAACACATCATTAAGGCAGTTACTGATCTTGCAGAAATTCACAGAATATGCCAGGTTGGAAGGGACCACAGTAGGTCACATTTGGTCCAACTTCCCTGCTCAAGCAGAGCCCTTGCAGAGCACATGGCACAGGATTGCATCAGATGGTTCCTGACTGTCTCCAGTGAGGGAGACTCCACACCCTTCTGGGTAATATGTTCCAGGGCACATCATTCTTTGTCCACAACTTTTTTTTGTAAGAATACCAGCAACCCCCAGAGAATTATACATACATTTGAGATTCACAGCCTCTATGAGAAGCTCCTTGAGATCCTGTACCCATCAAGTACACAGTGCCTGCTGGCTACACAGAGCACAGACCAGGACTTGGCTTAGGCAGACCTGCACACAACCTAAGCTGTGGGGGCTGGGTTTTCTCATGTGGGTGGTGTTGAACTCCTGTACTCACTGGACACAGCTTAGCAAAGCTGTTCCGAGCCACAGGTATGCCATTAAAAGATTTGGAAAACAAAGAAACCATGAATGGAAATCATCAAGAGACTTAACATCAGGAAGTTACAACGCTAGTCTTAAATCTACAGCAGTTACAAATTTCATGGACAATTAGTACAGGACTGGATGCTCACCTCAGAGTCTGAAGAGTCACTGCCATCAGAATCCATGTGGAAGCTATCAGAAATGGTGACTGCTGGGCCTGCACCTGCTGCAGAGGAACACGTAGTCTGAGTGCTGCGGACTCAGCGGACCCGGTCACCAATCTAATCTCATCCACCTGCGATTCCTTCACAACCTGTACCAAGACAAAAACTCAAGTCACTGCACGTGTTCTGGTAGGCAGTACAGTACATAACCTTGCAGATCGTACTCTCCCTGCAAAGGCTTCCAACACAAAATTCTCTGTTTGCTTGTTCTGTAGGAACCTGAAGACGAAACAATTTCCAAAGTTAGCTGAAGCTTCCCTACATTTGCACATTTATTTTGTTCGATGCTTCCTGGAACTAGTCAGCTTTCTACCTCCCATGTATCAGTGGTACCCATTTCGCCTTGGCACCCGTTGAGTTTCAGGAGAGCCTCCATATGGAGGACAAAGGTATTTCCGGCATATCCCTGCCCACAGCACCGAGGTTGCCCCGGGAGCGGGGCAGCTCTGCCCAAGGCGGGGGCAGGATCGCCAGCAGCGCGGCTCACCTGGAACTCGTCACCCTCCTCCTCCTCCGTCTTCAGAGCATCTAAACCCAGGCGGCAGCGGAGCTCCTGGTTCTCCCGCGCCAGGTTACACGTCCTTTCCCGCAAGAGCTGGTTTTCCCGAAGCAGTTTCTGGTTCTGTAAAGAGCCGAGAGTCAGGGAGGCCGCTCCATTCCTCCCCGTGCTCCAGCCCCCCATCTCGCCCACCCCCTTACCTCCTCCTCCAGCTCCACCACCTGCTGCTCCAGCTCTGTCATCCGCGCCTTCTTCCTGTCGCGGGCACTCTGGGCCGCCACGCGGTTCTTCAGCTTCCTGCGGGGCAGACCGGCCGTCAGCGGGAGATCTCGTATCCATTAAGCACGGCCGCAGCCCTCCCACCGCTGCCCCCCTCTCACCTGCGCAGCGCCTTCTCCTCCGGGCTCAGNCCGGCAGGACAACGGAGAGATGCCGGGCAGCGGCGGGAGCCTCGGCCGCTTTGCTAGGGATGAGGAGCAGCCGCGGGGCCGCGGCTCCGGGCAGCGCTGCCATGGCGGAACGGGAGGACGGCGGACACGGCGCGCCGCGTCACCAGCGCGGCCAGCTGCGCCCCGCGCCGCCCCGCCCGCATTTCTACCATCGTGGCTCTCGCTCATTGGCTGCGAGGCGTGACGCCACGGCCGGGAGAGCTCGTGATTGGCCCGAGGCCGCGAGTAAGGGGAGAAGCGAATTGCATCAGACAAGGCGGCTGCGGTCGGGGAGTGCTGGCGAAGGGCGGGGCTTGCAGGGGTTGTTGTGGGAATGGGGCGCTTGAGGAGCGGTGAGGGGCACTCGATATTGCCCCGGTCGAGCCCGCCCGCGATGGCGAAGTTGACCAGTTCCTTAAAGAGGCAGTGAGCCGCGCCTCCCTTGGCGATGCAGCTGAAGTCTCTCTCTGATCTCTTTCCGGAGGCGGTCTCTCTTAAGTAGTCACAAGCATAATCACGGGGAACACAAGTGCCACGAATGGAGCTGTAGCAGATGCCATAAGAATGGGTTAAAAGTGGGCTAAGAAGTCTAAAATAGCAGCGAGGTTAGTGACCGATGAGTGGAAGTTGCAGGAGACATGCAGAAATCCCTCAGGGGCGTCGCACCGCTGCCCCAGCCTGTTCCTGAAGAGGAGCGGCTCTGTGTGGGCAGTGAGATGAGCACAGATGTGGTGTCTGACGAAGGAAATCACCCTGCCGGGATGGGCTGGTGTCAGATCCGATAGATCTAGGCTTCAGACGAGTTTTGTAGGTAGAAAGCCTAGAAATACTCTGCCCATGGGAATGCAGGTGTTCAACAACCTACTGAGAGCGATACATGGCCATGCAGGGCACCGAGGGTGTTTGAACTGTAGACAGCTCAGTGCCTGAAGCTTTCCAAGTTTCCACTTGTGACAATTGCCAACGACCTGAATAGTTATGAAATGCCGAGACTTTGGTTGCTCACAATTATTTCTGAAAGCTATTTGTACATTGATTTCAAATTAGTTGAGATGTTAAACACTAAAGCAAAACATGAGCTTTAGAAGATCAAAGACACTGGTGTGCTGGGTTGGCATTACTCCAGCACTGGAGTTCTGCCAGGCTTTCATGATACAGAGAACAAACTGCATTTGTAAGCTTGTGTTTGTTCTTTTCTTACGCATTGCAGCATGACATTGAGCTAAGGCTGAAAGTTCATGTTTCTACTTTGACACCTTTGTGAAAAATATGGCAATTTTTCAATAAGCCTTTTAATTGGAGTGCAAAAAAGTGTTTGTTCTGGTCCTACTAAGCCCCTTAAATGCTGGCCATTGAAAACTATCGCTTCTCTTTTGTGTGTCTCTTCTGGATTTGGACTCATGTTTCTTCTGTAATTCTAATTTTCTGTTTAAAGTGTTCCTGTTTTCTACCAAAATGCAGATTCAGTATTAATAACTGCTTCAGATTTCAGACATCCATTTCAAGTAGCCCTTATATGCAAGAAAAGTGTTGCACAGGGTGAACAAGGCTGCCTTACATTGTTGATTTGTAATATTTACAGCTATACTGGGGAATCTGATTTATCATGATATGATTTATCATAAAGATATCCAGTTGTCTTGATATTTTCACTGAAGAAAAATCCTAACTTTCTGCCTTAATTTTCCTGTTTGATTTTATGTGGAACTAGAGCCCATGTAAAGCACTCTTCCTTTTGCAGCACTTGTGATCATGAATAAACCACAGAAGTGCAGGGACATATGTGCTAGCAGTGGAGCCTGAGCTGCTTCACAGTGATGTGTAACCAACAAAAGTGGAAGCTGTCCTTGGCACTGGTGGTGTCCATTGTTACTGAATATAATAACACATCCATTAGCATGTCTAGTGTTGGCAGTAATAGCTAGCAAAAGAAGGGCATGACAACCTGCATTCGAGTTCTCTTGAATAGTTTTAGTAGTACTAAGACTAGTTCTGGTGCAGTTGCTGAGAATGTATTTAGGCTCACAAATATTATGTTACTACCATTAGGATATAGAAAATGTTTTATTAAATATATGGTTTAGTCACTGGGTAAAAGAGTGCCCAAGAAAAGGTCCATAAGGTTGGTCTTACACTGGGACACCCTTTCAGAGAGTTTTAACAAAAAGGCTTCAAGTTTAATTCTCATTTCCATTTTTTTTTTTTTTGTTACCTTCACATTCTGGTCTTTGTATTTTTCTTTTTTTTCAGTCATTTGATTTAATCCTGTGATCCACCTGACTCAAGAATGCTTCTCACCCTTCCTTCACCCCGGGTTCAGCACTACCACCAAGGATGTGCCAATGAGGATACTGTTGGCTGTCCTGCCAGAAACCACATTAGTTCCTGCTAAAAGAGCTTTATGTTTTATGTTCCAGGTGGCCAACCCACCAGAGGAAATAATTTTGTTTAACGAAGGTGGAGAGGCTTTGCCCTTGTGTAATCTCAAATACAGAGAAAGAAATGTGTGTTGAACGTTATCTACACATGAAAAAAGGGGGAATGGAGAGGGAAGTGAAATGGAAGAGGGGGGCGTAGAGAAAATATTAACTGACAATCATAATCTGAGAATAACCTTACTTGCCAAATGTGTGTCTGAAAATACTTGGATGGTGGCCCAGGCCTCCAAGTTCTTGACAACAGCTGGAGTGTTCCCATACCTGTATCAATAGCTGATTAAATGAGAACCTGTTTTGCAGCCTGAAACAAGGTTATTCAAAACCTGTAAACTAATTTTGCTTATTCTTAAATTGTCATTACAATTTTTGTCATTAATTGTTGTCATTACACTTTGGGATTCAGGAGTGCTTCTTTCAAAGTTTTATTGCTCTCAGTCTCATGGAATATGCAGAATCTGTATCCTCTGGCTGCTGCAAGGAGCTGCCACCTTGCCTGCATTATCTCCAAAGTGAATTTGGCTTTCCCTTCTCTTAACACTGCCACAAGCAAGCCCTTCAGAAAGGTGGTTTTCACTCAGCTCTCATCCCTTCTCCATTAATACTTAATAAATTATTGAGATTCTGCTTCATTGGCTTCTCTGATTGTTCCCTGTGTACCCTTCTCTTGGGTACCACCAGAAAAGCATGGAAAAGACATAACAAGTTCAACTTTAAGCCATGATTCTCCTAACATATGTGTAGCTTGAATTCCAGTTCCTTGTCCTCGTGTTCCACCCACATGTTACTGGTACTTCCAGCTACCCAAAACTTCAAGCAACAGTGGGGTAGGTCTGCCTGGACCCATCTCAGATCTTGGTTGTGGGCCAAAGGCATAGGCTGGAGAGTCTCACTTTGGTCATCTTTATGGTTCAGTCCTCTGACCTAGCTGATTTGTGGTGAGGGAGAGATCCCATCACACCTGTACCTTAAGTGACTCCTGTTAGAGCCCTTCTAATACCTTCAGGCCTTCTTGCTGGAGCTCTGTCTGTGTTTTTCCCATAGCAGAGTCCCAGGCAGGCAGCTTCAGTGGACTCAGGCAGCCCAAATCCTGTGACAGAGCTCACATGCCTCTGCTGTGGGGTTATCTGCCAATAGGGTTCATTCTCCCACCACCACAGTCAATGAAATCTTGCTTCTGGTTCACAAAAGAAGTCTGAGATTCTGCAAACTGACGAGAGATTAGGCTTTTTTAAAGGCTTTTTCTTCAGGAAAAGAGGGTCTCCCTTCACTGCTGTGGGAGTTCCAGCACTGAGACTCACCTTGGAGCTTCTTTGGATAGTTCAGTTCCACCTTGGGGCTTCTTTGGACCGTTCAGTTCCATTGCCCACGTTCAAAGAGGTGTGCCCTATTCCAGGTTTAATGGGAGCTTAGCAGCAATAAATTTCAGTGCAGTACCTCATAAAAAAAGGGAGATGGGAAGCACATTGCCCAAAGGCCAGGTGTAGATGCACGTATAGAAACTGATAAATCTAATTTTTAGAAAATGTGAACCTCCATTGTGGCCTTCTTCTGTAGTGACCTCTTTGCATCACAGATTTTTGGCAACAAAATCATCTCATGTTTCACAGCTTCTAACATTTTGTGTGTGTAATTCCTTTTTCTATTATTACAGAATACAAGATGGCAACTTTTTCTTAAAATATTATAATAAAATATTGGTTTTTTTGAATGATAACAGTACATTTGAGATCAAGCAATCTCTATAAAAGGCTCTGAACATTTCTTGCATCTCCATAGTTTTTTTTTTTTCTGAATTTCGCTCGCATTGTAATTCCAATTTGCTTCATTTTTAGACTCCTCTGAAACTCAAGAATTCACTGGTCTCAGGCAAGACCAGAAATTAACAAATGTATATAATTTTGTAGCAGTTGCAATTTTTTGCCAATTTACTAATTTTTCCAGAAAACGGATGTGCTTATTAAACAGCAGAGGTCCCAGTGTAGAGACAACTTCCTAATCCCCCTCACACTGTCAAGGAATGCTGATATAAAGGGAAAATCTACCTGGTTACAAGGACATGGCAGTATTTTGAGATAAAGATCTCTTCTCTTGATTTGATTCTTTCTGTCAGACAGAGAAGCAAATTTCTCTTGCACATTCAGAGCTTGGAGCAAACCACAGATGAGAATTTAAAAGAAGACAAGATATCCACGCCACAGTAAACAGAAATGCTGGCAACCCTGTGCCACCAATTCTGGAAGAGTGAAATGTTACTGGACAAGTCTGCAAACATTAGCCATGTAAACAGATCTTTATACATAGCCACTGGGTGCCCTTGGGAAGGTTTATGCCATCTGCAAGTACCTGAGAGAGTCCAGCTGGGAATCAGACAGCATTGGTCACTGAGCCAGGAAAATGGGCTCGGGTCAGGTCATCTGTTTGGTGGGCACCCTGATCTCTGCAGGGATCCCACAGGTCAACAGGAGCTTGTAGCTGTCATTTGGACTTTGCTTTGTTCTGGCTTCTTCTTCCAACCAACTCAGCCCATCCCCTTCCCACACCATTCCTCTATTGCTCTGTTGATTCTGCTTCCATTGCAGGGATTTCCTTTCCCTTTAAAAGGTCCAGCTGCTGGCACCTCTGCTGCTTTGCTGGGGTTTGTCTGATTGTAGTACCTGTTTCCATGTGCAGTCCTATTTTAGTCACACTTCAGCTCTTTGGCTTTTCTCTGCCTAGCTTGGTCCCAAGCACACTGTTCCCCTGCAAGGTTTTCTCCTCCTGCTGGCAGGAAAACGTGCACCAAAGAGCTGTGCAGAGTACACAGAGTTTGGAGGTTCTGGGAGACGCCCAGGAGTTGTGCACAGAGAGGTGTTGTGCTCACCTGTGTACACTGATGCACGGTTACACATTAGAGGCAGTAGCCACAAAGAAAAGGAAAAGTGAAAGCTCCCACACTTTCCTGAGATGATGCAGCAGCAGCATTGTTTGTGGTGATGCTGCAGAATGTGCTTGGGCAGCACAGGAGAGGCTGAATTGCTGCTGTGCTGTCCCAGGGAACCGACAGGGCTGTTTGGGGTTGTGTGCCAGTGTCTCACATGTTGAGCAAGCTCTCTGAGGAAAACACAGCTTGAAACCTCACATACCTAAAAGCTCCTGTTCCAGTAAGTTTTTCTGTTTGCACATCCTGGTTCAGAACTGGAACCTTTTCTTGGAAAATACCCAGGGAGGTAAACAACCATGCTTAGGAAAACTTGATGGCTACTTCCTGTTGGCAGAAGCCAGCTCTTCTTTGGAGCACTGCCAGCGTTTGAAAGGGAAAACCTTTTCTTATTTCTTAGACCTTCCCTAGACTTTGAAATTCTTTTAGAAGTCCAGAGCCTCTGAGAGTCCTGGAAGCTTTCTCATTTTGTAATTTTGAATTTATTTCCTTATATTCTTCCACTTGGGTGCCCTTTTGTAAGCAGAACCCTGTGTCCAGCTGTCATGTGACCCTGTATGAGAAGAGGAAATTATCAGGAAATGTCAAGTTAGGACTCAGATCTGTTTCAGCAGGACCCAAAATGTGGAGGATATTGTCAGAATCATCCATCTCCTGCCTCCTACATTTTTATTTGCTGAGTCCTCAGAGGGCACAGGGTAGCAGCTGGTGTTCAGAGAGGGACAAGTTTATTATGGCAGCCTCACTGATTTGCTCTGTTAGCACTGACTTTAATGATAACTCCTACGTAAACAGGCAGGGACAGCTAAAGCCTTTTATCTACTAATTAAATAGATCCTATACTAGTGGTTGAATTTGGAAAATGAGTATTTTAGGTGATTAATTAAAAGTGCCAGTCAGAGCTTTTAACTTAGATGAGTCTTTAATATAACAGATAACCCAAGATGAAATAGAGTAAATAGTTGCTTAACTTACCATCACATGAACAAATCCATTGTAAACGTAGGAGTTCCTTTATTTTAGCCAGTAACATTTTAAGACTGTTTTTTTCAGAAGCAGTGAAATCTATTTTTTGGCTTTGGCATAGAAGTCTTCATATTGCAATTAATATTAGCAGAGATTTTAGATGATCAAGAAACATATAAAAATAATTTCCCAAAGTTTGTTTCTTATAATTCTTTTTTCTTTTGGTAACATGATCTGCTGTGCCTGCCTGGTGAGGCCTCTGAAGGAAAGCATCAAGCATGGCTGTGCTGTCTTGTACTGAGCAATAATTTGCAAAAAGAGAGGGCTGAATTTATCTCAATAAGGGTATTTTCAGTACAATCTACATAATTCAGTTTTAGAGACCTGATTCATTATCATTTTTTCCCTTCAGAAGCCAATTACATGTACAGAGAGGTAAAAGATTCCCCAATCACCATGTTTCCCCTTACAGATCTAAAAGACTTCACATTGTTTAAAACACTGGAAAACTTAACTATTCAAACATTAACTAAAAATTTTGTTCACAAAAAATTAAATTATAATTACTATTGAATTATAATTATAGTTGTTGTGGCTAGTCAGTTTGTTAATTTACATTGCTTGAATGCTGATTTACTTGGATGAATTCTGTTTCCAAACCTTAAATAGCAAGAGGCAAAAGTACAAAATTTTTTGCACGACTTTTTTTTTCTTAGTACGAATATCCACTGACTTTTCTTTTTGGTCTTTAATTAAGCTGATAAGCTACAATATTTTGTTACTTTAATTTAAAATAATCGATGATAATGACGAAAACATCACTTTCATAAATATAGATAAAACATTGTCCATTATGATGGGCTCCAAGCTGCAACGGCAAAGTCTGCATGCAGATAAAGGATGAAGATGAAGAAGATGAAGATGAAGGTGAAGATGAAGATGAAGAAGATGAAGATGAAGATGAAGGTGAAGATGAAGACGAAGATGAAGGTGAAGATGAAGACGAAGATGAAGACGAAGATGAAGATGAAGATGAAGATGTTGAAGATGGAGGTGAAGGTGAAGATGAAGACGAAGATGAAGATGAAGATGAAGATGAAGATGAAGATGAAGATGAAGAAGTTGAAGTTGAAGATGAAGGTGAAGATGCAGGGCTGTGGGAGATACGTTTAACCCCTGAGGTGCTGCTGCCAGACTCCTCCAGCTCCCTCGCGGCGGCCCTCGCGCGCCCCCTGCTGGCGGTCGTGCCGCACTGCACCGGCCCGAGGGCGCCCCCTGGCGTGGCGGGAGGAACTGCTGCTGCTGCTCCCTCAGAGCACTCGGGTGTGTCTGGGAAAGCTTTAATTCAGTCCTAAAACTCTGTGCTGTGCAATTCTGTCTCAGAGAAAAAGGCGTGTACATGTCCTTGAATTTACTGCGAAAAGGACAGCACTTGTTCCTATTGCTTATTAAGAGGTACACCAGTATAATTTATTTATGAAATAAGCTCTGCAGAGCACAGTGTTAAAACATGTAGGGGATGAGGGCAGTATCTGAGTTATCAGTTCCTGAAAACACCTGGACAGGAGGTGTGGGTGTGTGAATGAGACAACCAGGCCTCTTTATCCCTGCTATGGACAGCTGTTCTGCTCTGAGGAGATTGTTTTGGGCTTTTTCTATAATGTTCATCACAGTATTATGTGGCTACTTCACTAACTTTGTTTTCTCTCAAGAGCAGAGGGAGGAGAGCTCTATAATATCCATTTCTTTTCAAGGGAAATGAGATGTAGGAAGTTCAGTGTCAAAAGCATCCTCTAGTGTTGATTGCCTGCCTCTGAGATAGAATTATAGAATTGTTTATGTTGGAAAAGGTATGTAAGAGAATTGAGTCCAACCATTCCTCCAGCACTGCTAAACCACTAAACCATGTCCCCAAGTGCCACATCCACACATCTTTTAAATCCCCCAGGGGCATGGTGACTCCACCTCTATGCATGGCAGCCTGTTCCAATGCGTGACAACTCTTTCCATGCAGAAATGTTCCCTAATATCCAATCTAAACCTCCCCTGGAGAAACCTGAGGTTTTTTTCCTCTGGTTCTGTCACTTGTTACTTGAAAAAAAGAGACTGAGTGCCTTGAGAATGCTTTCACAGACCACTTGGCATTGCACATAATTTAGTTATGCTCAAATCACAGCTCTCACTGTCCTCAGCCTTAGTAATAAATGCTTGAGACTTCTGTATTCAGACCCTAGGCCTCAGTTTGTTATTCAGGGAAAAAAAAAAAAGAAAACATATCTGAAGTATTATGGCATAACTGAACTGTGAACTGTATACTGCCAACTGGGCAGGATGCCAATTAGAAATATTCAATTCTTTAATGATAGACAGTCCATTCTCTTCCTGTAACTTCCTGCTTGGATTTCTGCCCAAGTCGAGGGAACTTGGTGACCTGAGACCTAGTGCCTCATGTCACTCCTCAGTATTTGACTGTGAGGCTGCTCCAAGGCAATTTTGCTGTGTCTGTAGTCCAAGTGGAATGGATCAGATCTTTAGCAACTCTTCTTTTAGGCATAGGATCTGTCCACTTGCTATAAAGAGCCCCATCTTTTTTTTTTTTTTCTCAATAGGTAGTTTCCAGTCAGTTTAATCTGTTCCTATGTTGATTGTGATGTAGGAGACCATATGTTGACTAAGCATCAGCCATTTGCCTCATGGGTGAAGGAAAATCAAGCAGAGATAGTTTGCACTAAGGGATTAAAATGCTTCTATTTAGTACAGTAGATGCCATAAATTTCTGAAAATACTGAAACATACCTGTAATCAAAAATTTGCACCTGCTGGCCACATCTAAATTAGCATAGTGCACCACAGAGATGTCCCTTCCAGCTCCCCTTCTGAACACGCAATAGTTTTGTGGCCTTTGATCCACTGTACCGTAGTCTTAGGTGGGTATTTTGTGGCTTATTGTAGGAGCCCGGAGGGTATTGTTCTGTGACTCCTTCTTGACCCTTTGCCACTTAAATCCTCCCGGAGTTGTTAACATTGCTCACTGTGTCATGCTAAGGTAGGCACTACCTTGTCCTCACCTGTAACAAAGCATATTTAGGAAAAGAGTTGGCCATTTCTAACTATGGCATTATTTCTTTTGGCAGCGAGTTAAGGCTGGGCTTTGTTTCTAAACATTGTGTTTCATAGCCAACAAGGGATCTTGGATCATGTTGTCTCAATCCTCCTTGTCACTGAGTTGTATTTTTAGGCTGTGTAACACTATGTATTAATGAGTTCCATGACTTAGCTGTACATACTTTCAACAGAAAAATGTGTAATTGGCTGACATCCAGTTCTTGTGCGAGACTGCAATAAAAATCATTACCAACACATTTTTCCCTCATCACCGATGGAGGTTTTGTAGACTCGAACTCACAGCCAAGCAAAAGTGCCCAGGTGACCCAGCCTCCCCTAACTCAGTTTCAGGAGGCCGGGATCAGAGGGCCGATCAGCCAGTCCTGCCCTAGACACAAACGAGGAGCCCGCCGGGTGTCGGTTGCAGAGAGCTGGCACATCCGTCCCGCAGCTCAGCGCTGTCTCTGCGGAGGATGGGTGCCCGCGGTACGCGCGTTGCCACAGCACCGCTCCCCCGGCCGGGGCACGTTCACCCGGGCAGTGCCACCGCACCCGGGATCCGTGCCTAACCTCACCGGGCACGGCCGGCGGCCGCGAGCCG